>PVIW01001033.1:0-161744 GCA_004026585.1 Noctilio leporinus
TTAGGGGTGAAAGCTGAGGAATTAAATACCTACATTCTGAACTGTGGGAATCTCAGCTTTCTTTCCTTAACTTGCTCTCAGGAATAATACCAATCAGATTAAGAACTACCACTCTATCCTACTTTAAAACTACAGTTGACCTTAGAACAACACAGGTTTGAACCTGCTGGTCTACTTACACTTGATATAAAAAAAAAAACACTGCAAGTGTATTTTCCTTAAGACTCCCTTAATATTTTTTTTCTCTAGCTCACTTTATGGTAAAAATGCAGTATGTAATACATAAAACATATGTTAATTGACTGTTTATGTTACCAGTAAGGCTTCCAATTAACAAAAGACTATTAGCCACGTTTTGGGGGATATAAACGTTTTATATAAATTTTTTACTGTGCTGGGGTCATTACCCCTAATCCCAGCATTACTCAAAGGTCAAGTGTGCATGTTGTCTGTGGAAAAACTAAATTGCTCCTGAAAAATGAAATGTCACACACTATAAAAATGAGGTCCTCTTAATGGAAAGGTTAACTCAATATGCTCATTAACTTTTGTCCATTTTTATAAGAAAAATATCACCTTGTTTTAAATCTTTGAAAACTAATTAGTTTCAGCATTTATCCATTAATTTGGGAAAAATGAAATCTTACATGGACTTTTGCTTCTAACCAAGATAGAATATTAGGGACTTGCTCCCCTCTCATCTCACTTGAAAACAATTTTAAAATGAACGAAATATATTAAATGATGCTCTTCAGACACAGAGGACATCAGGCAGATGATGATGATCCCTGAGAGAAGAGAAAGAATTGATATGAGCCCTGCAGATCAAATGGATTTCTAGGTTACAATTTTGGTAAGGGGAGTCCTGGTGGAACTCAGAAATCCCTGTGAATTGAGTAAATGTATTGAGAGTCTAGGTAGGCCAAGGCTGGAATGAGAGGGTTAGAATAACAAAGAGGAAGAGTAAATTGCAAAGAGAAAGAATTCTAAAAGATAGGGAGAGGATCCCTCTAAGTTTTTAGTACTGATTAGCACATTCATGTCAGAAAACTACCTGAGGCTAAGGGGGAAAAAGAAAAACAACAACAACAACAACAACAACAACAAAAACAGTAGAAGCAATCTCCCCAACTCACACAGGGCTATTTCCAAAAATCAGAGTAGAGAGGAAAAAAAAATCAGAGTAGAAAAACCATGTAATTCACAGGGCATCAGGTAGAGTACTCAGATAAGGACAGCTCCAATAGTTTGGAAAAATTAACTCTAAATTAAAGGCTAATGTGGTTCTGCCCAACAGAAGTGTAATTTAATTGCAACCCCAAGAAAGGTCAAGAATATTAATAGAAATACAAAGAATATATACCACTGAACAGGTACCATTTTCAAGGATGGCATCCAAGTAAAAGCTACCAATCATGCAAAGGAGTAAAATAGAACACATACTATGAGGGTAAAAAAACCAACAATCAATAGAAACAGACCCAGAAATTACACAGATGATAGCATTAATAGACAATGGCTTTAAAACAGATATTATAACTGCAGCTTGAATGTAAAAGAGAAAATAATTGGCATGATGATTAGTAAACTTAAAAACTGTCCTAAATAAAACATTGAGAGAAAAAAGAAAAAAAAAAAAAAAAACAAGAACAAAGTATCAGTAAGTCATGGGATGACTTCAGGCAACCTAATCTATGTGTAACTGGAGTAGTCTCCAAAGCAAAACAGGACAAAATCAAAACAAATAACAGATTAAAAATTTCCAATTTGATGAAAACTATAAACACATATTTAGGAGGCTCAAGAAATCTCGAGCACAAGAGTCATGAAGAAAATTGTACCAAGATACATAAAACAATGACAAAAAAATGTTAACAGTAGCCAGAGAGAAAGTTATTATGTAGAGGACTAAAGATAAGAATGACGGCAGACTTTTGGTCAGAAGTAAAGTCAGAAAACAGAGTCCAAAATGAAAAATTTCAGACATACAAGCTTCAAAGAATTCATCACCATCAAAAATGCAGTACAAGGTTTTTGTTTTTTGTTTTTTAAGTGTAGGTCTATTCTGAAGGGGCTTTTTCTGTGGGCCCACATCATTGGAAATGCCACACAGAGTAAATATGTGGTCTGCTTTGCTCATAGGCCTATTTGTTAGATCTATGGGAATGAACTACAAGATGGAAATGCTTAAAGTATGAAAGATCTAATAGTCGAATATTTCCATATCCCAAAGATCTGTAGTATTCTAGGATGCTTATAATATGTGAATGTTTATTCAGGTTTAGAGGTTGTCTGAAATTGAGAACCAGGCAGATCCATTGACTCTGACCCTAAAAGCAGCCCTAAAATAAACTACATATAGGTATTGGATCGCAAAGATTATGATGTGGAAAACTTTGAAGTATGTCATTAGTATGACCATATTCAAGTAGAGATCAAGAAAGCTCAACTAAAACAATTGTGAACTAACATGACAATTGTGAGTTAACCAAAAGTTCTTTTTAAAAGGGCTATACTGAAGATTATGATTCAAACTTGGGAGGAATTAAGGTGGTAGGCAATGGAAGGAATCACATATGTAGAAATTCCTCAAATAAAAAGTGACTTTTAAAAATTTTGCACATGTCACACACAAAAATGTGTAAGTCCTTCAAGGAAATGAAAAATGATATCGCACTATAGGGAAAGAAGGAAACAAAAAAGGATACAAAAGAAGGAGGAGGCAAGTAAGGGGGAAGGAAAAAAAAAGGGAAGAAAAGGATAGAAAGAGAAATGAAAGAATGTAAAGAAAAAGAACGACCAAATATTTTATATTTTGGATGACAGTAAAAAGCAGAAATAACACCGCCCCAAATAAAATGGAAAAGTAGAAATATATAACAGAGATCTATGATTAAGATATATATATTCTGTTAGTATGGAAGGCAATTACAAAAACAAATGTTCTACTCACAACCAACTAAAATGCTCTATGAAATATTGATTTAGCCAATCAACAAATATTTTACTGAGCATACATACCAGGCTTATTCCCAGATAGGATACAATGTGAACAAAATAGCAGTGAAAACTAATAGCGAGATCATCTTTTTATTTTAAAATAAACCGCTGTGTTTGGAAAGTAGTGAAATTCAACACCCAAAAAACAAAGTAAAAGCTGAAATTCAGAATAGCCACAAGCTTATTTCCCCAGAGGGAAAAATCTGCCCACCGTAAAAGCTAGTAAAGACCTTCACGTAAAGCAGATACCTTAAAAGGATACATAATTGTAATAACCCCCTAGTGGGAAAGACATCAAAATTCTGGAAGGTTCTGACTGATTTCAGACAAAAGAAGACGAAGAAACTCTGTTCGGATAATCTATAGCTATAAGCAGCCCAAATTCACATTACCTATGTAAACTATTCCTTAAACCCACATTATTTTTTAAATTGGTCCTGGATTGGTAGTATCTCAGGCACTGGCAAAAACAAACGCAAACACAAATTTCCTTAGGGAAAATGTCCTTCCACCTAGTCTTCAAAAAATTCCCATAAAGTTCTAAGAAATATGAAATGATAACACAGGCATAAAGAAACAATGTACTGTAAATGTGCTCCCCACCCCCCAAAGAATGATCTGTGCCTACTTCCAATTGCTAGATTTATTACACATTGAACATAAGAATGTATAAAAGTATTAAAGAAATGAAAGAGGAGATACTGGATTCCAGATATAAATGAATAAAACTATCTGAATAATAATGGTAAGTGTATGGGTACAGAAGATATATGCATTTTGTTTAAGTACATAAACAAAAAAATTGGTTTACTAATAACCATATTCCCTAGCTACAATGGAATTGTATAAGAATTAGCAACAGAAAAATAACTAGACAAACCTCCTAAATTTGAAATATTAACAACACCAGAGATTAAAGAATAGTTTAAAAAATCTAAGTGAAAGAAATTACTAAAAGAAGTTAAAAGTTGATTCCTAATAAAACTAACAAATCTTTAGCAAATCTGACAAATAACAGGAAAAGGGCACAGAGTAAACATCCTTAAGAGTGAAAAGGTGCTGCAGAGAAAAATGTAGAATGGTAACACTGTAAATAATTTCGTTACCCCTATAAAATACATCTACCAAAAACAATTCCTGTATCAAACATTTACTTGTGTGACAACTTAAAGCTTGCAAGACAAGTAACAAAATAAAGTTATCTACTACTTCTATTCAACATTGTATCAAATTACTAGTGAGCTCAGGGAAAAAAAAAAAAAAAAAAACAACCACCACCACCTTAAGTTATAAAAATTATAAAGGGTCCTGCTGGGTGGCTCAGTCAGTTGAAGCATTACCCCAAGCACCAAAGAGTTGCAGGTTCATGGTCAGGGCACATGCCTAGGTTCTGGGTTTGATCTCCCTAATCCAGGCACAGACAGGGTAAGAGGCAACCGATCAATGTTTCTCTAACACATATAGTACATATCCAAGAGTGAGGATTTTTTTTAAAAGCTATATTAAAAATACAAAATTTGTCATTGAATGTAAGGCCAAGAATGTGAAGGACACTCATGAAAGCCAACACGGACAGACATGAAAAAAAAAGAAAACGTGAGATTAGAACAAAAGAAGAAGAAAACGTGAGATTAGAACAGGCATAGGCAAACACATCAATGTAACAGGATATAAGAAACAGGCCCACAAATATAAAGAAACCTTATTTACAACAGAGCTAGCACTGCTGATTAGTTAAGGAAGGCAGAACAAATCAATACGTAATGCTAATATAACTGATTATCTAAATGCCGAGGCAAGAAAATTGGACACCTAGCTCACACTAAAAAAAAAAAATCAATTTCAAATGAATTAAATTATAGGGATCATTTGTAGAGAGATTAGCTGGGAGGGGGAGAAATGGGGAAATAATACAGGGATTAAGAAGCACAATTGGTAGGTACAAAATAGATAGGGGAAGCTAAGAATAATATAGGAAAGGGTGGAGCCAAAGGACTTACATGCATGACCCATGAACAAAGGGGGCTAGGACTGATGGAGGGAAGGTGGTTACTGGGAGAAGAGGAGCAAAAAGAAAAGAAATTGGGACAACTGTAATAGCACAGTAGATAAAACATACTTTTAAAAATCTTTTGAAAGACATAGAAAAATATCTTTATTTACTTAATTTTAATAGGGATATATGTCTCAAACACAACTTCAATAAATTTTTAAAAAACTGACATAAAATGTCAGATCAATATGAAAACTATTGATGGGGCTCTAAAGTAATACAAACACTCCTAAATATATTCCTAGAAGACCTTCTGTAAATTTAATTTTCCTAAATTTTGAGAAAGTAATTTGATTCAGAAAACTTTTCTAACTTCATAAAACTCCCTTCTCTATCATCTTCATGTTTTCTAAAACTGTCTACCTCTGTTCCCTTTCTCATTTTTACCTTGACCTTCTCATTCCTCTGTCTGTTTTCCTCTGCCCATTTTTGATTCTACTCTCAGAAACTTCCTAGCCAGGGTCCTTGAAAGGGAGCACTGGTTTTTAAGTCTAGGGAGTTCACAGAGCTAGGTTGCTCAAGTCATTTTTAGGCCTCACCCCTGGTCCCGTTATACTGATCTAAATAATAAAGTGGGCAAAACTCCTTTTCAAACTTCAAACTGGCTAGTCATATCTACCATTTTCAAATGAGCTGTTCACAACATTGAGGTGCTTCTAGTTCCAGAACCCCTAAGGCTTTCCTTTACATTTTTATGCACAAAAAACTGATAAATGCAGGTCTTTTTGTTAGTTCTCACCTGCTCATATTTGGGGTTCATGGAATGCCTCACCACCAAGTTTTGTTACAAACGTTTTGCCATCTAGTTGTTTTATTTTTATGTTGTAATTTTGAAAGATTAAAAAAATAAAACAAACAAAAAAAACCACTAAGCTATTACCTCAAACGCAATCATGACAAAATGTAAGCAAGGCCTGAGATTTTATTTTAAAAGATAACTTTGCTTACTACTGCATTTTCTGATTCATAGGGATATTTGCACTAATGTTTTTCTATTTAATAGAAATAATGAATAATTCCATATTCATGACTGAAGCAAATTGCTTAAATATAAAAAAATTTTTTTTTTCTGAAAGGGAACACAGTATTTCTTGTGTAAAAGCCCAGGATCTCAGTTCCCAAAAGCGCACCATTGTGAAAACACAGGGGTACAGTCAGATATTTTAAATTTTCTTCTTGGGAAAACATAACATATGAATTGCTACTGTAGGTAACTTGGGTCTAATAATTTAACAAATCTGTTAGTATTTCTTTTGACATAGAGACACTGAAGATGCCACAAATCATGTATCTTGGTGAAACTTGCTTTTTGGGAAACAAAAGTCACTTCATTTGATAAATTCAAAGGATGAGGAAAAAAGGTTATCAGAACGTGTAAAACATCCAAACAAAGACTAACATTATTAGCATCATGTAATAATAATGAGGCAACAAATGAGGAACGCTGGAATTCATCTAAATTTAATCTTCTTGGTTGGCCAGAGGAAAAAGAAAAAAGAGGAGCCACAAATGACAAAAAATAGATACTTTATTGTATAAATTTTTATTTTAAAAAATTTAATCATGGAGTCAGAAAGACTCCTATTGATAATAATGTGCAGAACAATCACATCAAAGGTATAATTGTAAGACCGACCTCATTTTAGCAAGGGCTGTGTAACTGCAATGAAGAGAACTTACTCATCCATTTTGAGTTTTTTCTAACTTCATCTCTGGCTACAGACAATAGGTCACAGCCATTTGTTTCCAAGAGTTTCAAGAGCAAAGAGTTAACTGTGAAGCAGTTCATTGGTTCACTGGTTTCCAGCATTTATTTTTTAATTAATTCTTTCCTCAGCTCACTCTTGTTCACCTTAACCTAACACCAAACAGTAACAAAGCCTCCATATTTCTGCTGTAGGTAGGAGACTTACTGACAACTCTTGAAATATTAAGTATTAATTTTTCAAAAACTTCTTATTCATTTTAAGTATTCTTTTTAAAAAATTTTATTGTTGTTGTATTACATCCATCCCCATTTTGCTCCCCTCTGTCCCCTTCCCCACCCACTCATTCCCCCAAAGTCAATCCCACCTGTTGTCCATGTCCATGGTTCCTTTATACTAGATTCTTGTTAAGTATTCTTTATATTCATTATGTATCTTTAACATAATTTAAGGTATCACAGATTCTAAGATACCAGTTTCAATGCTAGTGCTATTTTATTCATACTAGAAGGTATCATCAGAAGGTTATAAGCTACACAGTTACAACTCATGATTGTAAGATACCATGGCTGATAGGTGCTTTCTAACAGAAGATAAAAATTTTCAACTTGTAACTAAGGATAAAAGAAACAAAGTACATCATTACTTATTTATATCTTTATTGCAGTACAAAAGAAATGTAATTTGTATACAGCACTGTGTGTCAAACACTTTTGCATACTGAATAGAAACATACTGATGTTTCTGCCTCTTTTAAATAATTACATGAAGTGTTTTAAAAGTTCTGTATTATGCAAAAATCTTTGGTGAATTGTCAATAGGTGCTGAGTATTTTAGCAGTATATGGGAAATTGTTTACAATTTTGAGTGAGCTAGAAAGTCATCATTGTTTTCCATTCAAAATAACTGAATGAAAGTACCACTTTCCAAAAAATTACCACATGATACATAAAGACCTACCTGTATATACTAAAACACACATGTAATAATAAAATAACAAAAAATAAAATAAAAATTAAAAACCAAAGTTCAAACTAGTGATTACTTTTTGGTAAGGAGTCAGGAAAAGATGGGACATGGAAACATTTCTATTAAATACAATATGCCAGCCACAGAAAAACACATTATTTGTCAAAAACAAACATAACAAATCATATTTGCACATCTGCACCTATTTAATCACTAGAAAATATCTGAAAAGATACACACTAAATAAGACTAAAGTTGTAAAGGTAAACTTTCAAGTTCTATTTTGTTTCCATATTTTTCTTGAAAGTTCTTGCAATTAGCATCTATTACTTCTGCGATTAAAAAAAATAAGAAGAAAATAAAATATCAAATGGCAGAGGAAGGGAAAAGGAAATGGCAATACAATCACTGCCATAGTTCGCTGACCCTATATTCTGCAAAGTCAATGCAGTACTTTAGATTGTAAGGTATTTTTTAGGAATGTACAAACTGGGATGCATTAGGTCCACCTTACAGAAAACATACTGAAATAGTCAATATATATGATCAATGATCTCATACTAAAAAGTTCCATTCAAAGTAACATCGAAAAATCTTGGAAAAAACAGTAGTATGCGACCCAGGAAACCTTGCAATTTATTCCCTTCAATCCTTTGACTGTTTTTTTTGTTTTGTTTTGTTTTTTTAAGATTTTATTTATTATTTTCAGAAAGAGGGGAAGGGAGAGAGGCCGGAGGGAGAGAGAGACATCAATGTATGGTTGCCTTTCACCTGCTCCAGCCACGGACCTGGCTGGAGACCTGGCTTGCAACCTGGTTATGTGCCCTGGCTGGGAATCGAACCAGCGACCTTTGGGTTCACAGGCCCTTTCATTGTTTTATATAATTTTATTAAAAATGCACTGAACAAGCCCTGGCTGGTGGCACAGTGGATAAGACATCGGCCTGCAAACCCAAAAGTTGCTGGCTCGATTCCCAACCAGAGCACATAATAAGGTTGCAAGCCAGGTCTCCAGCCAGGTCTGTAGCTGAAGGCAGGTGAAAGGCAACCATACATTGGTTTCTCTCCCTCTCTGCTTCTCTCCCTTCCCCTCTCCCTGAAAATAAAATAAAAATCTTAAAAAAAAAATGCACTGAAGAATTATTTTAAATCCAAAATCACACTAGGTAAATAGCAGTTCCAAAATAGACATGGCTCCTGTTTTTCAAGGAACTTACCACATACAATAAGCACTGCAGAATACAAGTTTCTATAAAGATAAAAAATTGCTACATGTGCAGTTTGATATGGTAGCCATTAATAGCATATAGCTACTGAGCATTTGAAATATGACTAATGTGAGGAGGAAATAAATTATTTTATCTAAATGAATTTAAATTTAAATAGCCGCTTACTGCCAGTGTCTGCAACAACATTGGACCGCACAGGTCTAAAGGAAGAAAAGGACAAATAAACAGGTAACTATAATATGAGTTGTGTGTTAATAGAAAACCATAAACTATAAGTATGTGCTAAGGCTACAAAAGCAATATAAAGGAGCGTTGAGCCCATCAAAGGATGGCTTCTGTAGACATGGACACTGGACACCTAATTCTTAAATCATGTGAGGAAAGGTGAGGCACTGTATAAAAAGGAAACCAAACAAGAAAAGGCTTAAATATAAGAAAGTGTATAGAAGGAAAACTAAAAGCAGTTTTGTATTACTAAATAGATAAAGTCACTACAGGGAGGGAGGGAGTCAGAGAAGAAACACTGGAAAGGTAAAAACATGTAGGGGTCAGAATGTGGAAATGTATGTTTCAGAGCCTGGCTTTATTATGTGAGAGAAAGCTACTTATGAGTTAAATTGGTAATTAACATGATTAGGTCTGTACATGCTCATAGCTGGAGTAAATAAGTATAAATTAGAAGAAAAAAGGAAAATTTGGGCAAAAAACTGGAGTTACATTTCCTTGAAAAAAGTTTGACAATCCTTCCCTGAAAAGAACTATAAACTATTTTAAATAATTAAATTATCTTACCTTAACCTATGCCAGTCTGTCTATGCAAATAAACTTCGACAATTCTATTAAAACTCGAAAAACTTAACTTGGCTTAAATTCATAGTAAAAAAATGAAATGGCACGAAGTAGAAAAGCACAAAAACTTGGATTATTTGTAAATAATGTGACTGAAATCATAAATTGTTTTTAAGAGTAGAAATGAGCAGGAATTAGAAAATCTCTTCCAGTGTGAAATATAACCTCATTTTATTCCCTTATTCTTACGTGCAAAATTTGAAAGTCTACATTAATCTGATTCCATGGAGTAAAGTAACCATGCTGTGCAATGATACAAAGTTCTTTTCAAGTTGGGTTATCAGCAACAAAGGTCATATAGCCTAGAATCACAATATTCTTAAAATAATTTACTAGAACCAATCAAAAGATTCAACAGCCCAAGTGGTATGAACAAATAAATTCTTATGAGTCAAGGTAGTTGGAAGTTGTGCGGTAGGAGGAGCAATATGGCAAATATTGGGCTGGCCAAAAAGTTCACTTGTAAAATAGCTCTAGTAGCACTTAGTTGTCTTTAAGTTCAGCATGCATTTAAAAAGATATAAAAATTGGCAAATTTTTGTTTAGCCATTTTAATATTAAAGAAGAAAACACACATTTTTGGCATATTATGCTTTATTATTTCGAAAGAGGAAAAAATGCAACTGAAATGCAGAACAGATTTGTGCAGTGTGGAATAAGTGCCGTTACTGATCAAACATGTCAAAAGAGGTTTGTGAAGTTTTGTGCTGGAAATTTCTCACTGGACCATCTCCACGGTTGGGTAGACCAGTTGAAGTTGATAGCGATCAAATCGAAACATTAATTGAAAACAATGTTATACCACAACATATTCAAAATAACCAAATCAAAGTTACTGGCAAAAATGAAAAATGTATCTTTTACTTCACAGAAAAAATCATATGAACTTTTTGGCCAGCCCAATATAAATAATTAGCAAAGGCCATGTTGGTCAAGTCTATGAAAACAATTCAGAAAAGGTTAACAAGGAAAACTAACAGCCATGGCTTACTCTGGCCTATTAAAATAACAGAGATCAGGCAAGAAACTTTAGACATCAAGTTAGGTGAAACTCTAGATAAATACGACCTCCCCCCTCTGCATTTTGTTTTATTTTTAATTAGGAGCAGTACCCAAACAGGTTAAGTCTTAGAATCAAAAACTTTCTGCTGATTGTATATGAATACCCACCTATACATTTTCTCCATTGTTCATTTTTCCAATTTGAGGAAAGAAAAATTAACCTGGTTAAAATAAATGATTAGCAGATTACCCAGCTCTGTTAACTATCATACTAGTTGCTGTCACAGCCTAGAGGAAATGAAACTGGTGAGTGAAAGGGAGAAATCAGTTGGACATATACATGTGCAGGAAACCTAAGGCTTATTCCGACTTGAACTTTAAACTATTCTGTATTCTGAATAATTATGCAACTTGATAATTAATTATAACCAAATGAATAAATCAAATTAAAAAAATTAAATTAAAATGTTTTAATCACTACCAATAGAACTACCTTTAAAATTCATCTTTTAAAAGCTCATAAAGAATATAGTAATATTACACTTCAACCATCCTTTCAGCATCCTTACACACTATATAGGAAATGGATATTAATTAATTCAATAAATAAAAAACAAGGCTCTAGCATTATAAGGACAGCAAATGAATGACAAAGTCAACAATTAGGATCTCTAAGCATCTGAAATACTCATTTCTATTTCTTCTATATTCTAACCAATTTTATCTACATTTCTGTGAGTCTCCATTACCCTGAATATAGCATAAGACCCCTGTCTGGTCTTCTAGGAATAATATGTAGAAAAGCAATTAACATTTTGTTTTATGCAATACTTGCTCTGAATCCAGCCATGAAGTTATAAATTATGTATCAGATAATCTAAGTTTGGAAATTTACACATACCAGAAAATTTATGTTTTGACATTAAAAGAATATACATTATAAACATGCTTGATTTTGCAAATTGTTCCCAGCTATTTAAATGGTCAAACCCAATATACATGTATTTTAACTACACAGCAGAAAGAACGAACTACTCTTTGCAACATGGATGGAACTGGAAAGTATTATGCTTAGTGAAACAGGCCAGTCAGTGAAAGACAAATACCATATGATCTCACCCATTACCCATAATGAACAAAACAAACAAGCAAAACAGAACCAGATACATGAATACAATGAACAGACCTTCAATGGGCTGAGGGGAGGGGGGAGGAAAAAGAGGCAAAGAAGGGGAGCAGTTTAGTCAAGGAACTAACATGGAAGAACCATGGACATGGACAACAAGTGGGATTGACTTTGAGGGGGAGTGGGTAGGTAGGGAAGAGGACAGAGGGGAGAAAAAAGGGGATAGATGTAATACAACAACAACGTTAAATTAAAAAAAAAAATATATATATATATATATATATACATGTATTTTAAATTATAACCCCAATTTTTCAAATTGAGGTGTATTCGGCCTACTGATTCCAGTTATAAATACAAAATATTAAACCGCTCAGTGTAGCTATCTGGACAATGAAGAAAAACAAACAAACAAAATGATCTTACCTGGTAGTTTCTTTTCTCAGATAATGTATGTCCATCAGTCCTCACCATAGAGTCGTGTCCTTTCCTCACAGTACTGGAGGCAATCAAACAGAACTGTCACTCAAGGGTCGTGTCACAGGAAGGACCGCCCACCAGTTCTCCCTCTAGAGTGGAATTATCCAAAAGCCATCAAAATTACTAGCATGTAAATATATGAACAGTAGCAAAATATCCAATATGATACATAGAAAACAAAACAAAAACAAAAGTACTTCTTTTACATTCTAAATGATCTTCCTCTTAACTAACTGGAAAGGGCTAGACTGGCAGACATACTCAATATTTGAGAAATGATTAAATATGAAAAATTCATTTCTACTTTCTCTAGTTAAAACTATCTGCCAGACCTCAAATAAAGAAACTTATAATAAGTAAAAATGAAGTTGACAAAAATGTTCTGCCTCAACTGATACATTTCTCTTTTAAAGAAATATTTGTTAGTCTCAGAAATGTACAATTAATTCAGATTTTATACATTCAATTTAAAAACCTCTCTTCTCCAAATGCTTCCTTACACAGCATTCATTAAGTTTATGATGTTTATTCCTAAGCCATAAGATAGAATATATGCTCTTATGATTACTAAGAAATGAAACCTAACCCAATACTCTATTTACTTCAATGAAGAACAGCAACAAATATCAATTTCCTGCAGCCTTTGTCCTCTAATTGTTCAATTTCATGCATACTTTAGTAGAATTTGCTTTATTACACTAGGGTGTAAAAATAATAGGGTTCATATCTTAATATGAACAGAGATAACTAATTCCAAAATGACTAGGCCCTTTGCACATCAGGTACAAAAATTCAGTGAGGCTGAGGTGATGTCTCTAGACATGCCTACTAAAAAAATGTAAACTAAAAATGAGACATCAAAAGTCCGAAAATGGTATAATACAAAAAATTTGCAACTACACATTTTAAAAACAAATGCTTCTCACAGAAGTTTTCATAAAATATTGTACGGAAGTAGTAAGTGTATCTCTTGATCTAATAATAGTTGCTAACCGCTAAATATACGTTCAAATTTAGAGCAATTATTCAACATTGTAAGAAATATACTTTGGGAGAGAATAATGAAAACATCTCATTTAAATTCCTAAAAAGTATGAATGAGCCCTGGCTGGTATGGCTCAGTGGATTTAGCACTGGCCTGCAAACCAAAGGGGTCATCGGTTCAACTCCCAGTCAGGGCACATGCCTGGGTTGCGAGCCAGGTCCCTAGTTGGGGGCATGTGAGAGGAAACCACTCATTGATGTTTCTCTCCCTCCCTTCCCCTCTCTCTAAAAGTAAATAAAATATTTTTAAAAATGTATGAGTGTATTTTATTAAAACCAGCAAACACACACATACACATACACATACATATGGATCTAAAAAGCAATGTAGTAAGAAGGGAAAAAACATTTTTAAGGAAAACAAATCACTGAGAATTAACATCATTTAAGTCTTAAAAAGAATCAACATAATGGAAACCTGTATTTTGTTTTATGTTTGATTAGAGTTAGTGAATGTTATACCTTTACTTAATTTTGACCATCTTACTTGTATGTTTGGTGAAATATTTTAAGATGCCTGACTCTATGGCAAAAATGTAACTGCTTATTACCAAATTTATATGTACCACTGAAAAAAGTATGTCTCCCTCAAAAATAACAAAAGACAAAGGTGTTTTTAAGCCATAAGTATATATATTAATAGAAATGTAAGCCTTACAATCTAGTAAGGAATTATGTTATTCATAAAAAATTATATCAAGTAAATTAGATGTCTAAGAATAGATAAGTGACATATTCAGCTCCAATTTAAATTTTCATGATTGTCACTAAATGAAAAAAAGAAAACCTATTTTATTATGCATCCTTGAAACAACATTAACACTGTTTTAATGTGTTCATGTTTTATAACTTTAATACTTTAAAACAGTATTGACATTACTATTAATGTATTCATGGCAACTCTGAATTTAATGTGTAAGTATAAACCTTCTGTGTTTTCTTAAAAGAATAGAATATGTTCCTTCTTAAGTTTAAATTAAAGTCCATGCATTTTCTTCAAATTATACTACTTTCATCAAAACATAAGTTACAAATCTAAAATCAGGCTAAATAATTCAACAGTATAACCTAACTTTATCAAAATGATAATTAGGACTTTATATGCTAATTACTTTAATTAAAAATAAAAGTTAATATTTATTCTGTAAATTTATCGGGTAAAAGAAAAATATTAACTTTTGAATACTATGGATTTTAGTACAAAGGGAAATCTTGTTTTTGTTTGTCTTTTTCCCTACTGGCTAAGTTAAAATATTTCATGGCTTAGGGTTTCTAACAGTATCAACTGTATGCTTTAATTAATACAGAAATCAGTATTATATATTGAAAAATAACTAAAAATCATTATCTCCTTTTAGTAAGCAAAGAGAAAAATAAAAGCCCTCTATTTTCTTTCAGGTAAACATGACTGTAACATTTATCAACACTATTTTACATTAAGTAAAATGTTCAGTAACAGACTGTGTTGAGACTTGTCATATTTGGAATGAAAGGATGCACCACAGATGAAAGAGGGTGTGAGTAAGTATGTGAGGCAGAGTACGTGAAAAGGAACAAGAACGAGAGAGAACATGCACTCCAGTTGCCTAAATTTATTAAAGTTTACACACTGGTTTTCCCACAAGCCCTATAAATATTCAAAAAGCCAGGTAAGACAAATATTTAGAATACCAATGTAAAACTTTCTATAAAGCAGAGACGATTTCTAAGATAGAAAAACAAAGCCTATATTTACCCTCCTGGCTTAAATAACCAGAAAACTAGACAAAATATATAAACAATAAATAACTTTCAGACACTGGACGTCATCTCAGGACAGAGATTCTTAACAGAAAAGAATAAATGAAGTAAGATCTATTGCCTGTAGTTATGAGGCTGAAGGATACAGGCCTGTATGGCATGTTACTGTACAAAACAACATGAAATTAAATCAAGCACAAGAGAAAATGATACCACCAAGGCTCAGTAATCATAAGATATATGAGGCTGCTGCTAGCATAACACAACACACATTTTTACAGCAAACATTGTTTTCGTGAGTAGAAAAAGTACACTCTAAAATAACAATAAAATGTGTAATAAATACATAAACCAGTAATGTGGTTATTTTTTTTCACGTAACATGTAATCTACACAACTGCTGTACTTTTATACTACTGGCAGCACAGTAGCTCTGTTTACACCAGCATTAGCACAAACATATCAGTAATTCATTGTGCTATGACATCAATGATAGGAAATTTTCAGCTCCACTGTAAACTTAGAGGCCAGCAATTGCACTTACATGTGGCCCATCATTGACTGAACCATGGTCAGCAGAGCATGGTAGTACTGGATTTGAGACATCTCCACCAGTACCAGTCATCAATTACAAAACACTTTAAATGCAGACTGTAAATCTTTTAGACTGTTACAGAATAGATACGATGTACTGCATGTCACTTGAAAATAAAAGTTGATAAAGTATACTAGGTGATTAGCAGGTATGTTGAAACTATATTTTGAAAGATAAGCTTCGAACAAGGGTATTTAAAAGATTTTTACATTGTAAACAAAGCTAATTTTGAAAAAGCTCTTATTTTTTGAATATTTGCAAACAAGTTAAATGAATCTGTCTCTAAGATTTTTAACATATTAATAGCAATTAAACTTCAACAATGGAATTCATGTAACACATAACAATAGTGTCCACTCATACGCAATAATTCCTCTCAAACTGAAGACATTTATAGAATAAATTTCTGAATACATCAGTATAAAATGGTAAAAGATAAACATTAGGGCCCTGGCTGGTATGGCTCAGTGGACTGGCACTGGCCTGCGAACCCAAAGGTCAGTGGTTTGATTCCCTAGTCAGGTCCTTAGCTGGAGGCAGGTGAAAGGCAACCACACATTGATGCTTCTCTCCCTTTCTTACCCCCTCCCTGCCCTTCTCTCTGAAAATAATGAATAAAATCTTTTTGTTTTTAATTTTATTATTTTTAGAGAGAGGGGAAAGGAGAGAGGCAGAGGGAGAGAGACATTAATGTATGGTTGCCTTTCACCTGCCTCCAGCTATGGACCTGGCTAGAGACCTGGCTTGCAACCTGGTAGTGTACCCCGGCTAGGAATCAAACCAGCAACCTTTGGGTTCGCAGGCTGGCACCTTATCCACTGTGCCACCAGCCAGGGCCAAAGTCTTAAAAAAATAAAAAATAAACATTATACACCACCTTTACTGTGTTGAAAAACTCTTAAAATAGATTTTAGTCATGTTATCAGTTTAAAATCTAACTAGAAAGCCAGTAAGGAGAAAAACAACCAAATTTCAGTGTAAGAAAACAAACAAACAACAACAAGCAAGCTTATTTATCTGAAATGTTTCTAAGAGTTGAGTCCAATAAAAATTAAGCATATATTATGTAGACTAAAAAATGATAACTGAACCCTAATTTTTCTCCATTCAAAAGTATTTCTCAAAATAAGAAATGAGCTGATTATGAGTAAAACCCACAGAAAATGCTTCAATGGAGAATGGAAATAATTATTAACTTTATTCTCCAAATCCTATTAAATTTTGAGTCACATCATCATATAAAAATGTATGCCTTAAATAGAACATGAACCAGAAAGTCTGAATTCTAGAATTAGCTTAGTCAATTTCTCCTCTCTGGCCTCAGTTTGCTAATATGTAAATTAAAGGGACTGATTCAGATGCATTTTTTAAATACAAGTGGTTTCATTTTAATTTTATGGAAAATATTATCATTTTAGATTTTAAATATTCTGTGTCAAGGTAATCCACTCAGGAAAAGTGAACAATTATAGCTGATCACCCCAATGTTTTCTTTTTTTTTTACTTTATTACTCAGCATTATTTATAATACTGCCCAAATGTTTTGGAATTCAGAAATGCTATCTAAAATATCTATAATTTGGTAGTCATTACCACACTCAACTTTAAGTTACAATATGAGTTTAGTCAGGTTAAGACAGCTGAACCAGTTGAACAGGTTTTATTTCTCGATAAAGAGAACAATACTGTATATTCTAGAGTGTCTATTAATTAGAACAGACTACAAGATGTGACCAACTTAAATGGTGCTCAATAAAAGCTAAGTAAATGTACTTAGTCATTATCTTTAAAATTGTAGGGTTTCCCAAATTTCATAACTATGTCAAGCAATTGTTTCTTGTTAAAAGGCAGACTGTAATTACAAAACTGTTGTGAAGTGATTTTCTGATTCTAATTTTTTATTTGATCACATAATTCTGAGTTGATAACTTATGGTACATACAAAAAAGAAACATGGGTAGACAGAATAAAATAAATAAAACTCAAGACTCACAGTTCCATAACCAATATCACTGCAATAAACTCAATAAAAACTTTTTAGTAAAGAATTTCAGTTTCATTCCAAATTCAACCTGGTAAAATTGGCATGTTAACTAAAAATCGTTTTTCTGAATATTTTAATAATAGAGGTTTAATCGATCTATAACTAAAATGTAAAATAAAAAGCTGCCTATGTTTACAAAAATAAATAAATAAAATAAATCTACACTATCCTCTTGAAGTCAATTCACTCTCATAATTTAGTTTTTGAACTTAATTTTGTATGTCTTCTGTTTTCTGTAGTGGTAGCCTTTCTGATACATTGCTTCTAATATACCTAATGTAGTTCTCTCACAGATATTCCAAGGAGGATTCTATGTAAGTAAAAAATCAGTCTGTGTAAAAGGCCTAGCATCTCCATACAGTCTTTAAAGTCCTAAATGAAATAAAATATAATAGAGTGCTCCTGAACTTAAATGTCAAAAGTTAAAAAATGTCTGAATCACAGCCATAAAAATTAAAAGCTTGTTATTTGCTTTAGGCTTAAATGAAACTGAGGTCTAATATAAAGACTATAGAGTGTCCTTTCTAGTCTTTCAGCTGCTCAAACTTACTGATTTTACATCTTTGTGTGATTCAATTTCTTCCTATGAAAACAGTATCTGTTTAGTTTGGTTTTTGGCTATAATCAAGTAAGTTTGTGAACTAGATGTTTAATATATATATATAAAACCACATTTAAATAGTTGTTTAAGTTAATTAGAACAGACAGACTACCAAACATAACCATTATCTATATGTAAACAGCCAAACTATTAGTACCAATTTTCAGCAAATTTAGAGCTAAAGAATTAAAATTAATGAAATGTTTTAACCTTTCATTACAATTAGCTAAAACTCCACAAGAGTTACCAATTGAAGTAGCTGTTGCCAAAGCAAGTACCTTTAAAATAAGACCAAGTCATATTAGCCTCACATTCTACGTACTGTGGAACGATCATGTTGGTTCTATTAATTCAACAAAGGAACCTGTGCAAATTGTAATCTGTAAGTATAACTTCTTTCTCACTCTTACAAATGGTCATTAAATATTATTATTTCATATAGCAGCTAAACCTACTACCTGTGAACCAGAAACCTGAAAACTGGAACTCTATTAGTAACAATTTTTATAATTATTTTTTCTCATTAACTATCCCCCTGGCTGGTGTGGCTTAGTGGACTGAGCATCGGCCTATGAGTCAAAGGGTCCCTAGTTTGATTCTCAGTCAGGGCACATGCCTGCGTTGTGGGCCAGCTTCCCAGTTGGGAGTGCACAACAGACACCACACATTGATGTTTTCCTCCCCATCTTTATAAATAAACAAATTTGTAATAAAACATAATAACTATCATTTGCACCTTGCGCCAAAATCTTTTACCTGCGCTTCTTGCTTCTTTCAATCCTCAAAATAATTCTATAAGGCAGATATTACTGTACCTTTTTATTAGATGCAAAAACAAATTCTTTGAGTATAAGAAGATACACAAGGTCAAGAAGTAGTAAGCTAAAAATAACAAGGCCAAAATTTGAGCTCATGTCCATGTGACTTGAATCCAGTCTTAAGCCACTATACTTCTGCACCACTATACTTTGCTCTCTCTCTCTCACACACACACAAAAATGAAATGAAGCCATGGCTGGTATGACAGATACCTCATGCACATCATACATACATGATAACTATTATATCAATTACGGCTTCCTGAAAAATAAAATCACTTCAAGAAATTCCAGGTGTTAAATAGTACTTCTACTTGAATGTCTCACTATTCTATGAAAAACAAAAAATTAGCAAGACAGGTTACAAACATTAGTCAGCCAGAGATTCTAAGTTTGGAAGACTGATCAGAAAGTAGAATGACCACAATATCCTTTAAAGACACACATTTAGAACCTACGAAAAGATAGGCATTGTGCTACAAAACAGATAAATTGTTTTGCTTAGTTTTAAGGCTGGCAGATTATACTGTCAATCTAGGTTTTAGTATCTGAGTTACAAAAGTAAATTCAATATATCTTACCTACCTTTATACAATTCATTAAGAAGGTGGCTTCAAAATTCCTTCAGAAGTCCACTCTCTCTATTACCACCACTCTCATTCCTTGCCTAATTGGTCTCCCTTCTTCTAATCTTTCCAACAAGATTCAGATAATATCCAATTTGGTCTAAGCACCAAGGCATTTTGACATGTAGGAGTAAGAGATTAGATGCAACAAGCAAAAGGAAACAGAGTGGCAGCCAGTGAAGGAGATGAAAACCAAAGAGAATGTGGTAAACATCTTCAAAGCTTATTAGAAAAAATGGTTCAAGGAAGATTATAATCAATTGTTTCACATGCTGTTGATAGAAAATGATAATTTAATCTTTGGATTGAACAGCACAGAAGTCACTTATTAATCTTGATAAGAGTAACTTTAATGGAATGTAGAAATAAAAGCACTCACCAGATTAGGCTGACAAAAGAACAGGAAGAGAAAAACTACAAAATACAAACATCTTCAAAGTGCATTGCCATAAAACTGAAGAGGAAAATGAGGACTAGTTTTAGAAAAATGCAGAGGCGAGAGAAGCCTTTTAAGATCAGACAATTTTTGGCATAAAGGAGAACAAAGTTGATGCCATAAGACAGAGGTAGGAGAATTACTGGAATGATGACTTTGAGCTGACATGGATGAAATTTGTGAGAATAGCCTCAGGCAAAAGGACATACCAATAAGAAATGGAGAAGATGGTAAGTGAGTATAGATTAACTTAAATCGATATATCTAGAACTTTTCATAAGTACGAGAGTTTCATCTGTTTCTATTTTCCATTTTCTTAGTAAAATAAAAAACAAGGTCATCAGCTGAGAGTAAATAAATATTAAGAGATTGTACGAGTTTTGAGGAGGGAGGGAAGATGTGAAATAGTCTTCTAAGAAAGTGGGAGAGAGATGAGATTAGAGGAAATAAAGTTGAGAACTGGCACTAAAGGCCCACTTCAGACTAATGTTCACTGTGCTCTTCCCCAGCCACACGCAGCTTCAGGGAAGCAGAAACAATGTTAGGACAGAAGTGGATATAACTTATCAAAGCTGATGAGTAAAATGAAGTATAGATAGTCAATGTATTAAGGGCATAGGTAATGATTATGTTGATGGGTAAGAAAAGTAGTGAGGGCGTATCTTACCATCTGCCTGCCATACTGGCTTCTTTGAGATTCTCAAACACATCAAGTCAGTTATCAATTTACAGTCTTTACAGTTGCTGCTCCTTTTCAATGACCTTCCTCCATCTCTCAAATGCCAAGCAGTTTCTTGACATTAGAATCTCGGCCTAACTGTCAACAGAGAGGTCATCCCTGAAACCCCACTATTTGAATTTTCTCATTTGTTTGCCTGTTTCCCCCTCTCCCTTAGAATGTAAGCTCCTTAAAAAGGAGGAACCCTGACTGGTGTGGCCCAGAAGATTGGCGCAAGCCTGCGAACCCAAAGGTTGCTGGTTCGATTCCCCAGGCAGGGCACATAACCAGGTTGCAAGCCAGGTCTCCAGCCAGGTCCTTAGCTGGAGGCAGGTGAAAGGCAACTATACATTGATACTAGTCTCACTTTCTTCCTCCTTTCCTGCCCTTCTCTCTGAAAGTAATGAATAAACATTAGAGAGAGAGAGAGAGAGAGAGAAACCATGTCTATTCTATTCTGTTTACCACTATTAACTTCAGTACCTAAAATGGTGTCAGACAATAGATACAATTTATTAAATGGGCCACATTACATATACTAAGCCCTTTACTAACTTTATTTTAATGAAAATACCAATTTCCTCAAAAAGATTTGCTTCTGCAAATATTACCCCCCAAAATACATACCTTTAAAATAAAATTTAATTTATCCCCCCTTGATATTACAATGCAGGACCAGGCCCTTTCTTTGAATTTACAATTACTAATTGGGGTTTTATATTATCTTTATGTACAAATCACATCTATGATGCATCTACTAAAGTGTTCCAGTTTTGATTTGCCTTAAGTTGAACAAGATTTTAAAAGGGCTTTAAATTAATTATTTCTGAATTTTTTAAATGTTTTCTAGTTTTGTTTTGTTTTTTTTAATTGTCTCACTATAGTAGACACTTCTGGTTGACTCCCTAACAGTCCTCTCTTGTGACTGCCACAGTTGTTGAAATGTTCAACCTTCCCCATATGACTTAAGAGGAAATGCTGATCATTCTAGGCCAAAATGATAATGCTAACATACACAGATAATGCTAACACACACATACATCCTTGTCAGTAGCTGGTTTATTGGAAGAACATTTGCACCAATCTGATTAGTGAGATATTAAGAGACAAACTGGTGGTAGGGTTTTAGAAAGGGGCGGGGAGCCCCCCTATCCCCTGCATAACCATCCTGTAAGACCAGGGTGAAAGCTAGTTTATAAAGAAAATTGACACTCTAACAACAGAAGACCAGAAAGACATAAAAAATTTGGTACAGCTGTTAATCACTTAGCTGCTGCATTTAATCAACACAAAAAATTGCCATTCCTCCGAAATATGTAAGAAAAAGTAAATTTTCTTTACTGTTTAGTCAGTTGAACCAAAAGTTTCCTAAATCTTTTTAGGCTTATCCAAAATCAATCCCAAGTAATTTTTATTTTATTTTATTTTCTTCCCAAGATTATTTTTACAGAGAAGGGCAAGAAGAGAGGCAGAGAGGGAGAGACATATCAATGTTTGGTTGCCTTTCACCTGCCTCCAGCCACAGACCTGGCTGGACACCTGGCTTGACACCTGGCTATGTGCCCTGGCTGGGGATCGAACAAGTGACTTTGGGTTTGCAGGCCGTCACCTTACCCACTGTGCCACCAGCCAAGGCCCAAGTAATTTTTAAAGCACTTTATTTAAAACCATTCCAAACCTTTACATTAAAGCAGTTCTTTTCTACACTCAGTTTTCATTAGTTTAGGCCACACTTAAATGAAAAAGTACATTAACACAGGTGTAAAAACAACTGTTTTTGGGGCATATAGCTACACTGGTTAAGGGGAAGAAGGTACATGAGGAAACTAGAGTTATTCACTAGCTGTTAAGTGCTCAGAATACTTTGTATTACAGGATTTAAAAAAATGGTTTGAAAGAAGATGTCATTCAAGGGGAGGTTTGTTAAAAACATTGGTCACAAACACATTTCTATATATATAACAGATTTTGTTTATAACTAGTGGATATATGCCAAAAGTGGGAAGGGGGCAATTAAAACATCCCCCAAAACTTTGGACATACGGTTCTAGGAAAAAAATTAAATGAGATTAAACCTACAGTCAAACAAGTATGAGTCTACTTAATTCTAGTTCCAGCCAAATAGCAAAGGGATAAAAGAATATAGAAAATATAATGAACCTTTACCCCAATGTGTTGCTTTACTGCTGAGTTGAGAATACTGACAAAATTCCACAGTTCAAAATTTTCAGAAAATACATATAAAATATATTAATTGCTTCATTTGTATATCAGCCATGTGCCATATTAAGAATAACTACAGCACCTTGCTATTTGTAAGGGGTATTTGTATTCCCTTTTAAGAAATATTAACTAGACAAATTATCTCAAATAGAAATTTACCAAAGATTTTGAAATAACTGTTTAGTATTAAAACAGCCTAAGATCCTTAATACTAATAATTACACTTCCTAATTTCTTTCCAAAAATACTTACTGAGCTCAAAAATACTTACTTTATTTACTATGCCAGATAGTAAATAAAGAGGAGTCAATGAAAAATGTCCATAAGAAACACACAGCTCAAGAATTTATTTCTGAAATAAAAACTCCATTTGTATGTATCCTGGGACCAGAAACTGTATTTCCTAATTACTCTCCATAGTTTAAAGTGAATAACAGAAAATTACAAGTGACAGTAATATTAATTCACTAAAAATATATTTAATATATATATTAAACATAACTATGTTTATCTAATACACAGAAGACACTAAATTGAATGTATTGTTAAACTGGTAACAGCAGTTCTTAACCTGGGCCCTACAATTCCTTAGTCTACCGATAATGCAGAATGCATGAAGTTGGACAGGAATAAAATTACATCTTTATTTTACCATTCTCAAACTGAAATTTAGCCTTTCTTCAACTAAAATGTAAGATGTAATAGTGCACTTGTGATTTTGTTACCATTAGAATCCAAGATATTTTCATACCAGTTTAGTTCCTAAGTTTCAAATTTTCATTTATGCTCAATAGTTTAAAAACTGCTATACACCACCTGATTGTTGATATGCACATTATTGAATTTATTTAACTGGCCTTTTAAAGACTGTATTCTAATGTAACTGGTATACTTAAGTATTTAATTTTGCACAATTAAAATATTTTTCTGAGAAGGGGTCCACATGCATCACCAAAGAGCCAAAGGGGTTCATGGTCCCCCCCAAAAAAAGAGTAAGAACACCTGAATTAGAATATCAGAGCATGGGTTAGGTTATCTGTACAGGGTTACAGAAAACATAGTATTTGAAGAACTGGAAAAAGCCTCAGATCATATTTAGTTCAAACTCCTCTTTACTTTAGAGATAAAGTAATTGTGGTCTGGTGGAAAGTGCCTTGTTCAAGGTCACTCAAACAGCTAACTCATGACAGAACCTGAGAAAACAGATTCCAAGTTTCCTGGTGCATAATCCAAAGCTAGATAAATTTTGATGTGATTTAGCTGTATAAAAAAAAAGCCAGACAGGGCAAAGATAACACTGCCAATAGATGCTAAAAGGTTACTAGCAAAAGAAGAAGAGCTAGTTTGAAAAAGAAAATGATAGTTAAGGTGTTGAAACATTTTGAAAACTGAATTCTATAGCATGACATACAATTCAAATGTTGAAAAAGACTAGCCAGAAAATAAACAGATGAGACCTTCTTTGCATACTGAACCATAGAAACATACCAAACGTTATTAAAATACAGTCTCTCCCAGTTTTCCCTAAAATAAGCACCTGTTTTTCTATTTTATAGAGATGAGAGGAAAATTTTACTTCCCTCTTGATCTAAGAACTGGAAAACAACACAAGTACAATAGTAAGTTGTTGATATCAAATAATGATATATCATTGTCAAGGAAACAGAAGATAGGGACTGGAAAACTGGAGAACTCTGTGGGCCACCTAAAAGAAGGTAGTTACTACTACTCATTTCTAGCTAGATGCTACCAAGAACAAAACTATCAACTCAGAATTCTAGATAGAACAAAAGCATGCATTAAAAATGAAGGTGAAATAAACACATTTTTAGATGAAAGAAAACTAAGATAATTCATCATGAGTAACATTCTAAAGGGAATTACTTTGGAAAAAGGGAAATAATGCCAGTAGAAATTTTAGAATTTCAATAATAATTTTTGAAAAGGCAACTATGTGGATACATGTGACAGACCACCTTTTTAGTAGAGGACTAGCCAGACAGTGAATATTTTTGGGCTTTGCAGGCCAGTCTCTGTTGTAATTAATCATTCTGCATTATAGTGCAAGGAAGCCACAGACAATACACAAACCAAGTGAGGTGTGACTGTATTCCAATAAAACATTATTTACCAAACAAGACAGCAGCAAAATTTGGCCTGCAGTCACAGTTGCCAATCCCAGTGACAAACTACTCCTTTCTATTTAAATTCTTTAAAATACATGTGATGATTTAAAACAAAATTTAAGGGGGACAGAGGGGAGCAAAAAGGGGATGGATGTAATACAACAACAATAAAATTTTTTTAAAAATAAATAAATAAAACAAAATTTACACCACTGTCTGAATGGGTATTCAAGCCATGTAGACAATCATAACATAGAGGAGGGTGAGAAAATGTAACTACATGGTGACAAGATGTCCACATTCCACTTGAAGAAGTAAAATCCAAATTATAAGTGTAGCGGGTTGTTATATAACTAATAAAAATATACGCAAGACCAAAGCCCTGGTATCTCTGATATAACCATATTTGTAATAACGGCTTTGAAGAGGCAATCAAGTTTAAGAGGAGGTCATAGTAAATTTGGAAGGGCCCAGATCTGATGATTGGAATCTTTATAAGAAAATGGAGTGGGAGACATACAAACATATACACAAAAGAAAGCCAAGTGAAGAAAGAAGCAGAAATTGAAGTAATGCAGCTGTCAGCTAAGGAACAAATGGATTGCTAACAACCACCAGAAGCTAGAAGAAGAAGGAGGGATCCTTCGCTAAAGCCTTTAGAAGGGAGTAAAGCCCTGCTGATACATTGATTTCAAGCTTGTAAGCTCCAGAGCCAATAAATAAAATGAACAGACTTTTATCCATTGAATAAAAACAGAATCCACAGTTAAAATCCACCAGGCACAGATAGTTTCACTAGTGAATTCTCCCAAACAAAGATGAAATTATACCAATGCAACACAGTATCTTCCAGAAAACAGAACATGAGGGGTTACTTCCAAAATCATTTTTATGGGATTAGCATTACATTGACAGCAAAATCAAAGACAATGGAGGGGGGGGGACCCTTTAAAACCACTCTTCCTCATGAACATGCATGTAAAAATCCTCAACAGCCCCGGCTGGTGTGGCTTATTGGACTGAGCACCATCCTGTGAGCTAATAGGTCACCGGTTCAATTCCTGGTTAGGGCACAAGCCTGGGTTGCGGGCCAGGTCACTTGAGGGGCCACCACATGATGTTTTCCTCTCCCTCTTTTTCTCCCTCCCTTCCCCTCTCTAAAAATAAATAAATATTTTTTTAAAAAATCCTCAACAAAATATCAGCAAGTCAAATTCAACAAATACCCAAAGATTAATAAATTATGAACAAGTAAAGCTTATTTGGGGACTATACTTGCTCTTCTTTAAAATAATATGAGCGTTACCTGGCTGGTAGCACAGTGGATAAGGTGCCGGCCTGAGAACCCAAAAGGTCGCAGGTTCGATTCCCCAGCCAGGGCACATAACCAGGTTGTAAACCAGGTCTCCAGCCAGATCCATAGTTGGGGACAGGTGAAAGGCAACCATACATTGATGTCTCTCTCCCTCTCTCCCTTCCTCTCTCTCTGGAAATAATAAATAAAATCTTTAAAAAAATAAAATAAAATAATATGAGCGTTGGCTGGGTGGCTCAGTTGGTTGGAGCAACCAGTACACCAAAAGGCTGTGGGTACAAGCTCTGGTGACAGAGCATATAGGAGGCAACCAACAGATGTTTTTCTCTCACACACTGATGATTCTTCCTATCTTTCTACCCCGTTCCCTCTCTCTAAAATCAATAAACATATTCTCAGGTAAGGATTAAGTAAGTAAATGATTAAAATAAATAAAATCACACAGCATAGTAAAATATATTGTTGCTTATAAAATATATAGTTGCAATATGTACAACAATAGCACAAAAAAGAAGAGGGAATAGAGCTATGTAAGAGTAAGATTTCTATTTCTCACTGAAATTAAATATAAGTCTGAAGTAGATCCTAATAAGGACAAGATGCTTATGGTAAGCTTTAGTGTAACAACTAAAAAAAAAAATACTGAAAATGTCATAAAAGGAATTAAAAGTGATACATTAGGAAAAAAACTGCCCTGGCTGGAGTGGGTCAGTGGATTGAGCACCAGACTGCGAACCCAAGTGTCGCTGGTTCGATTCCCAAGTCAGGGCACATGCCTGGGTTGCAAGCCAGGTCTTGAGCCAGGTCCCCAGCTGGAGGCAGGTGAAAGGCAACCATACATTGATGTTTCTCTTTCTTCCTCCCTCCTCTCTCTAAAAATAATGAATAAAGTCTTAAAACAAACAATTCTATTCATAAAGCATCAAAAGGAGTAACTACTTAAGAGAGTAAGTTTCACAAAAGAAGTATTAAACTTATATTATGAAAACTACAAAACATTGTTCAAAGAAATTAAATATGAACTATAAAATGGAAAGATATCCTGTGTTCCTAGATCAGCACTGGTGTGCTGCAAGATTTTTGAAAACATGTAATACCTGACTAAATAGTCAGGGGCACCGACCTCTATTTCTTTATATTGTCACACACACACACACACACACACACACACACACGACAGCCAACCCAACAATAGCTATACAATGTAAATAAATCAAAATTACAAGCATTTTTTGTCAGATTGGTAAAAAATATTTTTTGATGTGCTGCAGAATTTTAGTAATTAGTTTATGTGTGCCATGAAATGAAAAAGGTTGAAAATCACTGTTTTACATCAAAAGACTTAAAAAAATAGCAATACTCTTCAAAGTGCTCTACTGATTCCAACACAGTCCATACCAAAATTTCACTTGATTTCTTTGAAAACATTGATGAGCTAATCCTAAAATTAACATAGAAATTCAAGTGACTCAGGCTAACAAAAACCATCTTGAGCCCTGGCTGGTGTGGCTCATTGAATTGAGTGCTGGCCTGTGAACCAAAGGGTCGCAGGTTTGATTCCCAGTCAGGGCACATACCTGGGTTGTGGGCCAGGTCCCTGGTTGGGAGGTGTGCGAAAGGCAACTACACACTGATGTTTTGCTCCCTCTCTTTTTACCTCTCTTCCCTTCTCTCTATAAATTAAGAAAAACAATCTTGAGAAAGAACAAGAAAGTTGGAGGATTCACACTTCCCAGTTTGAAAATTTCACATTGTAATCAAGGGATACTGGCATATATACAATATATGCCATACAATATATGCATTTAATAGACATAAAGGTCAACATAATAGAATTGAGTCTTAAACCCTCACATTTTATGGTCATTTCATTTTAAACAGGATGCCAAGATAATCCAATAAGGAAAGTATACTCTTTTCAACAAATGGTGCTGGGACAATTTAATTTCTACATATGTAAGAATCAAGCTGGATCCTTTTCTTCATACTATGTAAAAATGTTAACTCAAATGGCTCACAGATATTAATGTACGATGGAAAATTCTTTTAAAACATAGGCACATAAATCTTCATGGCCTTAGATTAGGTATCACTTTCAACATGACAATAAAAGCATACTCAAGAACAAAAAACAAGCTGGGTTAAATAAAAATTAAACACTTTTTTCAGTGGCAGATGATGCTACTGAAAAAGTGAAATGAAAACCCAGAAAATGAGAGTAAATATTTGAAAAATCATAGGTCCTGTCCAGGTAGCCCAGTGGGTTAAAGCGTTGTGACCCACACACCAAGGCTACAGCATATACAAGCAGCAATCAATGAAAGCATAAGTGGAACAACAAATCAATGTTGCTATTTCTCTACTCCACCTTCTTCACTCTAAAAAATGAAATTAATCAAAATCACATAATTAGGAATTTCTACTTCAGTATATAAAGAACTCTTACAGATGATTACTAAAAAGGCAATTAATTTTAAAACAGGCAAAAGATCTGAATCTGAATAGATATTTCTCTAAAGGTATACAGATGGTCAAATATGTATATTAAAAAAAATGTTATTGTCATTAATCACCAGGTAATATAAACCAAAACCACAATCAGATACCACATCATACACAGGATGGCTATAATAAAAAGGAAAAAAACAGTAACAGAACTTGTCAGATTTTGGAGAAACTGAAGCTTTCATGTACTGCTGGTGAAATGTGAAATGGTACACAGATGCTTTGGACAAGAGTCTGGCGAATTCAAGTAGTCAAGTACCAGACACTAAACTGAACAGGGCATCAAAAAAAAAAAAACAAAACAAAAAACCAAAAAAAAAAAAAAAATGCAGCAGCAGCAAGACTTCTGGCCAAGATGGCAGCATAGGCAAACATGACTCACCTCCTCACACATCAAAATTACAACTGAATTATACAATAACCAGCCCTCAGATCGTCAGAAATTGAGTTGAATGGCAGCCTGACAACTATAAAATTAAAGAAACTACATCCAAACTGGTAGGAGGGGCAAAGATGCCAAACTAGCTGGTCCAACATCCACGAGTGGTGGATAAAAGTTCAGAAGGGATATCTTGGAAGGGAGTGGTCCCAGCCTCATACCAGGGTTCCAGTGCCAGGAAGATAAGTCCCATGACTTCTGGCTGCAAAAACAGGGATAAGTCCATGGAAGAAACTTTTGGAATCCCAAGTAGTTCCCCTTAAAGAACCCACACATGGACTTACTGAGATTCATTCTCTCAGAGCTCCAGCACCAGAGAAGCAGCTTGAAAGCACCAGTGGCATGTGAGGGGTGGGGTGGGGGCCTGAAGTATCTGGCATCAAGGTGAGAGCTAGGGAACAGAAAGGGAGAGAAACACCATTGTCCCTTTCTAAGCCCTTTGGCCAAAGAGCTACAGAGCCAGCAAGGCTGAAGCCATCTCTGAGATTCCATCATCTAGGAAAACACAGTTTGCCCCACCCTGGAGATATCCTGAGGCTACAACACATCCAACTTATGCACCCAAACTGTTAACCATGACCTTTCAATATGAATGCCCAGTCTTGGTCCATGCTTCATACCTTCCTAAGTCCTATTAAACAAGCAAGAGCCTGCCTCACTGAACTCCCAGTCACAGTACCTCTTGCTGAGTGGCCCCAGGCCCAAAACTAGCAGTAGCCACCCTTGATGCAGAGTGACTTTGCTTGGGAATCTTTAAGCCTAGCACAAGTAGCAGCCATCTCAACTACTTTATAGCTCATGCAGGGTGACCCCGGGCAGAACACAAGTGGGGACTGACCTTGGCCTGCACCACCCAGAAAATCCCAGACTCAATGTACCCAGTGGACAGCTACAGACCACGTTGGAGTGCTACCACCTTGCCCCTGCACAGCTCATCCTCCACAGAGGGTGGAGGTTTATGATCAGTGGACACAGCCAGTCCTTGCAGCTGACTGGTCTGAGTAAATCCCTCTCCATTGACCTGCCAACTGCAGTCAAGGCTCAACTACAAGAGGAGGGTGTACTCAGCCCACACCAAGGGTGAAGCTCCAGGAACCAACTTTAGCAATAGGGGAGACTATGCTACAGGACCCTACAGACACTCTACATTTTGCCATGCTACTAAGACAGGGAGTCAAAACAGTTCTACCCAACACACAGAAACAAACACAGGGAGCCTGCCAAAGTAAGCAAAGAAACATAGCCCAAATGAAACAAAAGATCAAAACTCACAGATATAACTATACAAAATGGAGATAAGCAAGCTATCAGAATCAGAGTTCAAAACACTGATTATTAGGGTTCTCAAGGAACTCAGTGAGGACCTCAGCAGCATAAAAAAGATTCAGTCATAAACAAAGGATATACTAATGGAAATAAAGAACAATTTATAGGGAAGCAACATTAGAATGGATGCAGCTGAGAATCAAATCAATGATTTGGAATATAAAGAAGAAAAAAAACGAATTAGAACAAGAAGAAAAAAATCCAAAAATATGAGGATATTGCAAGCAGCCTGTGGGACAACATCAAGTGTTCCAATGTTTGCATCATAAAGGTGCAAAAAGAGAAAGCAAGAAATTGGAAATCTTTTGAAGAAATAATGGAAAAAAAACCTTCCCAAATATAGTGAAAGAAATACACATGCAAGTCCAGGAAGCAGACAGTTCAAATAACATGGATACAGAGACCCATTTCAAGGCACATCATAATGAAAATGCCAAAGGTTAAAGATAAAGACAGAATCTTAAAAGCAGCAAGAGAAAAGCAGTTGATTACCTACAGAGGAGCCCCATTATGACTACAGCTGATTTTTCAAAAAAAAAAAAAAAAAAACTTTGTAGGCTAGAAAAGATTGGCAAGAAATGTTCAAAGTCATAAAAGGAAGGGACCTACAGCCAAGATTGCTCTACCCTGCAAAGCTATCATTTAGAATCAAAGGGCAGGGTAAAGAGCTTCCCAGACAAGAAAAAAACTGAAGGATTTCAGAATCAACAAACCATTATTATATGAAATGTTAAAGAGACTTATTTAAGAAAATCAAAACCAGGAACAATAAAATGGCAAATTAAAACATACCCATCAACAATTGAAAGTAAAAAACAAACAAGCAAAGGAGAACAGACAGAATCATAGATATGGAGAGTATTTTGATGGTTGCCAGATAGGTAGGGGGTATGGGGGACTGGGTGAAGAGATGAGGGGATTAATAAGTACAAATAGTTGTTACAGAATAGCCATGGGGATGTAAAGTAACAGTGTAGGAAACGGTACAGCCAAACAACTTATACACATGACCCATAGACATGAACATCGGTGTGGGTATGACCTGAGGGGGTGCTAGGTAGAGGGGCAAAGGAGGACAAATCGGGATAACTGTAATAGCATAAGCAATAAAAAATAATTTTTAAAAAAGAGAAAAAAGAGGGGGACAGAGAGGAGCAAAATGGGGATGGATGTAATACAACAACAATAAAATTAAAAAAAAAAATGAGGGAGAAAAAGAAGCATTAATTATCTCTAAAGCGCACAGTGAGGCATGTCTTCTGCAGTAGCTGGTATCAAAGTCAGCATCAAATTAAAATAGTGTTACTAGATGACCAAACAAGTCCACTATGTATGCAACCAAGAGAAATGAAAACATTATGTCCACAAAATATTAGTATACAAATATTCACAGCAGCATTATTCATAATTGCCAAAAATTAGAAACCCAAATGGCCATCAAATAAATGCATAAAGAAAACTGGGTACATCTACACAATGAAATAATTCTTCAGCAAGGAAAGGAATAAGATACCAATAAATGCACCAATATGTACGATCTTTGAGAACATTATGCTAAGTGGCACAGTCACTAAAGGCCACATATTTCACTTAAATATATAAGATAGGTAAATGTACAGAAACAGAAAGTAATCTGCAGTTGCCTAAGGTGAGTGGGTGTGAGGAATGAAGGAAAATAAGGATGACCTGCTAAAGTAAGAAAGATTTCTTTGGGGTGGGGGTGTGATAAAACATGATCTAAAATTGATTGTCGTGATGGTTGCAAAGCTGTCACTATACCCAAAACCACTGACTTGCACACCTTAAATGAGTTAATTAATGCATGGAATAAAAATTATATCTCGAACTGTTATAGGAAAGTACCAATTAGTGTAACATACCATATTAACAGACTAAGGAACAAGGTGATCATATCAACTGACGGAAACATTATTTGGCAAAAGTCAACATCTATTCACTATGAAAACTTTCTGTGAATTGGGAATAAAACAAAATGTCCTTAATTTGAAAAACTTACATCTATTGTTCTACTTAATGATGAAAAACTAAATTATTTCACATTTTAAGATTGCAAATAAGGTAAGAACACCCCAGACAGTGCAATAATGCAAAAAAAGAGGGGTGAGGGCAAGCAGGGGACACAAACAGGCATACAGATTAGAAAGAAATAAGAAATCCTCCCTATACTAATGACATGGATTGCCTGAGCAAAATATGCAAAACATCTGCAAGAAAGCACCTAGAGCTGTGATCTTTACATAGTTATAAGCAAGGTCAACATATGAAAAAAAAACCGTACTTCTATATGCTAGTGATAGCTACTATGACTCATATATAGTTCCTCCAAAATGAGATATTTAAGTACAAATGAGATAATATTTATCAAGGTACATATTTGTAAATCTAACAAAACATATGCAGAATCTGTATGCTAAAAGCAACAAAACACTGAGAGTCAAATCAAAGAACTAAATAGATGGAGAGACAGGCCCATGTCAAAGGACTGGAAAACTCGATACAATTAAGAGGTCAATTAGGGAAAACTTAATTGATCTATGTCAATTAATAGGATGACAATTGTACTACAATTAATACAAGTAATACAAAGTCAAAATCCCAATGATATTTATGAGAAACACCCAAACTAAAACCACAATGAGATTAAACTCACTAGAATGACTATATTCACAAAAACAGACAATAACAAGTGTTGAAGGAGCAGCAGGAAAACTGGATTCCTCTTACACTGCTAGTGGGAATATAACATGCTGTTCTAGGCACTGGAGATACAGACAAGATAGGAAAAATAAGACAGTCAAAATATCTACTCTCATGAAATTTTCAACTAGTTAACAAATAATTAACAAATAAATTTTTATGGTTAACAAGTGCTTGGCCAGACAGAATATTAAGATATTGCAGTGAGGATGGCAAGAGGTACATTAGATAAAACTAATCAGGAATGATTGTTTCTGAGATTACAACGGGTATGTCATTAGAAGGATGAGATGGTTATGAGCTCTATCTTTATTGAACATATGTAACTACCAACAAGTGATTCTAATCTACAGATGACCACTATCACAATAAATTTGAAAATTTTTAAATGAAAAGTCAAGAACACTAATCTAAACAGCCTGTTCAGTCTCACTTGAAGTCAACAATATTCAATAGCTTTGATACTTTCAAATATTGATAAAATTAATGCATCCCTATGTTCAGTGACCCTTCTGAGGTCTCAAGGACTCAAATATTAAGAACTACAAGCCTAAATGAAAGGGTTTATGGTCTACCTGAATGCCTAAAAGCTGAATACTGCATTTGAAGGATATTACTTTTTATATATTCAAAAGCATAACTTGGCCTGCGATCCCAAAAGTTGCAGGTTCGATTCCCCAGCCAGGGCACATAACCAGGTTGCAAACCAGGTCTCCAGTCAGGTCTGTGGCTGGAGGCAGGTGAAATGCAACCGTACATTGATCTCTCTCTCCCTCTCTGCCTCTTTCCCTTCCCCTCTTTCTAAAATAATGAAATAAAATCTTTAAAAAAAAAATAGCATAACTTACTGTGCTATTATTTGACTCACTTTCAGTATCACCTATAATCTCATTTAATCTCCCATTTGTACTTAGTTCCACCAACTTCTTTCTTTTCTTCTACATTATACATCAGACAGAGCCACCCTTCTTTCTATTTTCACCTATTAACTTTTAACTACCTAATATGAGATTACAATACGTTTGGTTTAACTAGTTATCCCTAAGACAATAAATCAATTAGCTCACCTGTAAAATTTACGAAAAAAAGTGACATATTGGTAAACAGTAAAACTTAGTTGGAAAAAAAAATCCCCTAATATTTAGTATCTTATTCTAATGTTCTATATGCCATAGATAAGCAACAAAATGTAAATTACTGTTCCTGCAACTTACGTTTTTTTCCCCAAAGGTCAAGTCTAATTCGGTAGGAACATTATGAGGAGTAATTTAACCATATCAATGTTTATGGTCAAAATACACTAACCTTTTAACTATTTAGGTAAATTAAAAACTATTGTCTGGTGATAAGCACACTGCTGATTTAATCCACTAAAACCGTATTAACTTTCTTCAGCTCCAAGGCCAAATAAAAATATTAATGCAGTCAACAAATATATATTTACATAGTACTTAGACACCAAGCACTGAATTGAACAGGGGATTTAAAAAAACAAACAATAAAAGCATTAATTATCTCCATAGCCCACGTGAGGCATGTCTTCTATCTAGAGCAAGGGCGTCAAACTCATTTTCATGGGGGCCCCCATCAGCCTCACAGTTGCCTTCAAAGGGCCTAATGTAATTTTAGGACTGTACACATCTAACTACTTAACAGTTAAGCAAGCCAGGTAGAAACAAGGTCTAGGCTGGATTAAACAAGGTGGAAGGCCAGATTCAGCCCAAGGGCCTTGTGTCTGCCACCTTGTTGCCTGTGTTCTAGTGTATCCAGTACCAAATTAGCATTCAATTAAAATTTCCTGAATGAATAAATGGTACGTGAAAAACACCTAATACAGAACCTGGCTCAGTCCAATGTTAGTTCCCTAGTTACTTTCTCCCTACTAATAAACATATTATTACTCTTGGAAATAATCATCCACCAATAATGGGAACTGGAATTATTGGGTTTTTTTTTCTTATTTTACAATAAGCCTTCCAAACTGTTAAAAAAAGTTTTATGAGTTCTAACTTTAATTACAATTTTAATTGGCAGAAACCTACACTTTTGTTACCTTAAAGCTAATCAAGACCTAAAAGTAATCACACTACATAAAACTTTCAATAAACATAAACATGTATTTCTTCAAACCACCAACGAATACTAATAAAAATATAAATGTGTATCTCTATGGTAGGCACAAATAAAAAGCAAACATCAGGAGACACCACTGCCCCCAAGTCACCATTGAAATATACTATCATTTTTATAAGAGCCTAATGTTTGCTTGTTTGCTTTACATTTACATATGATACTTTAATACTTCAACAACTATCCAAAAATAAGCAGCATTATCTCTACTTTAGAAAAGAAGTAAGCTTCAGAAAGGTAACTGCCTATATGTAGAAGGTGGTGGATGCCAAGGTTGTTCACCTCTAAACCTTGTATATTTATGGTACTAAATGTGTATTCACTTTTCATATTCCAGGTACCACTTAGAATAGCACAACAACAGTGCAAGGACCAAGAAGCATAAATGGCAGGAACAAAATAGGGGGAGATAAGAAAAACAGTATAGGAAAGGGTGAAGCCAAAGAACTTACAGGCAGGACCCGTGGACATGAACTAAGAGGAGGGGTATTGCTGGAGGAAATGGGGGTACAAGGCAGAGAGGGGCAAAGGGAAAAAATATGGGACTGTAACACCATAATCAATAAAATATACTAGCCCTGGCTGGTAGCACAGTGGATAAGGCGCCGGCCTGTGAACCCAAGGGTCGCGGGTTCGATTCCCAGCCAGGGCAACATAACTAGGTTGCAAGCCAGGTCTCCAGTCAGGTCTGTGGCTGGAGGCAGGTGAAAAGCAACCATACATTGATGTCTCTCTCCCTCTCTGCCTCTCTCTCTCTTCCCCTCTTTCTAAAAATAATAAAATAAAATAAAATAATTAAAAAATAAATAAATAAATAAAAATAAATAAATAAATAAAATATACTTTAAAATGGTACCCAAAATAAATGAATGATTGATATAAAAAACAACACTAGATGAGCTAAAAATATGTTGAATAAAAAATGTCAAACACAAAAGAATGTATACTGTACAATTCCATTTGTTCAAACCTCAAAAAATAAAAAATTCTGATCTACAAGTGACAGAAAACATATCAGTGGTTCTTCTGGCCACAAATGAGGACTGCCTGAAATAGTAAACTTAAGAAGTGATGGGAATCCAAATTGTATAGAGGTGTATAACTTTGCCAAAGTTCATTGTAAAAGACACTTAAATGGATGCCCTGTATGGAATCTTCCTTGACAAAGTTGACTTAAAAATAAGAATGGCAAGGAAAACCCCCTGGGAAAAAATAAGGATAGTATTAGTTCTTATTTGTGGTATCAAAATGGGAATAGACCCTATACTGAGAAAAAGCAAGATCTTATTAGGAGATACAGGTATACGTTTTTAAAAACCTTCTTTACATATTGAAGTGTATTAGTTTGCTTTAACAAAAATTTAGTATAATAAATGTTTGAAAGAAATCAGTAGTACTAATAGTAGTAGTGACAGTAGTAGTACTGGTGGCATCATTAGCTTGCTTGGTCTTAACTGCCCTGTCCTCTAACTAGCAGATTAAAGTTTCCTTACTAGGCTGTAGTTTTTCTGCAAGGAATTTAAATCGTACATGACCTTTCAAGTTTTATACATAAATATTTTTTATAATCTGGTAACTGTTTTATATCTTGCTTCCAAACTTAAGAGCTAGTCCTATAGATATAAGAATTTTTTAAACTAAAGAAAGCAGCCACACATATTGTCCTAATTCAGAGTTAAGGATAAATCTGAGGACTTCTGGCATTCTCAAACTATAGTCTCCAACAACAGACCATGAAATCAACTCAGTGAGTCACAACTTGCATGTTTAAAAACATGATATATAATATAAAACATCTGAATGCATCTTGCAGTAAGGGAACTATTTTCTGAGCTTTTTTTTTTTTTTTACAGTCACACACAAGTACAGGGTGTGCATGCTATACTGGCAATAACTTTGCATCTCCTTACTTCATGTGCTTCTTATTAATTTTGAAAAACTATGTTTCTAAGGTTATGATTTAACATAATTGTTTCAGATATAAAATATTAAGTTCTGAGAGCGACCATCATGTCAAAGGAATACGATGTTAAAGCAACCAGAATTTCTGGACTGCACGCAGGGCGAACTGCTAAGGAAATCGCGGACCTCAATAACATCCCTTTACGTACAGTTTACAATGAGAAGAAGGTGTATGATGCAAATTCTGATTGTCGCTACACCAACAAGGAAAACGAAGAAGGTATGTAAGGATCGCACAAGTCCAGTTTGTACACAGAATCCAGGAGATGATCAATGAAGATACAGGATGTTTACCTTGACATTCTGAGAGAAGCAGTTGTACCATGGATGAACCAAGTCCCAAATGGTCCAACAAAATGGTGCACCAGCACATAACACCAAAAAGGTGCAAGAACGCCTCAGTGTCAATCTTCCTGAATACTGGTCAAAGGAAATCTGGCCATGTAGGTCACCAGATGCAAATCCTTTACACTATTATATATGGAGCATTTGTGAGAGAGAAGTTAATGAACAACCTCATTCCAATAAAGAGACTGTTAAAGCTAAGACTGAAAACATTATGATGTCCACAGATTAAAAAAAGTTAATGAAAGCATGCTCAAGATTCCGAAGTCAAATCGAGTCTGTTACTGCAGCAAATTGAAACTTTCTGAACAATTTAAAAAATGACTGTTATATACTTACATATAAAAATAAGTTCATTTCAAAATATAACACTTTTGTGGTATGTTGTTTACTTCACTAAAATTTTGCCAATTGATTGTGCACACCTTGTAAATGAACACTCGCCCTGGCTCCACACTATGGACCCTGGTTTAAGAGGGTAAAATAAAGTGTCCCTACACCAAGAATGATAGTCTAATCGGGGGAAAAAGGGCACCTTCAAAGACATAAAAAAAAAATATGCTACTCATTAGCTATATGACCTCGAGAAGTTAAATGCACAAGTTATTCCATATAACATTTATTCAATTGTAAAACTAAAAGTATTTGACTTTGTATTACAATGGTAAAGAATATATGTATAGAATATATATGAGATCATTCTACTCAGAACAAAAGACAAAAGTTCTTATGATGGCTTAAAAAAATCTTTCCCAACCTGCCTCTGGCTCCCTACCTTTTCTGTACCAATCTGCCATTCTCCTCCTTTCCCACTACACTCTAGCCACATGGACTTCCTTGCAAATTTCCAATCATAAGATATCAAATCATATGACATCTTCTCTCATGACATTAGCTCTTTGTTTTTCCCTTCCTGGAACCCCTTTCCCTTAGATATGCATAAGACCACTGCCTCATCAGTCTCACACAATCACCTTACAGGGGAGAATCCCATGACCAGACAAGACAATTTAAATCATATCCTATTTATTATATTCTTCATACTCCCTTGGTGAGAATATATTCTTCATACTTACCACCGTCTGCCATACAATGTTTTATTTTTTACTTTATATACCCTATACACTCTATATTTTATTACATCAGTGCCTGGCACATAAAAGAAGTTAAATATTTGCCAAATAAATGAATAACATAGAAAGTAGCTAATACAGTACTTAAACATCATTTTGCCTACCACCACTAACAACTTACTCTTTTCAAACTTATCCATGAATATCAAATTGAAGCCCTCCAAATAGCAAAAGATTAAGAAAATGGTTAAAAGATAAATCCAATTTTAGTGTTTAACATAACGTCTTAGTTACATTTTTACTGTTGATACAGCATTAAATTTGGCAAAAATCCTCTTAAATCTCTATATTCTTAGTTTAGCCAGTTTGAACTGCTTTGTGATCAATTTTTTTAATACTGCTTCTACATGTAAAGCTTACTTTCTATTTCTGTGATATTAAATATTTACTCTTTTCCCCAGGAAATGGAATGACCTGTAAAGGGACCAAAAACAGTATTAAAAGTTATTTTACTTTTATTCTTATTTTCATTCTTATTATTGATAACAAAGGATATATACAAAAAACACAATGAAAAAAATTAACTCTTCAAAATAATAAAAGGACACAAATTCTTAAAGTTATAAGTTTACATCTTTAAAATTTAGGATACATTTTTTCATACAACCAAATTCAGTCACTGATATATTAAAAAAGACAATTCAGCCCTGGCTGGCAGCTCAGTGGAAAGGTGCCGGCCTGCAAACCCAAAGGTTTATTAACCAGGTTGCAAGTCAGGTCTCCAGCCAGGGACGTAGCTGGGGGCAGGTGAAATGCAACTATAAATTGATGTTTCTCTCCCTTTCTTCCTCCCTGTCCTTCTCTCTAAAGATAATGAATAAAATCTTGAAAAGAAAAAAAAGAAAAAGACAATTCACCCATAACTGGTGAAAATGTCAATTGGGACAGCTTTGTTATAAGAAAAAAGCAAGTAAATATTAAAAGCTTTGGACAATAACCTTTCATACATTCAACAGCTTCAGACCTTACATGAGATTTCAAATACATGTTAGTAACAAGATCAACTTAGTCTTTATTTATACCTTAATCTACTTATGATGGAAGGAGGAATAAAAATAATGTTAATTCAAAGAAACTCCTTTTCCTGTGCCAACTGTCATATCAGTACACATTTCTGGTCAAGATGGCAGGCAGCATGAGTAAACATAGTTCACCTCCTTGCACAACCGCATCAAAATTACAACTAAAATATAGAACCATCACTCAGAAGCCTCAGAAATCAAGTTGAATGGAGTCTGAAACTACAGAATTAACGAAACCACATCCATCCAGAATGGCAGGAGGGAGGGAAGGAGACAGCGAATTGGCTGGTGCCTCATTACTTGTGGTGATAAAAATTCAGGACAGATTATCTCAGGAGTGAGGAGTCCCAACCTCACACCAGGTTGTCACAGTCCAGAGATCCTGTGCCAGGAAGAAAAGCCCTCATAACTTCTGGCTTCAAAAAGCAATAGGCTCCCTCCCTCCCTCCCTACCACCCTCTTTCAAAATAATAAATATTTTTTTACATCTTAAAAAAAAAAAAAGCAGTAGGGATTGCTGGTGGAAGAAACTGCCAGTCCCAAGCAGTTCCTCTTAAAGAACCCATACCCGGACTTACCTCACTCACTACCTCTGAATGCCAGCACCAGGACAGCAGCTTGAAAAGAAACCAATGGTGTATAGAGACAAAGTGTCTGGCATCAAGGTGAGAGCTACGGGACAGCCTTCTCCCAGACAAAAAGGTGAGCCACTGAGCCAACAGGCTGGTGCCTTATCTCAGACTACCTCAACCTGGATAACACTGTTTGCCCCACTCTGGAGATCCCCAGAGACTCGGTCCCACGCAAGCAGTTTCTCCAAATGAATGGCTGCTCTTGGCCCATGCTTCACAAATTCCTAAATCCTATCAAACAAGCAACAGACAGCCCCAGTGACCCTCCAACCCTGATACCTCTTATAAGAAGCCCCAAGTCCAAGGCCTAGCATCAACCACCCTAGAGTCACAGCTTGGCTTCAACTGGGAATCTCCAAGCCCAGCACAAGTAGCAGCATCTCAGATTGCTTCATAGCTCAGGCAGGGTGGCCCTGGACAAAACACAGATGGGGGCGGAGCCTGGCCTGAACCACTGGGGAAAATCCAGCGCCAGCACACCCAATTAACTGTTACGGACCACACTGGAGCACCACACTGCCCCTACACATTTGGTCCTCCATGGAAAGCAAAGATTGGTGGTCAGTGGTCATAGCAGTCCTTGCAGCTGACTGGCCTGAGTAAATCCCTCCCACTGAACTGTCAACAGTAACCAAGGCTCAACTATAAGAAAGAGGAGGGTGTACTCAGCCCACACCAAGGGTGCAGCTGGAGCATCCAGCTGAGTAATAGGAAGGCTGTGCCACTGGACCTTAGAGGACAACTATTATATTAGGCCACACTACCAAGACAGAGACTCATAGCAGCTCTACATAATACAGAGAAACAAACACAGGGAACCTGCCAAATATGCAAAGAAATGTGGCCCAAATAAAGAATAGATCAAAAGTCCAGAAAAGGAACTAAACAAAATGGAGATAAACAGTCTATCAGACTGGTTTTAAACACTGGTTATAAAGATGCTCAAGGAACTTAATGAGAACCTCAACAGCATAAAACAGATCCAGTCAGAAACAAAGGAAGGATATGCTTTTCCTTTTGAAGGGAAACAACAGTACAGTGGATGAACTGAGAATCAAATCAAGTGTCTGGAATATAGGAGGCAAAAACAACCAATTTGAACAATAAGAAGAAACCCAAAAAAATCAAGGATAGTGTAAGCAGCCTCTGGGACAACTTCAAAAGGTCCAACATTTGCATCACAGTAGTGCCAGAAGGAGAGGAAAAAAAAGAGTAGGAAATCGGAAACCTATTTGAAAAAATAATGAAAAAAAAACTTCCCTAATCTGATGAAGGAATTAAGACATGCAAGGCCAGGAAGCACAGAGGCCCAAACAACACGGATGCAAAGAGGCTCAAGCCAATACATATCATAATTAAAATGCCAAAAGTTACAGAGAAAGAGAGAATCTTAAAAGCAGCAAGAGAAAAGCAGTTAGTTACCTACAGGAGAACCCCCATAAGATTGCCAGATGATTTCTCAAAAGAAACCTTGCAGACTAGAAGGAATTGGCAAGAAATATTCAAAGTCACAAAAAGCAGGGACCTACAACCAAAATCGCTCTGCCCAGCAAAGGTATCATTTGGAATGGAAGGGCAGATAAAGAGCTTCCCTAAATCATCATTGTATGAAATGTTAAAGGGACTTATTTAAGAAAAAGATCAAAACTATGCACAACAAAATGACAATACATCTCAACAACTGAATCTAAAAAACAAACTAAGCAAACAAGAACAGAGACAGGATCATGGATGCAGAGAGAGTCTTCATTGTTGCCAGATGGGAAGGGGTGTATGTGGGAATGGGTGAAAAGGTGTGGGTAAGAAGTACAAACAGGTGGTTATAGAATAGCCACGGGGATGTAAAATACAGTACAGGAGATGGAGAAGGCAAAGAACCTGTACATGACCCATAGACATGAACAATGGTGTGGAGACTGCCTGGGGAAGTGAAGGTGCTGTTTGGAGGAGGGCAAGTTGGGAACAACTGTAACAGCATAATCAATAAAATGTAACCTTTAAAGAAAGAAATAAACTATTTCTGAAATAGTGTTAAAACTGGCAAGTCAATTTTGAAAAGCAAAAATACATATCTTGCCATGTTTTAAGATTTTAGCATGTACATTAATTTGCCCAAGGCTGGACGTACAATTAAAAAGTCATGTAACTATAGAACTAGGGTGTAGGCTATTATGAAGAATGAATTCTCTAGTTACTCCTAGATAATTTCAGCAAGAAGCTTTTGGTATTGAAACTTTTTCAAATGTGTTAATAAATTATCTTGTCCCAGAAATAGAAAACATAATGAACGTAAATCACTGAGGCCTGAGCACACTGCTGTGCCTAACAATCATTAAAACTATCAAGGCATATATCTTCACCAGGATCTGCAGGTCTCCCAGAATTTTACAAGTTTTATATTATAAATGTATGCTTAAGTTTTACATTCAAGTTGTCCATGTTAATTTTAAATTATTTGCCTGAATATAAAAAAAATGGAGGACTTAAGTATTTAAGGTAGTATGACTCCAGCTTCTAGAATGTTAGTATGTTTTTAGAAGAAAACTATTTAATGAGACAGCAAATTTTTTATAACAATGAGAAGAAAACTATGTTATGAGACAGCAAATTTTTTATAACAACATGAGATTAATGAGCAGACCTCACAAGCACATACTATCAGTAACTAGATTTCACAAGGGTCCCTTTAGTGTACAACAATCACTTTCCAAATTCATTACTGTGATTCACTTTCTTTACTTTGCCACTACAGCTACTAGGTACTTGTTTGCTTTCCTTATATGGTATTTACTTTAATGCTTCAAAAGGCTCAGTGCCCAAGAGATCTTACAGATTCAAGGGAGGAAAAAAAACCAGTGTTATTTACATAACATACACAAAGAACATACAAGAGTTTCCAACCACTACACTGATATTCTCAATCCTCTAATAATAATTTACAGATAAATTTCATTTGTAAGGAAAAAAAGGCATGATATTCACAAAAATGTTTGTCTAACAACGATAAAGACAAAGCACACAAATTCAGTTACAAAAGAATTGGAAGAACCTAAGAAATATTCAAGAGCTTTCGAGTAATAGAATGGTCTATGCCCATATATTTACACAGAGAAAGCATCAGGACTTTAGATTACAATCCAATAGTAATTGGCCTACTATGATAAACACAACAAAATCCTTTTCTCCCTTCTCAATTCTTCCCCTCTCCAAAGTCAAGTAAGCCAGATATTCAATTTAATAAGGGGCAAATCACATGAATGCAGCAGTACAAGGTCAAATAAAAGAATAAATGAATTACACAACTAGTTTCATTACAACCACTAATAATGATTCATTATCCCAACACTCTCACATACTTTACACTCAACCAAACACTTTCACTTTCATTTTCTCATTTTTTTGTCAAGAACGTTAGAAAGAATAAATGACTAAACGCTGAGGCTCTTCAATTCTAACTGATTTACCCAGGGACATAGCTAATAAATCCATGGAGGCCAAACTAAAAGCCATGTAATGAAACCAAGCGTGGTAATTTTTCCAAAATAACATACTATTTCTCCTTTAAAGATGAGCACATACTCAATGGTAAATAAATGACCACTTTCTCAATTTTTAAAACTTAAATGATAGATGCTATGTTAAGTATTTCCTCTGAACTACCTCCAGAATTCTGGGATAGTTACTAAGCATCAAGAAAAAGAAATAGGAGACAACACTGCCAAGAACCTACTGTCAGGTGTTTTACAATCTTACATGATTGTATATAACTCTCTAAAGAGTTTAAGAGAATTATTTTATTCATTTTTAAGGAAATGAAAAAAGAGGCACAGGAAAAAATAAAAATAAAAACTTGCCCTGACTGGTGTGGCTCAGTGGGTTGGGCCTCACTCACCTTCCAATCCAAAAGGTCACCAGTTTGAATCCTGGTCCCAGCACATGCCTGAGTTGAGGGTATGCAAGAGGCAATCAAATGATGTTTATCTCACACATCAATGTTTCTCTCCCTTTTTCTCCCTCCCATCCCCATCTCTGAAAATAACTAAAATCTTAAAAATAAATAAATAAATAATGAAAACAACTTGCTATCAATAATGCAACATAACAGGTTGTAATTGGCTGACACAAGCCTGCGTCCTAAGCCAATGCTCTTCCCATTAGATTTATCCCATTTAACAAAGGAGTTATTAAATGCCTCTTACATGCCATGCACCATGCCAAGTGCTTCAGACAAGAGTAATGCTAAAATGTATTTATGTTACTGAAAATATTACACACAGCCCTGATCCAGTGAAGCTTAACTGTGCAAAGTGAAACGTCACCAGCTGAATTCAAGAGCAAAATGGCAGAGAAAACACCTGGTACTCACCTCCTCCCACTACATCATCAAAATTATAACTAAACTACAGAACTATCATTCAGAACTACATGATATCTGGATGAATGGAAGTCCTACAACTAGGGAATTAAAGAAGCCAGAGGACTGCTAAGAGGGGCAGAGACAAGGAACAGGATGGTCCCATGCCCATGTGTGGCAGATAAAAATTGGGAGGGATTTTTTTAACTGCAGAGGTCACCTCTGAAAACCGAGCAGCCCCAGTCCCACACTAGGCCCCCCAGCTCAGGGTGCCAGTGCCAGGAAGAGAAGTTCCCATAACTTCTGGCTATAAAAACCACCAAGAATAAAAGCTGTGGGAAAGAGAACTTCTAGAGTTCCAGGCAGTTTCTCTTCAAGGGCCTACATACAGACTAGCTCACTTACTACCTCTGAGCTCCAGCGCTGGGGCAGAAACTCCAAAGGCTTCAAAGGCACAAAATATACACATGGAGAAAATGAACCCAGTATTAGGGCCAAAGCTGGAGGGAGGATTGGGCAGTGTTCTGCCAGACAGAAGCACTGGCAGAGGCTATTTTTAATTTTCTGAACCCTTCTCACACAGAGCCGGCTGGTGGGGCACCATATCTGAGACTCCATCAACCTGGCTCACACTGTGTGCCCTGCCCTGAAGATTCCAAGACCCTGCCCCACCCAACTTTCAGAGCTACTCAGTTATTTCCAGTAGCTTTTTCATATTAATGACCTGTCTTGGCTCACACTTCAGATTTTCCTATACTCCCTCAAACAAGCAGCATTTGGCCTCAGTGTGCCCCATACCTCTTGCTAAATGGCCACATGCCTAGCATAACAGCAGCCAGCCTTGATTCACAGCTTGACCTCACCTGGGCACCTCCAAGCCCAGCACAAGTGGCAGCCAGTGGCAGAACACAGTGTAGCCCATGCTAGGTGGCCCTGGGCAGAACAGGCAGCAGCTGACTTTGGCCTGCAACTCCAGGGAAAGTCAAGAGCCAGCACACCGAGTGGACTGCTTCAGACCATGTTGAAAACACCTCTAAGAGCAACACTCAAGGGGCAGACTCAGAGGGCACCAGAGCCCTACTGAAGTGACTCCTGTATAGCCAATCCTCCAGAGGTCGGTAGTCTCAACCAGTCCTTGCAGCTGATTTTCCTGGGGGTAAGCCCTCCCACTGATATGGCCACAGCAATCAAGTCTCAACTACAAGAGGAAGGTATGCACAACCCATGGCAGGAAGTGGGAAAGAAGGAGTACGGCACCTCAAGTGCTCAGCTTGTATGATCAGGGAGGCTGTGCCACTGGACCCTAAGAATATCTACTACATTAGACCTCTTTACTAAGCCTGGGAGACACGGCAGCTCTATCTAATATGTAAAAACAAATACAGGAAGGCTGCCAAATGAGGAGACAAAAGAAAAATATGTCCCAAATGAAAGAACAGAACAAAACTCCAGAAAAAGCACTAAACAAAATGGAAATAAGCAATCTACTAGACGTAGAGCTCAAAACACTATTCTTGGATGCTCAATGAACTTAGTGAAAACCTCAAGAGCACACACTGAAATGAGTGATTTACAGGGAATCAATAGTAAAGCTGAGAATCAAATCAATGATTTGGAATATAAGGAAGAAAGAAACACCCAATCGTAACAGAAAAAAACATTCAAAAGAAATGAGGATAGTGTAGAGTCTCCAGGACAACTTCAAGTGTCCCATCCCATCATGGGAATGTCAGAAGGAACAAGAGAGCAAGAAATTGAAGTTATCTGGAAAAAAAAAAAAGTTCAGAAAACTTCTCTAACCTCGTGAAGGAAACAGACATTCAAGTCCAGGAAGAATAAGTCCCAAACAAGATAAACCCAAAGAAGCCCACACCAAGACACACCATAATCAAAATACAAAAGGTTAAAGACAAAGAGAGATTCTCAAAAGCAGCAAGAGAAAGGCAGTTAGTTCCCTACAGGGAATTTCCATAAGACTGTCAGGTGATTTCTCTAAAGAAACTTTGCAAGCTAGAAGAGACTGGCAAGAAATATTCAAAGTGATGAAAGGCAAGGACCTACAAACAAGATTTCTCTATCCAGTAAAGCTATCATTCAGAATCAAAGGACATGTAAAGATCATCACCACTAAACCAGTATTATATAAAATGATAAAGGGTCTGCTTTAAAAAGGTAAAATATTAACAATAAAATGGCAATAAATACATTATCAACAACTGCATTTACAAAACAAAATAAATGAACAAGCAGAAGAGAAACACACTTATAGATACAGAGAACATTGTGTCAGTTGCCAGATGGGTACAGGTTAGAGTGATGGATAAAAAGGTGAAGGGATTAAGAAACTCAGTTGGTAGTTACAGAACAGTTATGGGGATGTGAAGTACAGCACAGAAAACAGTCAAAAATATTCTAAATAACTACGTATGGTGTCAGATGGGTGGAAAATTTATTGGGATAATCACTTAGTAAATTATGTAATAATGTCTAATCACTTTGGTGTATACCTGAAACTAATATAATAGTGTATGCCAACTGTAATTGAAAAATAAAAATGATTTTTTAAAATACTACACATAATACTTAACACGTTGTCATCTAAACAAAATTCCTGATAGGAAAATCATGGTAGATTCTTAAAAATAAAGCAGCCTCTTTCCTGTTTACATTTACAACTTCGATACAAAAAAAAAAAAAAAAGCAAAAACAGTGCATTCTATAAAATAAATTGTGACTCATTCTCAGTTGCCTCAAAAGCTCATCTTTAAGTAGCAAGTCCAATTGAAAACAAAAATCATGTCCTGGCTAATGTGGCTCAGTTAATTGAGTACTGGCCTGTGAACCAAAGGGTCACCCACTGGTTCAAGTCCCAGCCAGGGAACATGCCTGGGTTGCGAACTAGGTTTCCAGTCAGAGGAACTGAGAGGCAACTATATGTTCATGTTTTTCTCCCTTTCTCCCTCCCTTCTCCTCTTTTTATTTTTAAGACTTTTTATTTATTATTTTTAGAGAGAGGGGGAGGGAGAGAGGAAGAGACATCAATGTATGGTTGCCTTTCTCCTGCCTCCAGCCATGGACCTGGCTTGCAACCTGGTTATGTGCCCTAGCTGGGAACTGAACCAGCAACCTCTGGGTTCACAGGCCGGCCCTCCTTCTAAAAATAAAAGTCTTTTTTTACAATTCACCCTTAAAAGAAAAAAACCCAAAAATCCCACAACCAACCACAAGAGCCTTTTATTCCTTAAGTCAACTCTACGAGGTAAATATTGTTATTTATCCTCAACATTTGAATGAGAAAACTTACGTTTACAAAGGATAAGTCACAGCTAATTAAAAGCAGTACAATGGTAATTCCAATTTCACAGCTAGTACCAGAGACTTTAACAACATTATGAAAAATTTCAGCACAATATAACTTTCTTTAATAGGAAATAGTTATAATCAGCCCCATTTTGTTCAGTCAAAATGGAACTAAATGAGCACTCAGACAACCTGGGCAACTCCACATCATCACTGTAGAATCATTAACTTTTGCTGTTAATAAGTGGTATGTAATGTGCCCTATCAAAGAAATAATTTGTTCAAACTGCATTCTTAAGAAATCAATTCCTTTCACTTAAAAAATATGTATCTGGGCTCTCTTTTTCTGCAAGTCAGAATTAATGCACAATGCCAGCAACCTAAAATAAAAGCTTAACTAAATATCATGTAGTACTATGAATAATATGTACACAACTTAATACTGTAAAATAAGCACTTTTAGCGATATATAGCTATCAACTCCTATGATTATGTTGTTAGATTGTTGGTACTAATTTATCCAAATAATGCTAAATCTCAAGCCTGCAAAAATGTCAAATAACAACATTCAAACTTTGCCTGCCATGTAACTTGTGTAATAAATTTCATCCATTAATGTAAAACTTTGAACTAAGGGCGCTGGTTTATATATGCAACAAGTTCTCTGGAAAACAGAATCTAGAGTTTCAAAAATCACATAATTCTTAACAAAATATTCTGCAATGTGAATAAAATATACTCAACCTAATGAAGAGAAAATAAACCTTCAAAAATTTCACAACTATTGTATATAACATCAAGCTTGTAATTTTAAGCCACCTGTGGAATCTAAAATCTGTCCCTGAAGCACAAACCTGATTATCACTTGTACTGTTACAATAAAAATTTGCTTATTTCTCACCATGTAAGAAAGTCTCTCACACAATGCCAAATTCATACCTTCAACCAACTTTTCATGAGATCTCAGAACTGCATTAAGAATTGCAGCAAATTACTTTGCCATTCTCCAAGTCTAGCATATTCTCCCAGGTGTTGTGTATTTGCAATATTGCTTCCATACACTCACCCACCTAGTGAACTTCAAATTGCCCTTTCAAACTCTGAAACAAACATATGAACTCCCTCAAAACAAAATTACGCTATTCAAACACATAGTATATATCCCCAGCATGCACCTTAAGAACTAAATTTCACCCTGGCTGGTGTGGCTCCATGGATCAAGTGCTGACCTGTAAGACAAAGGGTGGCTGGTTCGATCCCCAGTCAAGGCATCCCCAGCTGGGGGCATGCGAGAGGCAACAGTGATGTTTCTCTCTCTTTCTCCCTCCTTCCCCTCTCTCTAAAAATAAATAAAACCTTAAAAAAAAACCCAAAAAACTAAACTTGAAGAATAGTTCAGTTCATGGCACATAATAATAATTACTGACCTGTTCAAGGAAATATGATGTAACATGAAAATTCATTATTAATTTCTGAGGGGAAAAAACTATCTAAAACTTTGCAAAACTAAAAACTCTTAAAGGTTTGATGAGTCTATGCAAACACAAAGTTTTGAGTTTGTTCTCCTTTCTAATTTTACACTAATACAGACAGAAACCAATCCCAGCTGACCTTAAAACATTTTTATAACCTCCTAGTAAAAAACATTCCCTCCTCCCTAAAACTCTTATAAAATTTATTAGTTTGGCCCACCAAAATATTTTCAGCAGGTAAAGGCAAGAATTATGTCTGATGCATCTTCATTTTTCTCCCTTCAGAATTTACTCCTATGTAGGCAGAAAACATTAAGTAACTATTTATAAAATAACATCATCAAACATGCAAACTTGCTCCTACCTCAAACACTTCTATTTTTTTTGTCTGGAAAACAACTACCCAGATTTTTGCACAACTTTTTTTTCATGTTTCTGCTCACATGCCCCTCCAGAAAGGTCTTCCTTCATTACCCTAATTAAAATAGCTGCATCTTTCAGCCCTAACCAATTACTGTACTCTTACCCACTTTACTCTCTTCATCACAATTACCACTATCTGAAATTATTTAGTTTACTTGTTTCTTTTATGTCTACTCCTCTAAGATAGCTCCATGAAAGTACTTTTCTTATTCACTATCATTTATATCCAGCACTACCGCCATGCCTAGAAAATAAAATTCTCAAATTAGTTTAAAATGTCTAGAATGCTAACATCCAACCACAAGAACATAAAATTTAAATGTATACAATTTTTACCCCAATGCTGTTAAAAATCAAGTGAATTCTTACGCATTTTTGTATCTGCAGAGAGAACAAAAACTCTTGATTTTTATTATTATTTTACTTATTTAATAATTTTTAGAGAGAAGGGGAAGGGGGAGGAAAAGAAGCCTTGATTTTTTGATGTTCCATTTATTCATGCATTCACTGGTTGATTCCTTTAGTGCCCTCACCAAGAGACTTAGATCCTCAACCTTGGCGTATAGGCATGCCGCTCTAACTGACTGATTCAACTGACCAGGGCAACTTTTGACTTTTTAAAAACATAGATTTTAGGTTGGAAATTACCTTAGAGATCAAGCCCGGTAATTTTCAAACTATGCTCTAAAATAACTAAGAGCAGTCAGAGGTCAAATTCTCTGAAGCACTTGACTATAATTGTTTTATACATACATATCTATTTTAGAATGTGTGATTCAGACACATATAGAAAACAAAAGCACATTAACGATGAGGATACATTATGAGAAGTGCATCATTAATTAGTCTATTATCCTGTGGGATTGCAGAGTGCACTTAACACAAATCTGGATGGAATATCCTACTACATACCTAGGCTATGTGATATATAACCTATTGCTTCCAGACTACAAACCTGTACAGCATGTTACTGTACAAACCAGAGCAAAATTAAACGGAGCACAAAAGAAAATGATGCAATCAAGAGATGCAATAAACATGGGACATATGAGGCTACTGCTGGCGTAACATGGCACATTGTTTTACAGCACTTTTTTTTGGTAAGGAAAAAAGTACACTCTAAAATAATGATAAAAAGTATAATATAGTAAATACACAAATCAGTAAGTCATTTTTTATTATCATCAAGTATTACATACTGTACATGCAGGGGCTGGCAAAAACAAGTTTAGTCATGAGCATGCAAAACAGTTTATTCTTGCATTTTTATTAATTATTGTATTATTCTTCATACAAACTATAAACCTACTTTTGCTCACCCCTTTAATTGTATGTGCTATACTTTTATATGACTACTAGCATCACCATGTGACAAAATATATTGTGCTACACATTTAGGATTTTTGTTCTACTCACTAATTGATATAAATTTTTCAGTTCCACTATAATCTTATGGGGCCACCGTTATACACAAGATCTGTCATTGAGAGAAATGTTATTATGTGGCCCATGACTGTGCATCAAATTTAAACAGTTTGGAAACTGCTATCTCTGGTACCAGGTTAAGTAGTTTTGCTATCAACCTCAAATAAAAGTTTGGCCTGGCATTTATGAATGTATCTACAATTTCTATACAAACATGTATAGATTAGAAAGGTAACAACTCTAAAATTATTTTCTAATCTAAGGCCAGACATGCACACACACATAAAATTATAAAAATTACACTACTAAAGCACTATTCTGGGCATTAAATCAGGGCAAACCTCAAGGCATATCTGCTCAGCAAGTAATCTGCTTGCACAATAATTGTGCAATAAGTAAATTTGCAAAATGTTGCATGAGTGTGATATATCACCTGTTTCCATTACAGCAGTATTATTACTTTAAGTTTTGGTGTTTCTTTATAATTATCAACTTTAAACAAAAATTCCCTAATACTCCTCTTCCAAACTCCTATTACTTTAATTATCATGAATTTCCAAGATGACTGAAAACAAAAATAGACCTTGTACTTAAATATGCTTAATGAAGTGTTTTTTGTTTTGTTTTGTTTTTAAGATTTTATTCATTATTTTTAGAAAGAGGGGAAGGGAGGGAGGATGAAAGGGAGAGAAACATCAGTGTATGTTTGCCTTTCACCTGCCTCCAGCTGGGGACTTGGTTGGAGACTTGGCCTGCAACCCGGGTATGTGCCCTGACTGGGAATCAAACCAGTGACCCTTGGGTTTGCAGGCCAGTGCTCAATCCACTGAGCCATACCAGCCAGGTTACCTGCTAAATATAATAAATCAGGACTTTTCCTATAGAGTAGCATTAAGTGAGAAAGGTATTATATGCTGAATTCAGTTTAAGGATAAAATTGCCTTTACAGTTCCCAATTATGAATTTTCATTATAATCAAGACAGCTTGATTGTTTTCTTTATGTTAATGTTAAAAATTTAACCTTATTTAAAGGTGAACATCAAAATGGCAACATAAATTGAAGCTGCAAAGAAAATTTTAAACACTAAGTAATAAAATTAAGTTAAAAGGAATCCAGTAATTTGAATGGTATAGTAAACTTATGGAATATTATTATTTGACCCATCTATAAGAGAATTTTACAAACTGAAAACTAAATACAAAATTGTATGTAGGACAAGCATAATTTATAATGTAAAAAGTAACACTAATACTCCTTCCAGATGACATAAAACCAAATGTTCCTCTCCCAAACACGTTGTACTAATCAGTCATTACATATTGTCCAGATGCTGATACAAAATACAGTTATGCCTCAACATCTAAATATATAAATGAAAAATAGTGTATCAAAATGTTTGAATAAAAGCAGTATACTCATTGTAACTACCTAAATTTCCAGAGCACACAATTTTTTCTCTTGCTTCTTTTATCATTCCTTGGCAAGTAAAAATTTACTAAGTGTGCATTCTTACCTACTTTCACATAAGGAAAGACATTTCAATTCAGTAAAAGCAAAGAAAGGATTGGTGTCTTGAATACTGGATTAAATTCTCTTTAAAAATATATACCCCCCTCTATATTAGTTTTTAGTCATTAAGTTTCTGAAAAATACACATGCAAATAAAACATAAAGATTTCTAAAATCTAAGTTAAATGTTAAGCATCTCCATTAAATAAAACTAGGGAGTCGTTTGCCCAGTTTTGATTTCTACATCTTATAATAGGGGGGAAGAGGAACAAAACTGGTGCATAATCTCTTATTCAAACCTTTAAAGGCCAGATGTTTGTCAGAACTGCAATTTTTCAGATTTTGGAAAGTTAAAATTGTGTGTATGTACAGTATGTGTGTGTATGTATACACACATACACATGTATCATATATAAATCAACATGGTTAAATAATGGTAAATATATATCATTATGTAATTATAAAAATACAACATATCTCCTTCAACCAATGACCTTAGTGACCTTAGCCATACAAAATACAGTAGATATACAGATCTAAACTCTCTGCCAGAAGCACTTTATTACTAACATCCTCTCCTTAGTGCTGCATTCACTCTATACACATTTTTCTACGAAGGTGGTTATCTGTTTTCCCGAGGTAATTTAGAAGCAAAACTATAAGGACTCAAAGAAGTAATGTAATGCAGGATGCCCTTCTCTCATCCCCTTTCCAATCAGCCATTTCTGATCTGTGCACTGGGAAACAGAGTACTCTGACAGCATTAAGTGTCAAATGACAATCTGGCAACAGTCCAGTTTATTGCATATTTATTGATTATTAAAAACTATGCAATATAAAAAAATAGTAGTAATGTAAAGATAAACAGGACTAAAACCCTACCTCTTAGGTGCTGACAGTCCAGTGGAGGTCATGGTGGATAATGGACTGGATAGTAAATTACAATACTGTGACACATTCAATAAAAACAGTATGGCAAAAGGATTTTGAGAGCCTGGTAATTTTGCATTAAGAAAGTGACATCAGAGTACAGTTTTGAAGAGTAAGAGGTTAGTCAAACAGAAAAGTTACAGTAAAAATACCGCACCTCCCCCCCCCACACACACAAGTGAAAAAAGAAAAAGAAAGGGAAACTTAGGATGGGTGGCAAACATGTCTAAAAATCTAGTAAATACACATACTTGTGGATCCTGATTTTAAACATCTACAACATATTAAAGAGTATCCAACAAAGGGAAATTTTCTGGGTTTCCGGCCCCTCTGGGAAATTTTGCATTTCTGTATTATATAACCTATAGGTCTAACCAAAAAAAACAAAACAAAACACTGTAAACCATTTTATTAGTTCGAAATGCAGTATACCCCCAAGTGATATACCTGGGGATTTGTATTTGTATTTCAAAGAATAAGCTGTTAGAAACACGTATTACAAATTATTTTTACAGGTCATCTTAACAGTACAAAGTAAATATGTAAACAAGCCATATCAGCATGACTTGCCATGAGAGTTTTAAGAATGTTAAAAAGGAAGCCAAACAGAAAAACCAAAAGTAACAAGAAAAACCTATTTAAATTGAAGACCGGATGAATAAGACCTAGGTAAAAATTATGAAATAATTTACAAAACTTAAAATCCTAAGGCTCATTCTATTTGTTTTCAAAGACAGTCTTTCTACAATAGACAGCAAATTTAGTATGTAGGTCTTTTTGAAATATCTGGGAAAAGTGACAATGAAATTCAAGTCAATGGAGGATCACCACCATTGAATTATACTCATTAAGGTAAGTCACCTGTACAGTATAATCAACCAGAATGACTAGATCCCTCAGATATCAATACTGTATGCAATTCTACTCAAACATTAAGGCACATCTCAGATTAACTCAGCCTGTAACCTGCCCAAACTGGTACCTCGGTTTCTTTTGCTTCTTTGTATTACAAAATCCACTAGAACTCTACATAAATAAAATATTTTTCAGCTTTATCCTTTAAAACTATCACTATTTGTATACGTTGTCCTCGAATGCCTACTTAAAGCAAGCACACGGATAGTTTGCTTTTTGTAATCATAATACAATGAACTTTCTACAGTTAAAAAATTTTAAGACTAAAAGCAAAAAAATTAACTTATTTACCAGTCTATTAATGTATACCCATTATTTCATACACAGAAAATCTTATGAAGCAAATTTGTCACTAAACAGGGAAAACTCTTAACTCCCTGCAGATTGTGAAAAATTCTTTAAGGGTCTTTTAAAATACAAGTACTTTTAATAAAAACTAAAACTGGGATAGAAGCACTTCTAAAGAAATATACTCATAAATCTGTAGCATTATTTACTTTTGAAGAAACAGAATATTCAGGTTACAACTAACTGTAAAGTATCTCTCAAGAATCAAAAAGTAAATTAAACATCCAAAGTTATTAAATAAAAACATAGGTAATTAGTTTTCTTCGGGAGGAATATTTAAGTTTTTTATCTTCATGATCAGGTACTTTTCAAATGAAAGGAAGAAAGGTCACTCACACATTCTTCCACCATGTAAGTTTACCTTAAAACGAAAGTATAATGGGAACTAAAAATTTTAAGGTTGCATTTGTTGCTTGATTAAACATAGAGGCAATTCTCCTTCCCCAAGAGTATCAGATTAGGTTACAGATATCTCTACATAGTATACTTAGAATAAAAGGTTACTGCCAACAAACGATACCTACATTAATGCATTTTTATTGATGCAGCATTACTCAGGATGCAAAAAATGTGAAAATTTGTTCCTTTCTAAAAAATGTGAAAGTATTCACAGAAATCAGAGTAATTCAAGCCCTCAGGGGGAAAATATAGAAAAGAAACTTTTAAAAATTAAATGAGGATCTTAAGTCGAGAAAGAAGTGAAGCAGAAGTTTTGCGTTTTTATAGTGAACCTTTTCTTTCTGAATTAGTATTACAAAAGAACTACAAACTAAAGAGGAATTCAACATACAAAGCTTACTGAAAATATGGTCCATTTAGAAATGTTCCAATGAAAAGATATGGGAACGTAGACATATAACCATTTGAATGTAGTCAACCCACCCTGTAAATCTAGAATATTCATCTTTCGTAAGTACAAAAGAGCTGTGTTCACTGACATTTATTTGGGAAACAAATGTTGAAAAAAAAAATGTATTCCCTAACACCTAAAAATAAACGTGATATGTAAACAAATACTTTAAAATTTCTATCCCATTCCCAATTATTTGTTGTTTCAAGGGGCAAATCAAAAGTTGCACTTATTCCAGAGATCTAGAAATTTCTAGCATCAAGCATGACAGGAAATGTGTTCAACTTCCAACTAAATTTAAGTATGGCCTTCCTCATGAGCAGATTGATTCAATACTTTCTACCATTTCCCCAAGAATCTAAGAGTTGATATCAGTGTATACTTAATTTTCTCATATTTTAGAAATCGTCCTTAAGATTAAGAATGGAATAGGATCCTTTAACCAAGAGTTTTATGAACATGAAACAAAATGTGTTGCAGTTAAGTCTTTTGGGTGTTGAAAAGTGAACGCACCTCCTAGGATTCAAAGGAAGTTGATGTTAGGTTCCTTCCGAGACTGGGATACCCGTATGTAAGACTTTTATGCTGGTAATAACCGTACTCAGAGGGCCTGGAATAAATACAAATTCTAAAACCTTGGAAATGCTTTTACAAAAGAAAACTACTCGCATTCCAAAACGATCACAATCACCACCTCACAGACTCTCCCCTAGTGCCTCTTCTAAGAACTAAGGAGTGCCTCTTTTAACCCCACTCGTTTCTTCCGTAAAACTTTTAAGTTAGACTCAAGCCCGCAAAAGGTGGGGAGGCCCGGGCGGAAGTAGAAACCAGGGCCAGCAACTTCATAGACATAAGCGTCTCGGGTTCCTCCGCCACCCCAGAACTATCTGGACTCAGCCCCTACCACACCACGGAAGCTTCACCCTCCGGATGCGGTGGCAGAGGAAGCATCACAGTTGCATTCCGTCCACAACCCAAGCCTTCGGTATACCAGCGCCTGGAAGCTCCTGAGCCCCGTTAGCCAGTCCAATGTCCCCCATCCCTTACGTACACGTACATACACACAAATACACACACACACACAAACAAGTTGCAGGTGATGCGCGTGTATTGAAAGAATATGAACCGTCAAAGACCGCGGCAGCTGATAGGAAGGCAGCAGCGCCGTCTAAAGCGGGCCGGGGCTCCTTTGCCACTGCCGCTGCTGCTTTCTCTTCTTCCCCAGGAAGAAGAGCGCGGCGTAGGCTCCTACGCGCTGGCGGGAGCCCGTGGGAGCTGGGTCTGAGGAAAACTGCAGCGCCCACCAAAGGGACCGGGCCTAGGATCTAGAGCTGCTGCTGCTACTGCTGCTGCTGCTGCTGCTGCGACCCAAGTGCCGCGACGCCTTACGTCCTATCCACCACCCTCCCATACACACCCCCTCCCTCCACCGCCGCCACCCCCCCTCCCCGCCCGCTCCGCTCTCCCTCTCTCGATTGGAGCCAAGACAAAAGCAACGGGAAGCGGCGGGCCGGGACGCTGCCCGCGGACCCCAGGTGCGACCGGGCCGGCCCCGAGGCATTCCCCCGCCTTGCAGGGACCCCGAATCCGCTGCCCTAGCCGCGTGCCCCGCCGCCAGACTTCCGAAAATTTGCCAAAAACTCACCGCATGAATTTTCTTGTCCCGCGGATCCAAGATGGCGACGTATCCACCGCGGAGGCTGCTGGGAGCAAGACCTTTACCCTCTGACCCGCGCCGTGACCCCCGTCGTTCCGGCTTCCCTCGGGGCGACGGCGGCGGAAGGTGCGAGCTGGGATCGCTGAACGGACAAGGTTAGGGCTGGGTAGACCGCTTCCCTCGCCCTAGAGAGTGAATGGGGAGAGGCGTTTCACTCCACAGCCTCCTTCTCCGCACCCTCCACGGTGTCTCCCACCAGCTTACCCTGAGGCTCGTCGCTTCTCCGCGGCGGTTATAGTGAGTGGGCCTCTGCGGCCGCGACCGTCCCTCTGGGGCGAGTCGCTTCAGGTCGGGCGCGGGCCCTGGATGCCTGGTGGGCCGCGGGGTGCAGGGGCGGGGAATGGTGAGGTGGCAGGGTCCGCCCTCCCCGGGGACGCAGAGCGTGTTTGTGTTTGTGTTCGTGGTGGACACCCCGCCCCGCCGCCGAGCACCTGAAGCACGTTGATCGCTGTCCGTTTTTCCTCCCTCAGCCCCTGCAACCCCAGTGCCTGTGCACGCGCTTCCAGGGACCCGGAGCACGTCGCCATCCCCTCCGGAGAAGTGAGTTCCCCTTTGCCCAGCCCACTGGTATTTTTTTTTTTTATTCACACTTTCTTGACTTTCTGGGTGAGAGCCGAATGGGGAGCAGCTTTTAAAGCGCTCGTGGGTGAGCTCGCGCTGGCTCAGATTTGTAGCGTTTTCTCTTGCCCCACAGAAGGTGGAATGAATGACCCGCTGGGCTCTCAGCAAGACCTTTTGAAATTATGGTGGTTTTGGTGGAAACTTCAGATGAGTGAAAAAGTCTCTGCTTTCCAGAAAAATAATCGCCATTAATTTCATAATGAAATTAAACTTGTTTCCTTTTAAATAACAAACCTATGTTCCCTTTTATATCAATAAACTCTTCCCTTTTTGTTATTCTGGGACATTTTTGGACTTAAAAAGAGGCTCTGCCTGTGTGTTTTGGGGTTGTGTAGGTTCGTAAAGTGAAAATTGTAGTTTGAGTAATAGAATTTATTAAAGTGAAATTCATTTGCTGTAAATAAAAATTTGACTCTCCTTGTTTTCCTTTTGTAAAATCTCCTTTTCCTTTAAAAAAAACTCATTGTGATTCAGTTTTAAAATTTTAACCACTGAAGGGCAAAGGGCGTCTGTTATTCCTGAGTAGCAAGAAAAATAAGCATACCATAAAATAAACGGTGACTTGTCATGTTTACGGAATGCAAGGTATTTTGAAATGTTAATAGGTACTGTGTAAATTAAACTGAATGGTTTTGATGTAGCCACTAGGAAATGTTTTACATGGTTATTCATTTCACAGAACATACTACTTCACTATGTTTTTTACGTTAGGAAAGATCAAGGGGAACACACTTAGTATTATTCCCTAGTTTTTCTCCAGCTGCTAGTTCCCACCCGCCCGCCTCTTCAGCATTCTCTTTTGCTGTGTAAGATGGTGTGCTAAAAGACCGCATACACCTGTAAATGTAATTTACACAGGTATATGAATACATGTGTGTATTAAGATGTTTATCTATTAATAACTTGGAAGTGTAACTATTACTACTTGGAATCATAACATGGAATAATAAAAATGAGGTGGTATGTATGTATAGTTACATCAAGTTTCACCACTTAATCTGTTAGTTTGACTTACGTATAGGACTTTGTTAAGAACAAAGGGTGGACCTTATTATTAACATTCTTATATTTATTTTTTTAAAAAAGAAAAAGCACAAGTTTTAAATAGCATAAAATACTGGTAAAATTGGAGAAATCACTTCCAGAAAGGGACAGGTCTAATTTGAGGATTTTGTTGCCTTGGGTATTTTACTGGAAAAGATATAGCAAACATTGTCATGATAAATGTGTAAGGTAGGAGCATTAGGAAAAACATCTATTGTTATTATTTATATCTTGAGAAAATTATTGCTTTAGAATAGGTATCGTTGAACAGTTTTAAATTGTCTTACAGATTTGTAAAAACTTGGTTAATATCTATCCTAAACGTTGGTTCTAGATATTAAGCCAAGATTTGTTAAGAACTTATGTTTGTGGTGGTCTAGTAAGCACTTTGACCATCTAAAAGTTCTGTTATTGCTAATATTAATCAAGTTTTATCAGTAGTTTTGTTTTTATCTACTTGGATGGATTTTTTTTTCTTTTACTGAAAAACACTCCCCACCTTCTACGTGTTTTGTGTATTGAAATGTGGGTGAGGTAAATTTCTTACTACACCTTATAGAAAAATTACTGATGTAAAGTGAGGGGGAAAATCCTTATTAGGGGAAGAGAATGAGTTTCCAAATAACTAGTTGTAGGAAAAGGAGGCCTCACATTTTTAGAAGATGTAGACAATACTGAAAAGGACAGATAGCCCAAATTTAACAAGTACTGAAACAACATTTGGATCTAAACTGTCCTTCTATTAACAGTACCACCAATAGTTTACTCACTTGCTCAGGCATAAAACTAGGAATCTTTTGTGATTCTTCACACTCGGGGTCCAGCTCATCTTCCAGTACCATTAGCTCTTCCTTATATGTATTCTGAATTCAGCCACTTCTCATCACCCCTCATGATACCACCCTGTGCGAGATAGCATCATCTCTCACACAGCAATATACACGTTATCTCTCTGCTTCCACTTCTCCCTGTGCCTCTTCACACCATTCTCTACATACCAACCAGAGTAGTCATTTTAAAAAGTTCATGAGACTACATTACTATGAGAATAGAATGAAGTCGTTTCCTTATCATAGCCCTTAAAACTGTATAATCTGGCTTGCCTACCTCTCCAACTTCATCTTGTTCTTCTCCCTTCCTGTCTATAATATGTACCAAGGTTTTCCTGGTCTGTAGCAGAGACTGTTAGTTGTCCTCTGAAATTTTTTTAGCATTTCCATAGTAATAGACATGGGCACAAGGCTATATTTTCAACCTACCTATAGTCAAGTGGTAGTTCTGACCAATAAGCAGGTATGTCATGTGGCACCCTTCCAGAACCATCCTTAAAAGATAGCTGTTCCACACCTTCAGTCTTTTGCTGTTTTTCCTTTTATACCCTGCTCCCTGGTACAGATGGATAGCCTGTAATTCTAGCTGCCTGTTTGGGCCATGTGCAAGTTCCCCCATCCCAGGGATGGCAAACCTTAAGCTGGCAGAAACCCATGGCCTTGAGACATTTACGGAGCAATGCCAGCTCTGCACTCCTTATGTTAAGACTCTGATGTAAAGAAAAAGTAAACTGTCATTAAAGCTACAGTTCAGGGCCTCTTGCACTCAGTTGAAGTTAAGTGTTACTCTGTCAGGCCCTTTGCACTTGCTGTTTATTTCTGCCTGAGAGATGCTTTATGTCTACATGGCTAACTAATTCTCGTCCTTCAGGTCTTAACTCTGATATTACCTGTTCATACTCCTTCCCTGGCCACCATTTCTAAAGTTGCTTCTTTTTCCATTTCTTCTCTCTCACATGACCCTCTATTTTCTTTTCTTTTTTTATAAGATTTTATTCCATCACTTTCAGGAAGAGGGGAAGGGAGAGAGGCAGAGAGGAAGAGAGACATCGATGTATGGTTGTGTTTCACCTGCCTCCAGCCACAGACCTGACTGGAAACCTGATTTGCAGCTTGGTTATGTGCCCTGGCTGGGGAATCAAACCTGTGACCCTTGGGATCGCAAGCCGGCGCCTTATCTTTTGTGCTACCAGCCAGGGTGACCCTCTATTTTCTTAATAGCATTTGTAATTTATTATCTCTTTATTGTTGTTTCCCTTTACTGTCATTAGAGCAAGGACTACGTTTGTTTTGTTCACTGCCACACATGGTAGCCATTAAGTAAGTACTGTTGAGCGTATGAGATAGTGAATAAATGAGCCATTGAATGAATGAAATAAATCCTTAGCCAAGATTAGGTAGACTTTTTTTTTTAAGTAAATGTCTTGAAATGTTTTCTTCAACACATAATGGTGAAAATCCAAGTTAGGAAACAGGTAGGAAAAATTGTGCTAAAGTAACGGAATATGCCAAGCTTCCAGCCCTTGTTAATGAAGATATGTACCTTTTTGGGAAACGTAAAAGGTTATTTACAGGAAAAAAAAAAAAATGGTGAGGCAGTGACAAATCTGAAAGAGCACTAACCGTATCATATTTAGGATAGAAACTCCCAATAAATAGTCTGATTAATTATGCAACATTTTGGACCTCAGATGCTTCAGCTAAAATACTGAATCTTAAGCTTTGAATGATAGTATTATAAAATGATGTAACATGTTACACATTAATTTGATTTTCAGGTGTTTTTAATAAGTGATTAAATCTTGATAATGGTGTCATGTGTTCAGAGAAACAGGGTTTCTAATACTACTGAGAATAGATTGGCACATTTTTAGAGTTCTAATACTACCGAGAATAAACTGGCAGTTTCTAGAGTGCAGCTTAGCAATATGTATCAAAAGCCTTGAGCATGAGCATTTGACAGAGCAGTTCCTCTCATGGAAATGTATCATAAGGATATATGTAACAGCTTTATTGCAAGACTGTTCATTACTGCATTGTTGATAGAATATTGGTTAAATTAATTAAGCAATACCCATACAACAGAACAGTATTCAGCCTTTAAAAATTATGTGAAGGAAATTTTATTGACATGATATAAAGTGTGAAGAAAGTTGTAAAAGAAAATTCCAATTAAAAATATTTTTGAAGTTTACAAGAGACCAACAGGATATGCACATGGTGTTATTTCAATTATGTAGAAGTGACCATTACAGTAATTTGGCAATAACTGCATCTCCTTACTTCACATGCTTCTTCATAATTTTGAAAAACTATGTTTCTAAGATCATGATTTAACTTCATCATTTCAGATATAAAGTATTAAATTCTGAGAGCAACCATCATGTTGAAGGAATACGGTGTTAGAGCAAAAATAGTTTCTGGACTACGTGCAGGGCCAACTGCTAAGGAAATCGCAGACTTCAATAACATCCCTTTACGTACAGTTTACAGCATGAAGATGTACGATGCTGATCTGATGTCTCCACACCAACAAGGAAAATGCATAAGGTACATAAGGATTGCACAGTCCAGATATTGTACACAGGATCCAGAAGATCATCAATGAAGATCTGGAAAAGTCAACACGCTCCATAGTAAGAGAATTGCAGGTGTCAGATGCAACAGTTGGCAAAATTATTGCTGGAGGTATCAGATACAGATTGTGTGTTCTTTGAAGAGGCCAATTTCTGACACGGCAGATAAAGGAAAAGCACTTTGGAAAAGCAAGGATACTGCTAACAAAATGGAAAAATCCCAAAGAAAAAAAATACCCTCTGATTTTCCTCTCCGATGCAAAAACTTTTCAGCAGGAACAAAGAGTCAACAGAAGAAACAACAGGTGGCTCTGTGAGAATCTTAATGAAGTTTCAGTTGTCATGAAAATGGTATTTCCTGCTACAGTTATGGTATTAGGTGTTGTCAGCAATGAAGGAGATATCATGACCCCAAATTTTTTTCCCGCAAGTCTTGAAGTTGACTGCTGATGTTTCCCTTGATGTTTTGAGAAAAGTAGTTGTACCGTGGATGAAGCAAGCCTCAAATGGACATTATTGTATCTTCCAACAAGATGGTGCACCAGCACATAACACCAAAAAGGTGCAAGAATTTCTCAGTCTTAATGTTCCTGAATTCTGGTCAAAGGAAATCTGGCCACCTAGTTCACCAGATGCAAATCCTTTAGACATTATGTATGGAGCATTTGTGAGAGAGATGTTAATAAACAACCTCATTCCAATAAAGAGGCTGTTAAAGCTAAGATTGAAAATATTATAATGTCCATGGATAAAGAAAAGTTAATGAAAGCATGCTCCAGGTTCTGAAGTCAAGTCTATTGCAGCAAATGGAAACTTTTTTTAACAATTAAAAGAATAACAACTATGTTTATGTATTTATATAAAAATAAATTTAAAATATAACACTTGTGGTATGTTGTTTATATTACTAAAATTTTGCTAATTGATCATTCTCACCCTGCATTTCCATACTTTTAATTTTTTATGATGCTAATTGAAAGGTTATCTTTATTTTTAAAGAAACAAGTGAATAATTTGGGGAAATAGTACCACCTACTCAGTTCCCAAGCTTGATATCCTTTTTCTCTATAACCCATAACTAATTGCTAATTTTTATATATTTTACCTTCTAAACATGTTTAAGGTCCTTGCTTACCTTTCCAGTATTTCAGCCATTCTCTTAATCATTTACTCATAATCTTTTATCTGAACTTTTGAAAGAGATTATTTAATGGGTTTTTCTTTACTAAGTTTTACTTCTCCCCAGTTTTCCTAACTACCACCAGTTTCTATGATGCACATCTTAGGAGACTCTCCTACATGAAATCTTTATAATGAAGCCTCATCTCCTACAGGATAAAAATACAAACTGCTATTCATGAGGTATAAAAGATCTTGATGAAACACCTTTCTACATTTTTCAGCCTCAGGTACTACTTATGGTTATATCCCAATATTCCATATTTTTTGCCCTGTGCTTTGACCTCTTGCTCCCTCAAAAATATCTTCACAAATTTCTTTTTAGTCTTCTATGCTGGTTTTAAAACTATGTCCACAAATTCTGACTGTGGGGTGGTCTTTATGACTTCCTTGTAATAAATAGATTAAGGTGGAAGTGACTGTGACTCTAAGGCTAGTTCATAAAAGGCCTTGGGACTTCCTTATGTATATTCTGTTTAATCACTGAGGGAAGCTAGCTTTCATGTCAGAACATTCACGCACTGTATGAAGAAGGCTGTATGCCAAAGAAATGAAATCTAACAGCCCGTAAGGAACTGAAACTTGAAAACAACCACATGAGTGAGCTTAGAAGCAAATCCTTGGGCCCCCTTAAGATGACCCCAGCCCCAGCCAACAGCTTAACTAACCTCATAAGAGACTCTGAACCAGAACCACCTAGCTGACCCCTTCTCATAAGAGACTCTGAACCAGAACCACCTAGCTGACCCCTTCCTGAATCTGAAAAAATATGTATATTTGTTTTGAGCTGCTGTGGTTTGGGTAAGTTTGTTATGCAGCAATAGGTAACTAGTGCATCTTCCTTCAGGACTCATCTTTGTGAAATTTTTCTGAGCCCTTTTTTTTTCACTTAAGCTTCCTACAGAATTGGGTGTGTCTGCTACACAATAAGCTTCTTAAGGGCAAGCACTATGTCTCGTCTTTCTGTTTTATACATCAACAAGTGTTTTTAGCACTTAACATACCTACCATTATACTAAAAAGTTAGTATCAATGTGATTTGATTAGAGAATATAATTACAAAGTAACAGCAGCAACAGGATACAGCAAACACTTAAGACTCGCTACCTACTGGGCACTACTTAAAGCATTTTACTCATTAACTCATGAAATTCTTAATGTCTACTTTATATGCTAGGAATTGCTAAAATCTGTGGTACAGAATATAAATTCTCTTGATCAGAAAAGGGAAGTGAGAAGACTGGTATGTCAGGGATAACTTCACTACGTGGCTGTTTAAGTTCCATATTAAATGACATAGCTTAAGTAGATGTGGATGAAAGGAGGGGACACTCAGGGCAAGAACATGAGCAGTGTTAATTAAGGCTGCCATAGCAACGCACCACAGACTGGATGTCTTAAATTTATTCCCTTACAGCGGTAGAGGCTAGTAGTACAAAACAGGGTTGGTTTCTTCCAAGGACCTGCCCTTGGCTTGTTAATGCCTATTTCATGTTCACATGGTGTTCCCTATGTGCCAGTCTGTCTCCAAATTTCCCCTTTTTATGAGAATACCAATCATTGGTTTAGAGCATACCCATATAACCTTATTTAACCTTAATTACTTTCTTATAGGTTCTATCTCCAAATAAGGCACTGGGGATTAGAACCTCATAATTTAGGGGGAAATTACAATTCAGTCAAAAGCAAAAATAAGCATGGGCTAGCATCTAGAACCAGCCTAAGATAAGAAGAAGGACTAGTGGAATTTATCATAGAATAAGGTGACAGAATTTTGGAGTATTTTAAATTTCAGGCAGAAGAGTTGAAATGGATGGCTTTTGATAAGGCACTGCTAATTAGTTGATTCAAAGGTTTAGTCAGCATTGAAAAAAAAAGTAGAATCATTTGTAGTACATTTTTTATGAAATTATCTTTCCAAGATAACTACTTTTTAAAGTTTTTTTGTCCTCACAGTGCAAAGAACTCAAAATATTTTTACTTTGCTGCCTCAACTTTGTTAAATGTTTAAATACATGATTAAGCTGTTTTCTTGATATAAAAAACACCAATCATTCTATCCGATGTATGAATTATGAGGTATTTTTCACTTAAAAAAGTAAAATAACTCCATCACAGTTACCAGACTTAATGAATATATAATCAAATTAATTTAAACTTCACAAATAATCAGCCAATACATTTTTGCTAGCAATGAAAAATTAACTGAAATCTGTTAAAAATGGAAACATGGCTTAAATACTGAATTGGCAGAAAGAATGAGAATAATTTATGTACATATGAAAGAATTATCTGCTTCTGAATTAATATTGGCCTTAGTAATAGCCATTCAAGTTCTGAGTGTTAATATATGCATATTTTTTAATTTAATACTTATCTGAGGACTTTTTTTTTTTTTTTCATTGCTTTTAGAGAGAGAGGAAGGGGGAGAGAGAAACACTGATGTAAGAGAACTATCAATTGGTTGCCTCTCATAGCCTTCCTGATTGGGATCTAACCTGCAACCTAGGTATATGCCTCGACCTGGAACTGAACCCACAATCTTCCAGTTATACAAATGATACTCCAACCAACTGAGCCACACTGGCCAGGGCTTATATATGTTTTTTTAACTAAGGAATTTATACCTGAAGTGAAAATACATTCAGTATTAAATAAAATGAAGATTATAAAGACAATGAGGAGGTCCTGGCTGGTGGCTCAGTGCATAGGCGCCAGCCCAGGAACCTAGGTGTCACTAATCTGATTCCCAGCCAGAGCACATAACCAGGTTGCAAGCCAGGTCTCCTGCCAGATCCTTAGATGGAGGCAGGTGAAAGGCAACCATACATCGATGCTTCTCTCCCTTTCTTCCTCCCTTCCCTTTTCTCTAAAAAATAATAGTCTTTAAAAAAAAGACAATGAGATTATAATGAAGATTATGACATACTAGCTTCCAAGAAAACCTTGGGCATGGGAGAAGCAATTTTAAAAATTCCCTTACTGAAACTGAATGCAGGTCTGGCTGCCTGCTTCTACGAAAGACAATACTTGAGAGGCAGGTACTGATGTAAAGGAAGGTGGTTTATTTGCAGATGCTGGCCACCTAGAAGATGGGGGATTCATCTCAAAGCCCATCTTCTGGGAAGATGGAGGACTCATCGCAAAGCCCATCTCCACATCTCAGAGGAGGCAGAGGTTTTTGTAAGGAGGGAGTGAAACAGAACAGAGATAAGGGAGGGGACTGCAGAGTTCTCTAGGTGCAAATGAGCACAGCCTGTTCTGATAAGGCAAGTAATGGCCTGGTGTGCAATATCCTGATTTTACATCATCCTGACTCCATGGGTTGAAATTCCAAATATCCTGGAGCTGGGATGTGTGAAAGTTGAAGTTTGTGTCTTTTGAAGTTAGTTCCTAGCATTCTTATAGAAATAAGCTGTTTACCTATAAGCTACATACAAGTGGGAGTTAGTACTTTCAGAAACAATTTCAAATGAACAGTGAAGTAGGTTAGAATTCCCCAGCGTTACAGTTTTCACTGTTACATTACTTCAAACTGATTTCACTCAATTCAATAATTTTTGCACTCAAACTTTTTATATTTAAAAATATAAAACTTTTTATATTTAAAATTGTACATTGCTTTTCTTTATTTTTACGTTATTTTTATTCCTTAAATCTGATTACATTACAGATTGTTCATGAATGAAATAGGAAGCTGAGCAGATTTTTCTACAAAGTATGGTATAAGCTTACTCAATTTTCCATCTGATTACTAATAAACCTTACAGTACACAGTTTGTAAAATAACCCTCTTAAGGACTGAATATGTAGAGCATGCTACAAGTTACAAAAAATAAGCTTAAAAGGAGCATATAAGCCTACATCTAGATCAACAGTACTATGCTGGTAAGCATCCTAAAACAAGGGGGGAAAATCTTTAGAGACATAGGTCAGTCCAGGAAGGATTAAATAGAAACCTTAATATAATATTTCTATCTCACAGTACTTGAAAACATTCAGAAGTTCAGCATAAAAATTAACATTTGTTAAGTACACATCAGAAACAGCAGCTTTTGAAGTCAAATGTAGGTAATTTGGTTAATAATTTCAAAAAGGACCCTTGAATTATCTAGTTAGACATGAATAGTTAATTTAGTTCTCAGAAACTGCATTAGAAATTTTCTGTGAGGACACGTGAGAGCGATAGCTTCATTTAAACAAACCATAACAAGTCTGTGCAGTTAAGAGCAATAAATACTCTAATCAATATATACACCAAGATGCCTTAAGTTGCCGTTGCTTAAGCAATGTCAGTAACAGATTAAATACACTAGAGAGTACAACTTTGAAATATTTCAAAATATAAAAGAAAGAAAGTTTTTAGCTTACCATCCCAGTCTGTTACATTCAATAGAACTAAAAAAACTTACTGGATCATAACGTGAGATTTTAAAATATTTTTTAAAAAACAATATGCTGTACTTCTAAATGAAGCATTTGTCTTTCTAAAATGAGAGTTACTGTGATGGTAAATGATCATTGTATAACGTCATTGTTTTTGGTGTGGGGGACATGTTTTATTATACATACCTTTTTTAAAAGATCTTATTATTTTTAGAAAGAGGGGTAGGGGGAGAGGGAGAGAGGCATCAGTGGTGTCTTTCACCTGCCTCTAGCTATGGATCTGGGTAGAGACCTGGCTTGCAACCTGGTTATGTGCCCTGGCTGGGAATCAAACCAGCAACCTTTGGGTTTGCAGGCTGGCACCTTAGCCACTGTGCCACTAACCAGGGCTTTATTATTATACATATTCTTAAGATCACTTTTTGAGATCCTCCACACAGATTGAGGTTACTGTTTGCTTATAAAAGCATTTCATAATGCTTGAGACTATTAAACTTCTCTTTAGTGTTCTGAAAATTTTCATGATGACTACAGTGACACTATGTCAAACAAATAACCAAAATATAATGGAACCTTAGTTCTTGTACTTAATTTGTTCTGGAAATCTGTTTGAGAAGCAATTTATTTGAAAACCGTATCTCCTTTGTCACCTGAGAGACACGTGTGACTGATCATATAGATGTCTGTATGAAAAGGCTGTCGAACCAGGAATCAAGACCCAAAAACTTTTATTTGATAACCAAGATGTTTTTTCTGTGAACAACTTGGTATTTTTATCTCCAACTTGTCACCTATACATTGAATGCAATATTTGATGCTTAGAAATACCAAAATTCACAAATGCACTAATTATGATCCAGAGAAAGAAGTCAGAAGCTAAATGGAAAGAGAACATAATGGTGCTCTAAAGATTGTAATAACTTCATCAAATGCTAGTCTTTAGGTCAAAAATTAAAACCATACTCTCTGGGGGAGGGGGATACTAAAGTGACAATAAAAATAAAGGAAAATGAAAGAATTTAGACAGTCTTAGAATTTGTTGTATAAAGATTTCTTCTATAATTGGGAATTTCCAAATGGCATTCTTCCTAACTCTGTAAACTTTCTTTGTTATTTTTGTTTTCCAGATACATAAAAGTATGTTTTTAATATAACCAATTTTGAGAAAAATAGAATAAGCGCTTCCTAATGTTAATACAATGGTCTGCTCTGACTTGGTATCCATTTATCATTCATTCAAATGTGATTAAATCTTAGTTATGTTCTACTTGTGTTTTATTTTTAGTTCTCAAAAAACCTGGGATGTAGGTATGATATATTTTCCCCAGTTTTCTTGTATACCACAATTACGTATCAGATATCTAGTTTAAATTTGTGAACTATATTTTGCCCTTCACATATCTTTGTTCTTATAATGAGTTTGTTGTTCATCACCATTGGAATCGATCACAGCAAATTAAATAGCCACTTAATATTCTGAACCAAATACTAAAGATGATATTACTCACATGGTTCTCTTATATCTATAAATAAGAAACCTAAAGGAAAAAGCCAAATAAATGAGATAACCAATGGAAAGAAAAAATATCCTTGGAAACTAGAAAGTGGCTACAACAATCAGAAGAAAACAACAATAATTAGAGATAAAAGCAAGAGGTTGGTATTGGCTTGATAATTATAGCTCTCATTTAATTTGGTATCTACTAAATTGCAAGCACCATAATTAACATGATTTTGCTCAATGTGCAAAACATGAGTTAGATGGTATTTACATCTTACAGATGAAATGGAAGCTTTAAGAGAAGTTGCTTTAAATTTCACAGATTATATCTAATTTTAGAGTCTTCTCTTTTTGTAAGGTATAAGGGTCTTTTTACATTGTATGTGATATTTTTATAGATCCATTTTTAGGGGAAGATGGTCCATAGATTATTTAATATTCTCTAAGGGGTTCCTAGTGAAAAGTCTTAAGAACCACTAAAACTCCTCATTGTGACAAGAAAAACAATTATTAAGGGAGTATCTAAAAGGAAAATTGCAAGAAAATGATAGACTATAAATGGCTATTTGAAAACAGAAATAAATGTGCTAGCTGTTACACATTTCCTGTTGACAAATAAAAAAAGGTAAGGTAGGAAAGTGAGATACATTCTTAAATGATTACATTTCATAGTATTAACTAGAATAATTTTTTTTAATAAACATGTTAGCAAGTCTTTTTCCATTTTTGTAATAGCATTCCTTCCACATTTACAGACAGGACTTTAAAAGGTCATTTACTTTTTGTTTTATTTTATTTTATTTTATTTTATTTTAAGATTTTATTTATTTTTTCCTGAAAGAGAGGAAGGGAGAGAGGGAGAGAGACATCAATGTATGGTTGCCTTTCACCTGCCTCCAGGTACGGACCTGGCTAGAGATCTGGTTTGCAACCTGGGAATTGAACCAGCAACCTCTGGTTTCACAGGTTGGCACCAATCCACTGAGCCACACCAGACAGGGCCAATATTATACATCTTTATGTTGAAGAACCCGTATGAGCCTGTATACGTTCCATATGGATACAAAAATTACAAAAAGGTAAAAAGTGTGAAGGATCCAAACTGGGTTCCTCAAACTAGTTCTATGAGGTACTAGTAACTATTCTGTGATAAAAGTGTTGCCAGTGGAAATTTTGTTCTTCCATGGGATTTCATGGACTGTGCACACACATTGTGGTAAGATTTATTTGGGTGGGAATCTGCCACTAGGTTTCCAGTGTCCCATCTCTGGCCAGCCTGCTGTGGAATAAAGTTCACTCGTCTTCAGCAAGGCCAACACAAAGGCCAGTGTCTAGAGTGTGTGATTTCATATGAAAGCTTAGTCCTCTGGAGCCCAGATGGTCTGCTGCAGGCCCACATGGCTGCTAGACCCGCATGGTTGCATGTGTTCATGCATGAGAGAACACACTAGTTAAACTCTGAGCATGGAGCACAGAAAGAGAGAGTTGGGGAGGGGATAGAGAAAGCTCTTTGTTTCTCTAGGATTATGGCCAGGAGCTTTTCAAAATAACCAGTCAATTTTCCAAGCTTTCTCAGGCTTCCAGTGGGTTCACCCCCTTGTTAGACTGCAAGGCCTCTATGGTCAGGCATCTACCCCTGTGGCCCCCAGCAATCCAGTACCAAAGGGCAGGTGGTGCTCCTAGGATTGTCTCCTCAGTGGCAGTCCCCTGGAGGGTATGAGGGAGTCTGTAAATGCTGTAGCTTCCTGGCTAAGCAAGTAGGCTTATGCTCCCAAGTTTATTAAGCTCAGTGTCTAATTCCCTTTTAGCCTTTCTTATTAATAATCAGCTGTCTATGGTGACAAAAGGATTCCATTGCAAATTAAGAAGTTGCTGAGTTAAACCAAGTAAGTTTCATTATAGATGGGATTTTTTTAACATGCTAATATTAGTGTCCTTAAGTACCTTAGTTCACTTTCATTGAAGACTTCAGCTAATACCTCACAAAACAATGAATCTATTATATTTAAGAAAATACTGTATTTGTTGCATTTGTCTCTCAGGTGCACAACTTGTGTTTCCCTTCCTCTTCCTCCTTATTAGGCCTGTTACCTTTGTTCTCTCTCCTAAGCTCCAAGGACCTACTTTTACTTCTGTAACTTTCCTTTCTTTTCTTTCTTTTTTTCCTGAAACTTGTTTCCTGGGCCTACACAGTCCAGCGGCTCACTGCTCTCTCTCTAACTTTCTAAATAAATGTTCTTATTTTTTAAAAAAAAAACTTGTTAGGTTGAATTTGGGCTTCCTATAAACAGAGATTGAAGATTCTCTATCATCAACGTTGTTATAATTGACATGGGATGTGAATTGGATATCACAGATGTTTTGAACAGGACCAAATAAGAAATATTTATCATGTCCATATAAAAAGTAAAGTTTACCAAAACCTTAAGCAAAGACTGGCTGACATTTAATATCAATATAATAGCTTTAGCTGAATATTTTTTGTAGGTCCATTTATAACATGGAATGGCGGTTATCTATCCCATAGTCCTATAATTATGATCATCTCCAAAAAGTGAAATGAAATGCATCAAATGCTCCACATTAAAATTAAAATAAATAACTGCACAGTATTAAGTAATGTCACAATGAGCCCTATATCTACTTCACCACCACCACCACCATCACTTCTATCCGCTCTTAGTAAACAGAAGAAAACATTAGAGGTAAAAAGGAGGTTTAATGGAGAAAGTGTAGACAAGATGTTTTCAATATGTAGTTGGGGTGGAGGCTCAAAGAGAATCACTTCTAAAGATTGGATTTATAAAAGAAGGGGAGACAAATTTATCTTGGCTATTTGGCCACAGAACTTACTGATCTCCTGGAGCTGAGTATGGGAAAGGAAATTTGAGCCATGATAGGTTGAGAGAGGTCAGGACAGCAAGGAAGTAGTCACCATGCCCATCATTTAGTGTGTCAAAAATAATGGAGTTTCTCATAGGTGATGTGAATACCAGGAAAGGTAGGTGGGCTTGACCCATTTTGTCAGTGTGAGGGTACTGGAAGAAACCACTGTAGCAAGAGGTACGAAAGATGTCTAGTAAGCTGGAACCAAGTAACCACCAAAATAGCAGTCTAAGTAATGGTAAACTCATGCAGGCCCTTCAAAGAGGAACCACAGGGGATCCAGCTTTTGGATGCTGTCACTTGGAGGTTATCAATATCCAGTCAATAAATACTGTATTGTTGCCTAATCAAATAAAGAAACATTTACACTTTTCCCTTTTAACTAAGGAGGCATTTGTCCTTTTCTCTTTCCCTTCTCTGCCAGAAACCAATGGCACTAACTCTAGAAGAGAGGAGAAGCAGGTATCTGAGAGCAAGATTTCCTACTACTGCCTCCAAGTCACTAGACCTTTACCTACACTGGTGGTGGGTAGGTGGGAGTTGAATGGGAGAAGAATTCTGCAGTAAGTTAGAAATTGAAGTTTTTGAGCTAACATGGATGATTCTTTCATCTTAGATTGTTACCGTTCTAATAAAGTGGCTGGAAATCATAATATATTTAAGCTAGTAAAGGAGCCACCACACCAAAAATAGGAAGTTCTATTGGGTGTTGTTGGGGAGTTACTGAAAAAAAAAAAATCCTTTTTAGACGGCCAAAAGTTTGAAACGTTAGTAAAGAAAACAGAACTACTTAAAAACATTTATGCTTGTTATATAGTTCATTCAAAGTTATTTTCTGTAGTTCATCAATTTCTTTTGTGAACTTTGTAAGTTCTGAAATTTAAAGCCTTACAAAGGATTATAGAGGTGTATTCATATGATAGTTTTGGTGAAGATTCTGAGGCCCAGAAAAAACAAAAGTAAAGCAACACCCTTTACCAGAGTTAAATATTCTTAGAAGTCTCACATCTTTCTGCATTTACCACCCATTGCAAAGACAAGCAGTTACATCAATCAATTCTAATAACATCAATCAATTCTAATAATGTCACCTAGGCCAGATTTTAAGTTAAAAAGGTAGGATTAAAGAGCAAAATGTCTGAACTACCTCTTTACTTTTACTTTGTCCTTGCTTAAGTTTTTAAACCAAACAATTTCACCGAATTTTAGATCAGTGTCTTTTCTCCTAACTCAATAAAATTAATATAGTTTCACCCAGAACAGAGCAAAAAGTAAATCTAAAACTTTTACTTAATGTGATTTAAGTAAAATTCAAGATTGAATTTCATTGACAGTTGGTGGAATAATATATAGCCTGTATCTTTTCAGACCTTTTAAACATTTCACTAGATGTGATGTGAAGTATGAAGAACTACTCTTTGTTTATCAATTTATTTATTAGTGAGGGAATAATACAGTACAAGAGATAGCTAAGCAACTTTAGATCTGGAGACAAACAATTGGAGAAACATGAAGAACATGAGTGCGTGCAAATTCCCAGTGCATTCATGCTATGCCAGGCACTGATCCAAACACAGGGAAATAGAGCAGTAAGGAAGGGTGCTAAGTTTTCTGTTTTCCTGGAGGGGATAAGCAATGAGCAAATAAATATTTGACATAATATGCAATAATAATTGTAAAGGAAATGTAAAGCAAAATAAGCTAGCAAGTGGCTAGGGGATGGAGTACTCTTTCAGATAAGGTGATCGGTAAAGAATTCTCTAAGGAGGTAGCATTTGAGGAAGGGATTTGCAGCAAATGAGATTGCGTCAAGTTTATTTTGTAGATATGTGATATAAGTGTCAGGCTATGAATTTAATATTCCTGAGATATTTTTTTAATATTATCAACAACCTCATTCAAGAAATACCATTAATTTGTTTTTGCAAAAGTATATTGCTATGTACAGATATATCTTCATAGAAATAATTTTTTGTTGTTGCTGCAGTCTCATTCATTATATTGCATTTTAATTCAACAGATCTTTATTGAGTGATTAGTATGTTCCAGGCTTTACTCTAGGTTCTTGCCATATGCCAGTGAATAAAATAGATAAAGCTCCCAGATTATGTGGGCCATTACATTCTAGCAGGAAAATACAGATTAAATAAATAATAACAATAAATTATTTACTGTGGCAGGTGATCTGTGCTATAGGAAGAAAAATAGACCAGAGAAAATACTAAAAGAATAGGTTTCATTAGTAAATTGGCTGTTGAGAGGGATCTCAGTGACAGTAGACCAGAGCAAACACCTAAGGAAATGAGAGAGCCAAGTGCCTCTGAGGGAACAGCTCTCATTGACATAGACACACATAAACAAACACACATAAATGCATGCTTTTGCCTTCAAAGATATTTTTTTCAAGACTAATTTTTTTAGCATATAAAAATAAAAGTATCATCACTATAGATAACTATTTGAAAATATGAATCCATTATCTTTTTATTTAAAAGATAGTATGGGGGAGGAAAAAACTACTGTTGAGGTTCTTCTGGCTGGTCTAATCAAATAAACATGAGACAGATTAGCAAGAAAAAATAACCAAATTTAATACATACTTATGTACAGAATCTCATGTACATGAGAGAGTCAGAGACCCTACATGCAGGACAGGTTCAGAGATAGAAAGGGAACATGAGTATACACGACATCATGAGCTAGGGATGAGCAAGGGGCCTTTTGAACTTCAAGGGGCAGGATAAGAAGAGCAGATGTTTAGTAAATAGAAGTTTGTCCTGCCCTATAAACGGGGCAGAAGAGGTTATCTCATAATCTATTATATGGGCCTGGCTTCTAAATTAAGTTCTAGGCAGGTAAGGGAAGTGGAGAACTTTCTTTTGAGTATGCTGCTCAAGCTGCTTTTAGTTCAAAACAAACTGCATATCACAGAGGCACATCTTGGAGTGACTCATTCTGAATCTCCACAAAAGACACTACTGTAGATAGATGATAAATGTTTTAATCATCTGAGAGTATGAAGCATTACTACTTTAAAAGGGGCTAAGAAAAATAACATGATTAGAAATGTAAATTTATGAACTGGCATGTATAGGTCACAGCAAATGTACTTTATTTTTCCCTGTTCAAAAGTAAAGGTTTTGCTCTGGCTGGTGGCACAGTGGATAAGGCACTGGTCTGTGAACCCAAAGGTCACTGGTTTGATTCCCAGCCAGGGCACATAACCAGGTTGCAAGCCAGGGCTGGAGGCAGGTGAGGGGCAACAGTGCATTGATGTCTCTCTCCCTCTCTGCCTCTCTCCCTTCCCTTCTCTCTAAAAATAATTAAAATTGAAAAAAAAAAAAAAAAAAAGTCAAGGTGCTTACAAAGTTATGTTAAAATTTTTTAATAATTTAAGATAAATTGAAAAGCATAGTAGATTACTCACTTCATGTTACAAATTGAGCATAGGACTAACAAGCATAATGATTTTTTGGTATGAATAGTTAGAAAAATGGGCTTTTATGATTCATTCAATAAAATTTGAATAATTTAGATTCTTTTGATTTGAGCTTCATTCCATCTGTTTTTCAGGTGTTGCTGACTTTATTATAAATTTGTTTAAAGTCAGCCCTCATTAAGTTACATACAACATCTGTTATTCTGGAGAGTTAAGTAAAATCTTTCTATTTCTAAGATATGACTTTTTTTAAAAAAAGTAACTAGATAGATAATCACAGCTAGCCATAGACATATAATAACTATATTTCTTTTCCATTTTCAAATTGCTGTTTTATTTTTTAAATTCTCATCCGAGGACATTTTTTCATTGCATTTAGAGAGAGAGAAACATTGATTGGTTGCTTCCCGTAAGCATCCTGACCAGGGATCACACCTGCAACCTAGGTATGTGCCCTGAGTGGGAATCAAAGCCACAACTTTTTGGTGTATAACATGACTCTCCAACTGATGGGATACTCAAACGTTGGGAAAGTTTAGTTTTTGGTAATAGCTAATTAGCTTAGTAATCAATGGATATAAAAAACTGTTGTTTCAGAAACTGAAGGTATGACTCACCTTGACTCCAGTAGAGACCATAAGCCGTTCCACCTTTGTGTCCCTGTAGGACTGCAAGCAATCAAGATGGTATCCGAGCCATTGTGCTCCAGGGAGAGATGCCCAGCCCTCAGGACAGATAAAGAATCACTGGTCAACAGATGAAAGAATGGTGCAGCTTTTTACCTGACTAACTTTCCCCCTGAATTCCAAACCACTTACCCACACTTTTCTTCTCCAAGTAAAAAGGTCAGTTTGAAATGAAATGGAAGATGGTTTGTTAGGGTGCATAACCTGCTGTTTTGGTTGTGGCCATCTAAATAAAGCTCATAAAGATCCAATCCCTGTCTCTACTTATTGTGTCTGGTAGGTGACAGGCAGCCTGAACACCAGCTATTCTGATTTCACAACAAGCCAAGCCACACCAGCCAGGGAAAATTGCTTTCTGTTTTAAAATTTTAAGGACAAAGTAACATTCACCTCTACTTTGTACTTTTGAACAGTATGGAATAACAGACAACTTTTTGTAACTTCAAATACAATATCTTTTACTGAAAAGGTCACAACTGTTTTACGAACAAACATTTTGTATACTTCTCTTATTAACATGAACCTAATATATTTGATGTCCTTAAAAAGATTTTTTGCTTTTTAAAATTTTAATTTTATTCATTTTTGAGTAGGTAATGTATTCCCCAAAATCAAAGATTCCAAATGGTATTTGGTTAAAACTTTCCTCCCACTCTTGTCCCTCTCCCAGCCCTAACCCTGAAGGCAACCAGTGTAATCAGTGTTTGTGTAACCTGGCAGAGCAAGCCTGCAAGCACATAGTATTTTCTCTCTTTTTGACACAAATAGTTATACCCCATACACACTGCCTTATGCCTTGCTTTTTTTTAAATAAACAATATATTCTTTTTTAAAGTATAATCTATTGATCATGCTGTTACAGTTGCCCCAATTTCTTTTCTCTTTGGTCTACTCAATACCCCTCTTCCCTTCAGCAGCCCTACCCCAGTAGTTCATGTCTGTGGGTCGTGCATACAAGTTCTTTGGCTTTACACTCTCCTGTATTATTCTTAACTTCCCCTTGTCTATTTTCCGAGATCAGACGAGATCGGGCGCGTTCAGGGTGGTATGGCCGTAGACCCCTTGTCTATTTTCTATCTACCAGTTATGCTTCTTAATCCCTGCACCGTTTACCCATTTCTCCCTTTTCCCCTCCCAGCTTATACCCCTCCAAATGATCCCCATACCTATGATTCTGTTCCCATTCTGGTTGTTTGCTATGTTTGTTTTTGTTTTTATTTCTTTAGGTTCTGTTGTTGATAATTGTGAGTTTTTAAAATCATTTTAACGCTCATAGTTTTGATCCTCTTTTTCTTAAATAAGTCCCTTTAACATTTCATATAATAAGGGTTTGGTGATGATGAACTCCTTTACCTTTACCTTGTGTAGAAAGCGCCTTTATCTGCCTTTCCGTTCTAAATGGTAGCTTTGCTGGATAGAATAATCTTGGTTGTAAATCCTTGCTTTTCATCATTTTGAATGCTTCTTACCAGTCTCTTCTTGCCTGCAAAGTTTCTTTTGAGAAATCAGCTGATAGTCTTATAGGAACCCCTTTGTAGGTAATTCTTTTCTCTTGCTCTTTTTAAGATTCTCTTTATCTTTAACATCTGGCATTTTAATTATGATGTGTGTTGGTGTGTTCCTCTTTGAGTCTAGCTTGTTTGGGACACTCTATGCTACCTGGACTTGTAAGTTTATGTCCTTCACCAAATTTGGGACCTTTCCCTTCATTAAGTTTTCAATTTCTTACTCTTCCTCTTCTCCCTTCTGGCACCCCTATGATTCAGATGTTGTCACATTTAAAGTTGTGCCAGAGTTTCCTAAGCCTCTCCTCTTTTTTTCAATTCTTGTTCCTAATTCTGTACTGATTGACTATTTGTTTCTTCCTTATGTTCCAAGTCATTGATTTGTACCCCATTGAGTTGATGGAAGAAACTTCTGGAGTTACAAGCAGTTCCCTTCAAAGAGCCCACACACGAATTTACATTCCATCTGAGTTCCTTTCCCTTCACCATTGGTTTTGTGTGGATTTGGATTTTCCTTCATTTTACTTAGCATAGCCTTCACTTCTTCCCTTCTGTGTTTGCCATACACAAACATATCTGTCAAGTCTGTGAGCATCTTTATCACCATCGTTTTGAATTCTGCATCTGTTGGGTTGACTATCTCCTCATCACTTAGCGCTCTCGCTGGAGCCTTGATCTGTTCCCTTTTGGGGCCATACCTCGCTGTCTCCTCACTTTGACAGGCTCCTACGTTTGCCTCTGTATCTTAGGTAGAGCTGTCACACCTGTTACATTGTAAGGTCAGAGCCTTAGGTATTCATCAGAACAGGGTGACCCATTTCACCATGTTTTGGTGCTTTATATGGGGGAGAGGACTAGGGGGAAGGAACAATGCAGCTTGCTCGCTCAGCACTTGGCCCTTTTCCGGGCACTTCTCCCACTTCTCTAGCTGTTTCCCTGGCCGTGGTTCCCAGAGTGGGTAGGTCTGTGGACATTCTAGGACCACAGGAGCCCTATAAATGAACTCTGGTCAGAGACCATTAGTTTCTTCTTCCACTGGTTTTCAGTCAGAAGCAATGAGGCTTTCTTTTCTTTCCCCTTTCCTGTTCTTAAATGTGTGACTCTGCTTTCCACTGGCTGGCCATAACCGCTGTCACCACCTCTGCCATACCGAATCCTCTCTGTCCCCACTCTGCCCCTCCTATCTGTCTGGAAGAGTATTTCTCCTTTATATCTTTGTTTTCTGGACTTCATGCAGCTTGATCTTTCTGGAACTTCTGATTATCTCCAGTTTTGAGGTTGTTGTATTCCTTTTTTAGTCATGGAGGGAGATGCAGCATGTCTACCTACACCTCCATCTTGGCCAGAAGTTTCTATCCTTTGTTTCTGACTGGATCTTTTTATGCTACTGAGGTCCTCTCTAAGTTCCTTGAGCATCCTTATAACCAGCATTGTGAACTCTGCACTTGATAGATTGCTTATCTCCATTTTATTTAGTTCTTTTGCTGGAGTTTTGATCTGTTCTTCCATTTGAGCCGTGTTTCTTTGCTCATTTTGGCTGCCTCTCTGTGTTTATTTCTATATATGAAGTAGAAGTGCTGTGAGTCCCTGTCTTACAGGGTCCAGTGGCACAGCAGAACAGCCCCCTACCCCATTATCCAAGCTGGGTACTTGAGGTGCACCCTTTTGGGGAACTGAGCACGTCCTCCTCTTGTAATTGAGCTTTGATGGCCATAGCTAGGTCAATGGAGGGATTTGCACAGTCAGTTGAAGGACTGGCCATGACCACTGACCACCAACCTTTGCCCTCTATGGAGGATCAACTGTGCAGGGGCAGGATGGTCCTCCAATGTGATCTTTTGCTGTTCACTGGGTACAAGGGCTCTGGTGTTTCCAAGGTGGTGCAGTCAAGGTCAGCCCCACCCTGTGTTCTGCCTGGGAGCAACCTGCCTGAGCTATAAAGCAATCTGAGATGCTGCTACCTGTGCTGGGCTTGGAGATTCCTAGGTGAAGCTAAGCTGTGAAACTAGTCTGGTTGCTGCTAGTGCCAGGCTTGGGAACACTTAGCAAGAAGTGTGGGAGCTGGGGACTAAGGGCCTTTGAGGCTAGCTGTTGCTTATTTGAAAGGATTTAGGTAGCCAAGACTAGATATTTATGTCTTGGGTGGGCTCACAAGTTGTGTGGGATGGAGTCTCTGGGGATCTCTGGGTTGTGGCAAAGTGTTAACCAGGTTGGTGGAGTCTCAGATATGGTACCCACCTGCTGGCTCTGTGGTTCTGTGAGTGGACGGTTCAGAAAAGCAACAATGGCCTCAGGACCCCTTTCTGTTGGGAAGAAAGCTGTCCCCCAGTTCCCACCATGTTGCCAGACCCATCAGTCCCTCCCTATGTGCCACTGGTACCTTTGAAACTGATGCCCCCGACCCAGAACTCAGATGGAATGTAAGTTCACGTGTGGGCTCTTTGAGGGGAATTGCTTGTAACTCCACAAGTTTCTTCCATCAGCTCAAAACTCGACTTACCTAGAACCCTGGGATGGGACTCCTTGTTCCCAAGGTGTCCCTCCCAAATTTTTATCCACCACATTTAGGTGTGGGACCAGCCTATTCTATATCTTCACCTCTCCTACCAGTCTGCATGGATGTTTACTTAGCACCGTAGTTGTCAGACTTCCTTTCAACTTAATTTCTGATGGTTCTGAGTGATGGTGGTTCTATATTTTAATTGTAATTTTGATGTGGTTGAGTGAGGAGGCAAGCCATGCTTACTTATGCCACCATCTTGACCTGGCTGTTTCCTATTTCTGATAGACTCAGTTATTAGTAGGAACAGATGACCAATTATAAGCACTGTCACCATTTTAACATTGTACTTGAACTGTAGCCATGCTGGATTTCTGGCACTTACACTTTCCCACCAATCTGTTTTACAGGGCATCATACTGATTAGGTTTTGGCTAGTTTCAAAAAATCACATGTAAATCAAGAAAGGCAGTATACATTGTTTGGAGATATAAATCATTTATTTTCCCTCTTTGAATTATGTTTTTAGGAAGCCCCTAGCCACTTACTGATTTGGGATAACTTTCAATTAGGTACATAAAGAAAGCAAAATATAAATAAAATTTTACTTTACTAATAAATAGAATACCAGGTCTCAGCCTGAGAAAACTTAAATTAGGACAAATGCTATAACAAATCCTTGAAAAAGGTTTTAAATATACTTGAGGGAAGGAAACTAATATTTATTTGGTACCTATTATATGTAAAGTGCTTTTACATAATTTATGTAATTTTTATAATCCTATAGGTAAATTATCTCTATTTTGCAGTTAAGAAACTAAAAGAAATGACTTAACCTAGGAAATAGCACATAATAAATTATAGATAACTTCATACCCAATTTTAGCTGACTCCTAAATTCATACTCTTTTGTTGCTCTACCGTATTATGTAAATAGTTGGGATCCAAATATTACAGTGAATTTACAGATCTGCGATGTCAACCAAAAGTGCTTTTTAGAAGTTAAAATTTTAAAAGACAGTCAAACAACCAAATAATTGATTTACGTTTAAAACTCAACTAAACAATCCCAGGTACCTGTAAGGTTATAGATTCACTCCTAAGTGGGCACTACCAAATAGCAATTAATTATTTTTCCTCGAAGAGATAATGTACTTAGACAAAATATCTGAAAGGAAAAAAAAAAGCTGTTTGCTATCTTTAAATCAATGAGTTTCAAACTTAATAAGCGATTTCTTTTTCTCAAACAAAATACATAAAATAGTGCTGAAGCATAAAATGATTGAAGCAAGAGTGCATATGGGAGGTGGAGGTTGTAGCTCTGTTTGCTCCCTACCCAGTTTCATCCCCTAATACCTCTTGTAACCTCTGAAGTAATACTTGTAAATCTCAGGGGTCCTGCTGCCCACTGCCAACTTCTAGGCAAAATTCCAGTGGCAAAAGTTTGGTAACAAAGGGAAGGAGTCTATTCAAAAGGTTCACAATTTGGAATAACTGCTTTCCACATGCATTAGTCACTTAAGCCTATCAATTAAGGCTAGTTACAACTTTAATCACTTCAACCTATCAATTAAGGCTAAATTCTAACCTGTGGGTTCTCCTATCATTCTCTCTGTTAGTTTTTAGTTATATTATTTCCATAGGGTTAGTTGACAGGCTAAAACAACATAATACACAAAAGCTACAGTTGCGGAAGAATGGCAGTCTTCTGTCTCAGAGGTCATCCCATCTAGAATACCCAAAGAAGAATAACTCTGCCACCCTCTGCCAGGCCAGCCCAATCCTAGGTTGTGCCCAGAGTTCCTTCCCATACAAAATACTGTCTGTTGGGAAATGCAAGCCATTGCAGCACAGTCGTCCAGGTGTCCTCAAGGAAGAGAGTCCAAGAGCCAGAGGGAGCCAATACCCACCAATAAAAGAACCTAAGAGGCTTCTTTTATTTCAAATCTCTCCCATAATTCCATGGGCATTGGAGGCATTCAGCTTCGCAGTCAATCCCATTTTAGGGATTTTAGGCTGTCTATAATCAGATTTCTTTGAATCCCCAAGACTCAGAATATCAGTTAAAGCCCATGTTGTCATTGAAACACATGGTTGATCAGCTCATTTTAAAATATATTCAACTGATCTATTTTGGTTACCTACTGATCACAGTAAAAATATGACTTGAAAGTGGTGGAAAACTTTCTGGGGCAATGGCTAAGAACTTTTTTTTAATAGTTTATTTTTTTCATTACCATTTATCCCCTTTATACACTCTCCCATCTACTGAAGAACTTTTTATTTTATACTGAATTATCTTTCTTTATTTCTCCCAGTCAAAAACAATTCATCTATTTTTTTTTTTTTTTTTTTTTTTACCCCATCTGAATGCCAGGCACTATTCTGGTTCTCATCTTCAGGAAGCTTAGATTCTAGGTGGGAGAAACAGGTAATCAAAAAGTGAAAGAAAAAAAAAAATGTGATATAATTTTTTTTTATTTATAAAGAACATGTTTATCTAAAGAAAATACATGTTTTTGATAATAAAGAATAGTTATGGTGTGTTGATTATTTTTGTCTTATTGGTGAAAGTTACTTGGGTTGAATGTGTCCCTCAAAAAACATCCATGTCTACACAGAACTTCAGAATGTGACCTTATTGGAAATAGGATCTTTGCAGATGTAATTGGTTAAGATGAGTCATGTTGAATTAGGGTGGGCCCAAATCCAATGATTAGTGTTTTGATGAAAAGAAAATGGAGACAGACACACATAGGAAAAAGCCATATGAAGAAGCCAGAGATATCAGTGATGATCTGCAAGCCAAAGAACACCATATTGCCAGCAACCACCAGAAGGAAGGTTCCTTCCATGGAGCCTTGGGAGAGAGCAAGGCTCTCCCTACACCTTGAATTTGGATTTCTAGCCTGCAGAACTGTGAGAGAGTAAACTTCTATTGTTTTAAGGTGCCCAATTTACGTTAACTTGTTATGGCAGCCCTAGGAAACTAATACTCTACTTTAGATTGGATAGTTAGGAAGGCTTCTCTTAGTACATGACTTTTAAGCAGGGACGTGAATGATGAGAATGACCCAACCAAGATAAAAAAAAAAATACTGGTGTTATTTCATCTCAGTGGTACATATGCTACAGGTATTTAAAGTACTAGTTTTAAAACAAAATCATCCTTTTCTTTCCCTCACTGCAAATGTCCTTCCTTTGCAAAAACAATATAAAGCGAATATGAATATCCCTACTTTTCATATAGTGGCTAAAGAACCTAGTGTCATACACCTAGTAAGTGGCAAAGTCTGGATTCAGACTTAGGTAATCTAGCTTCAAGAGCCTAAATTTACCAGATCATACTGGCACTATTTCTCAAGCTTTAGGCACCAATTTCACTCTGTCCAAAGGCTTCCAAGGTTGCCCTTTGGTGATATTCTACTTAACCTAACTAATTTATTGAATGTAGCTTCTCTGTTTAGTCTCCTACTTTTCATCTTCCCCTTTTTAATAATAGTAATAATAATGATAATCATGATTGCTAAATTTATTGACTACTAAGTGTGCCAGCTTTCTTAGTCCAAGCAACAACCCCACTAGGTAGATATTATTATCTCAATTTTCCTAAGTTTCAATGGCTTAGGCAAGTTACGTAATGTGTAGGATCTTAAAACTAATAAATGGGTTGGTCAGCCCTTTTTGACTTCAAAGCTCTTGCTTATAAAAATATTTTATGAATTAAGGAATAGTTTACATGCAATAAAGTGAACAGCGCTTAAATATATAGGTCTATGAATTCTGATGTTATTCACGTGTGTAGTAACCAGCAAAATATTCTTAGCTCAGAAAGTTCCCTTATGCTTCCTCCTAGTATATCTTTCTCCAAAGATAAACACCATTTTAATATATCTTACATGAACTAGCTTTGCTTATTCTTGAACCCTCTAAAACTGAAATCATACTGTATACACTGTACTCTTTGGTGTCTTAGTTCTTTCCATAGTCCTAATTTTAATGACCATGTTATACTTTCTCCAACAAAATTGCCAGGTCCTCTACCTTATTTCCCTAAGCTATTTTATTAAGTAATTAAAGTTGATAATGTAATAAACTCTTGCTAAAATATTAGTTAGTGAAAATAGTTTAAGTTCATTTTTTTTCAAATAACTTATTAGTGTTATAACTGACCTTAAGCCTAGAAGAATTACTACTATGGGAATTCTAAATAGCCTGAGAGATTTTTGGAAGGAGAATGGAGAACTTGTGTTTTCCTTAAACTAGAACACATTTTTTTTTTAACTAGTACATTAATTGTTACCTTTAAGCCGTCTTTCTAAAATGTAGATGCTGTATGTATAACTGCTGTTGAAATGCTATAGAAGAAATCTTAGATGCACAAAAAGAAAGATTAATATGATACAGAAAAAAGAAGCATTGAATATGTCAAAACTTTTGGGTTCTAGTCTGTGCTCTGCAAATTACTAGCTAGGTACCTCACTTAAATCACTTGATCTTTCTCAGTCATCTTCAATGTAAGACGGAAAGCATTTATTATACCTGGCAGGGTTGGTGTAAAGATCAAACATGAAATAAGCTCATGCATCTTAAGTTCTTCATTAAGTCTCACATGTGATAGATACTTGGCTTATATGTATATAAAACTTTACTATTAGACTTTCATAAAATAGTTAATATGACAATGGATATAAGTAAAAAATATTCTAACGACCGATGTAATAGGAAGTGAAGGTGAAATTGTTTTTCAAGATTGCCAATCATTTGATTCAAGTTTGATCTCTAAATAAGTTGATTTGGGAAGACCTAACAGCAACTTACGTTCCCATTTCCTTTTATCTTGTTTTTGCACTTCACCTCTTCTCAGTTAAACATTTTGTTGGAATGCAACATAATTTTTTACTTTTAACTCTTTCCTTAGAATTTCTTGCATGTCCCTTAAGAGCTTGTCTAGGGATTCTCCTGTAACAAGAATTCTCTAAATGAATTCATTAGAAAAAAAAAAAATGTGAAAAACTTTTCTCACTAATAACCACTTAACCAATTAAAAATAGTTTAATTTTATTTTTTATAGAAGAGGGTAGATAGTAGTATATACCACTTTACTTTGGAGTGCCACCTGCTGGTGTGTTTGGCATATAAAAGAATTATGTTGGAAGGTTGGAACAATCCATTTGTTTTATGTAAAACTAATTATTAGAATTGCCGTGTAAGTGCTAACTTGACTTACCAACTGAATGATTCAATTATTAAAGACTGTTTTCTCAAGACTTTTTGGGGATAATTTATTCTAAAGTCTGAACTCTAATCAGAAAAACCACAACTATGTATTCAGGATCCATTATGCTAATTAATTAGTCAAATATTTAAGTGTTTATGTATCACACTGCTGGACACTGCAATGCAATGTTGAAAGAAACAATCTCACTGGCCACATTGAACTTAGGGTTAACACTAAAAAGAAATACATGCCCTGGCTGGTGGCACAGTGGATAAGGCACCAGCCTGCAAGCCCAAAGGTTGCTGGTTTGGTTCCTAGCCAGGGTACGTAACCAGGTTGCAAGCCAGGTCTCCAGCCAGGTCTGTAGCTGGAGGCAGGTGAAAGGCAACCATACATTGATGTCTCTTTCCCTCTCTGCCTCTCTCCCTTCCCCTCTCTCTAAAAATAATAAATAAAATCTTTAAAAATAATAATAAAGAAGTACAATGACAGAGTGCTAAAAAGTGATATAAATAAAACAAATAAGAGGCACCGAAGGAAAGTACTTTAGCTGGTACTTTCAGGAAAGGCACTTCCGATATGACTTTTAAGCACTTGTTCTTTGCTATATTCTTAGCACTGAGCACACTGCCCAGTATATAGTCAATGCTCAGTGAATACTTGTTAACTAAAAGGATGGGTGGCATTAGGTGATACCTTTGAATAGTGGCATTGAACAGAGGGGAAGCGTTATCAGCTTTTCTTTTGGGGCTGGTTATATGTACAGTATATGGGCCAGGATGGTCTAATGATACAAAAATGAAGTGGAAAAGATAGTGCAGGAAGACCACTGGAAATGTATACAGCATAATCTTGATGAGGATGAGGATGACTCAGTTCAAGGCTATTTTCACTTTAGTTTACCACTAAACTATCAAACAAGAAGTGCTAATGACCTCTACACCAAATAAGGATTCAAATTAATAGATGCAGCATCCTAATGCCTTCTTTGTACTTCACAAATGCCCAAATTCAGAATTGAGGCAGCCCATGAGGAATCATATAAAAGAATTTCAGTACTGCAGACTTTTATAACATTAGGTTAGGTGAGAATTCATAGATAAAGTACCTATTCCACTATCACATTAAAATTTTATTTTTTGCACTACGGTAATACCTTCATGCAGTCTGGTTGTTTTGCAGTATCATCCTCCTTACATTAGACCTGTAGGCCTTCAGTGAAGCTAAATCTAACAGGGGCTAAGAGTAAAATGCAGATTTACAAGGAATAGTTAAATGCTAGCTTATAATGTAAAGGGATTTAATGAAAAAGGGAGGAAACATTTTAAATGACCTGCCCAACTCTTATGAATTTGGTTCTCACTGACAGCCTTTTACTTTGCATTCTATAGACCCATTAATGATGCACATCTTTTTTCCACCATAATACTCAAATAACACACCTACATATACAGTCTGTAAGCATTGGCAATTCCCCTTCTTCAATAAGAGGAGCTTGAATTTTAGTTAAGCATATTGTTGTTCAGCTAAAAGACTATATTTCCTAGCCTACAGCTGCTTGGAATGTCCATAAGATGAGTTTTTGACAATGAAATTTAAGAGGAAATATTATGTAATATTTCTAGAAAATCTTGAAAGAGTGTGTATCCCTTCTTTTTCTTCTTCCATCTTCCTGGTTTGAATATAGTTGTGGTGACTGGTACTCCAAAACTCATATTGGACCAAGATGACAAAGGACTATACCTAAGGCAAAAAAGCAAAACAGTGTATGGGTTTTAATATGCTATAGAGCAACCATACTAGCTGTGGACTGACCATCCCTTGACTTCTGTCACATGAACTTTATCATAAATCAAATTGGTAAGCAATGTAGATTCTGCTGATATTTTCATGACAGATGGAGGAGAAGGCCACATTTAACACCACATTGCAATTTTAATCTTTTTATTATACCAGACCTCTCTTTAGTCTCTACCCAGATCCAGATTCCTTTTGGACCTCTCCCACCACCCTCTGTACACCCCCAAGCATCTGTAACATTATTTTCCTCTCTTGGAGTCTCACTCTTTTGTTTCTGATCCTATAATGATATCTAGGGGTACATTCCACTTGCTTTAGCCCTTCTTTGGGAATTATTTTCCCTGTAAAGAGGCACAGCTATTTTAACTGAACTATTGATGTATGAATATTTTGAATGCTGTGCAATTTGCCACAAGATGAGTAGCAACAGTATCATCAACAACCCACATGATTACATGCTTATTGTGGGCAGTCACTTGAATCTCACAACAACCTTATATAGTATTATACTATTTTGCAGAGGGTAAGCAATCTGCTTGTGGCAGGAAAAGCTAGCTGTCCAGCCAAAATTCATACTGCTCCTTTCCTAGAATGGAATTTCATTGGAAATTCACCATATGCATTCAAAATTGTCATACCTTTCTAATACATTGATCCTTTATCACCATGAAGTGTCTCTTTTTAACCTTGGTAATACTCCTTTACTTGAAGTCTATTTTGTCTGATATTAATATAACACCTGCTTTTTTGTATTTACTGTTAGCATGGACTACTCCCCTCCTCCTTTTTTGCTTTAAATCTATTTTCTTTGTATTTAAAGTGCACCTCATATAGATATCATATAGTTAGTACTTGTTTTTTTATAATCCCTGCCTCTGATTGGAGTGTTTAATTTGTTCTCTTTAATGTAATTAACATATGGCTGTATGTATTTAGGTCTGCCATTGTGCTATTTTTCTCGTTGCCATTTTTGTTCTTCTATTCCTTTTGTGTTAATTGAATATTTTCTAGTATTTGTAGTATTGAATATTTTAGTTTTAATTCCTCTGTTCACTTTCTAACTACCTCTCTTTTCATTATTTTTCAGTTTCTCTAGGGTTTAAAAAATTCATTTTTAACCCCTGGCTGGTAGCACAGTGGTTAAGGCACCGGCCTGCGAAACCCAAAGGTCGCAGGTTCGATTCCCCAGCCAGGGCACATAACCAGGTTGCAAACCATGTCTCCATTCAGGTCTGTGGCTGGAGGCAGGTGAAATTCAACCATACATTGATGTCTGTCTCCCTCTCTGCCTCTCTCCCATCCCCTCTTTTTAAAAATAATGAAATAAAATCTTAAAAAAAAAATTCATTTTTAACTTATTCCAATCTGTGTAGAGCTGCATTGACTTACTTCAGATAAAATGTACAATAAACTTGCAGTAGGGTGAGAAGGCAAATTTTGACAAAAATTTATATAGTATTCAATATATTCAAATCTATTCTACTAACAGACTTTCTTTTTCCAATGTGATTTAAAGATTGCTACAATTCCCAAAGTATCTCAAGTATCTTCCTGACTGGCTGAATCAGCTCTTAAAATTCTTGTAAAGCAACATATTTAAAATATTTTCTTCCGTTCTTTGTCCTATGAAATTTGCCTTATTTTTACCTAGGAAAGTAGCATCTGTTGACACATAACCATGGTTTACTGTATCAGACTTGGGACATTCTGATGAAGAATATTTTGGCAGCTTTGGTAAAGACTTATAGGTGTGGAGTTGGCGCTTGTAATTCTAGGCAGAATTCTGTGGTAGAATATTCTGGGAAGTTCAAGAAGAGAAAATACCAAATGGGAATGAATCATTCAAAATTTATTCAGTCAATGGGCTGTGTTCAGCAGCTATGAAGCTTGTATTATCTTTTAAGTGGCATTTGTCAGTGACCATTTACTGACATTAACTGGCTCCTTGGTTTTTCATTCAAATAGGCATAAAAGTCCTTTGTAACTGTTATTGTCCTTCAGCTAGGCAAGATATGTTGTTTATTTTGCCCTTCACACCTTTGGATTCCTAAGAGTTGCCTCAGTAATTGAAGAAATTAATACCCAATAAAGGGACATGGCAAGTGAACCATAATACACACACACACACACACACATACACACACACATAATATATCTATATATACACACACTAATGTACAGTATATATTAGTTTGTACCTAGTTTACATATATATGTAAACTAGTTAATCAGAGCCTTCTGGAGATAGTACCTCTTTTTCCTTGGCTCTCACCCATGCTAGCAACTCTTTAAGAGGGAATGTAAAGCTAGATGAGAAAAGACAAGGATCTGTGGAAGCTCTTGTTAGAAGTTAGATGAACCTTTCAGGGACTTCTAAGTTCAGTTGCATTGGCAGCCTCTGCTCAGTTTCCCCATAGGACCAGTCCCAAGGGAAGGAAATCTTACACACACACACAAAGATTCAGGATGCATAGGGATTTAATAAATCTAAATCTAACTCCTTCCTTGTACAGATGAAAAATTTAAGCCTTGAAATTTGACTGATTTATCCAAGATTATTACTGGTTTATAGTAGAGCTAGGATTAGAACCCAGGTCTTCTAGCTGTTAATCTCATGATTTTTCCACAATATCAGGTTGCCCCAAGTCCAAGTGTTAGATGCATACCTTCTTCAAAGCCCGTAAAAACATCAAACAAAGCCAGGCAAAAAGCCAAAAGCAAGATCCTGCAAGCCTGACATCAAACACTGGGATTACATGTGTAAACATTAAGTAGAATAGAGTCTCAAGCCATGCTGCCTTTTACAAAAACTGGATCAATGGTACTAAATGATTTGTTTCTCCTTAATTTCTAAACAAAGAAAGGAATATAGGCTTCTACATTTTGTTTTCTGAGACATTTTTTTTAAATATGAAGGGATGTATCTCATTTGAAGGCTGGCTCCAGCTGATTTGAGCAATACTTTTTAGCCATGGATAAAGAATAAAATGAACCTGTTGTGTCAAGATGCCTGGCTGAGTGCCATAGGAGTCAGAGTAAGGTCACATGTATTCTATGGGACATTTTATTCCTTATCTAGACTCTAGATAATGAAGTCCATTAGTGATCTAACTTGGGACACATTGTCCATGTGAATGAGAACAGAGAAATAAAATAAATACCAGTTTAGACATTACGTACCAGGAAAGATACAATGGGACTTCACTTCAAGAAAAACTTAACAGCTTAGAAGGGAAATGGGTTCTAGAAATTCCAGGGATAGGAAAGTCATATAAAATGACAAAGAAAGGGGGAATTATAACAGTTTTCAAAATATTACAAGATTATAATATTGAAAAGTGGAAAAAATACCCCAAACAAAAAGGGGCAATTATGAATGTATATATATTTACACAAACCTTCCATCTCAGAAAAATTTCTGTTATTATATTGGAAATATAAACATTTTTGGTGAATTGGAGATGACATCAAAATAACCAAGTAAAGAGATGAGTTGCATATTAAAGGGACAGAGGACAATTTGAAGGTGTCAATAGTATCCTCAGGATCTCATTTAAATTCAAGATAAAAGAGGAAGAACTGAAGGAAGAGAAGGAAATTGCTGTTGCTGCCCTCTGTTGTCTATTATACTTTTCCGCCTGCTGTTTCTTAAAAAAAAAAAAAAAAAAACCGGATTTTTTTCTTAATCTTTGTCAGTTTCTAGGTCTAGGAAAGAGCAGCCAAGGTACAGCTGCAACCTATGACCAGCTGGCCAAGCTGAGGCTTCCTCTATAATTCTATAAGCATGTTGGATTGTCTCAGGGGACTAGAGCACTTAGTGATGCTCAGTTTTTATTGTCTTCCCACATATTTGGAACTTGCAGAGTTCTCTCAGTGTCCTTATCAGAACACGTAGCAGTCTGTCCCACAGTGCGTAATGCCATGATGAAATTTAGCATATGTGACTGCTGTGTAATGAGATTCAGAAATCATATGCCATTGGACCAGAGATGGATCATTCCTGTACAATTGTATAGAGTAACTGGTGTCCCCTTGTCACAGATACCTCTATTTCATGGTAGAAATCCATTAAAGATTGCAAGAGATATTTAAATTAAAGGCTAACTCACCCAGAAATATTAAATTAGGATCCAAATACTTCAATTCTCACTAACCCATAGATAAGTATGGGTTTGACTTTCTGCAAAAGTATGATAGAAATGATAGGTGATATATGATAAGTCCAGGGGAATGAAATTATGAGAAAAAAGGTACTCTAGCATAGTGTTTAGGAAACATCCATCCAGCCTCCAATTTTAACAGATGATTTGCTTTACAACGCAATAGTCAATATTTACCAGTCAGGATTCTTGGGTGCACTTAAAGCAGTAACTTCAGATGATATCCCACAGTTAAGAATGACCCATATAACAGATTTTTCCTTTCTCTGTTTGGAAAGTCTGTTTAAAAAGCTCAGCTGTAACATAGCCATCTGCTTTTTCCCAACCAGCGCATATGCTGCTTGTGATCATGTTCTTAGGCCAGTGTGCTGTTTTGACAGAGGGCTTTGTGTCAACATTAATTTGCCTCACCATATCTTTTCATGAACCAGTCCAGGGACTCCTAAACTACATCCTCTTTCCTTTGCCTATGTTCTCAGTCCTATGCATCGGAAAGACTTAGGTTGAAAAGAAACTGAGTGAAAGGCCACAACTCAGAAGATTTGTAAAACAACAGCATCATATTTGCTGTCAGAATATAGTAAAAGGAGCACCAATGTCCATGAAGGCACAGAGGTAAGCATAAAAAATTTATTGAGTGCATCAGATAAAAGTCATCTTTGAAATAATTGATTTATATTCAAAGACCTTCGAGGAAGTGCTTTATGGTTGAGGGAAATCTGCTTCTGATTCAACTAATATGTATGGGATTTATTTATGGGTTCCCGCTACATGAGCCAGGCATTATTTATTTCATTTCAGTCTTACCAAATGCCAAGTATTGTGGTTATGCTGGGGATACAAAGATGAATTCAAGAGGCACATGGTCTAGCAGGGAAGGGAGATTCATAAGTAGATGTGGTAAGTGTAACAAAAGAGGCAAGGTTGGAGGGCTATGGAAGAACATAAGAGGCTTTAGGCTGTTTTCTGCAGGAAGCTGCTTTTGAAGGAAGAAGCAATAGTTTAAGGTAGGGCCAAGGACTAAAAAACAATGCTTCAGTAATGCCAGAGAGCAGAATAGGATGTGTGGAGTGAAGTGATGGCTAAAGACTTGGGCAGCATCCAGATGAATGTAAGACCTCATGTGACACGTTAAGAAGCTTTCCCAGCAGATTCTTGATGGAATATTTTGTTCCTAGCAGAAGAATTCTGTGTAGGGTGGTGTGTGTGTGTGTGTGCACGTGTGTTGGGGGGGGGGGGGCTAGTTTAGAAAACACTGGATCAAAAGATTAACTTTAATAGAATCTCTTAGAAACTTAAATATGCTAATATGCCTTGTGACTTACTGTACAGTCTCTGACCAAGAAACACTTATGGAATATCATCTTTTGGGATTAGAGTTCTGAAACGCACACTTTGAGAAGTAATGCATAAATCTCTTGGAAACCATTGAGGGTTTTAAATGGATGATATAGACAGATTTGCATTTTAGATCACAGGGGTGACATTTCAGAATGCTCTAGCGATGTAGGAGATAATATAGGGGCACAAAATTGATGGCAGAGAGACCAGTTAGGAGACCCTTGTTCCAGGGGAGCAAAAATGAATGTCTGCTCTTAGGTAGTAAAAGAGAGATAAGCATTTAAACCAATGTCTAGGAGGTTCGGTGGACAGATTTGCTCATTTATTGAATGTAGGGATGGTGAGGGATAGGGAAGACAGTTTCTAATGTGGGTGATCAAGTAGATGGGGTGCCAACATTAAAGTAATTATAAGAGGAGAAGTAAGTGTAGGTAAGATAAAATGAATTTAGTTTTGGACAAGTTGAGACTGAGGAAATCTATAACATGTCTAGAGGAGATTTTAGGAGATAATTGGATATGAGTGTGAAGCTTCTGTAAATACCGATTTGGTAGTTAACAGCACATAAACTGTTATGTAGTTAAAATTATGATAATATTAAAAATTACCCAGGAAGAGCAGGTAGAATTAGAATATGGGCCAAGGATAGAAGCCAGGGGAATTCCAACAAAAGTGTTTATATTCATAACAACCCCAAATACTTGTCAACTCAAACCATAAATACAGGTTTCTATTCAGAAATACCAGCAACACTATGTTAGATGTATTTCAGTGATGATTTTGGGCGTATATTAAGTTTATGTCTTACCTTTGGTTTTATATTGATCTGTATCAAGTATTTTAACAAGCAATCTCCACTCTGTCTCTCAGTATTTTAATTTTTAAAACTTTGAATTGCTTTGTTTTAGTTACTTTTTGAAAATGGAGAACAGTAGCAAATAGAGATTTAAACTGAGTTTGTCATATTTAAACCTATGAATTTGCAGATTGCTAATGGTAGCTCAAAAATTTCTACATAGGAAGAGTTTGAAGAGGCAACCTGGTTGAAAGGCAAGGTTAATATAGAAAATGTTTTTTCTAAGATTGAATGTTTCTTTGGGAATGGGGGGGCTGGTGAAAATTATGCATGAGGTGGAGGAAGCTAAATTATCCATAGAACCTTCACTTGTCCCCATGACTGATCTTTCACATAATTAAACATGTGGTTACTAATATTTACAGCTGATATTAAAATTAACCTTATAAGTAGCTAACAATGTGTCCATCTAAAAAAGTCTTCTCCAATTTAATTGTGCTAAGCCACATCTTCATCGTGTTTATTAATATAATTATATTGTTGATTAAGCTACCTATCAGCCTTCTATTCTTTAGTACATTGAAGTTGCTTTTTAAAAAGCAATGTGGTAAAAATTTTAAATCTACTTTCTCACAGCAAAACATAGTTTTGCTTAGTGTCCACTGTTGTCTCTCAGTTTTTATAGTATAGATATTAAAATGTTTACATAATCATCTAGATTCCTTGTGGGAAAACATCAGAGTATAAATTAAAATAGCTAAATAAATATGTTTAGCGTTATACTTATTCTGAATAATAAAATAAATTATGCATCTAATTCACTGATGTTGTAAAATGACATATTTTCGTGTTTGTGTTGCAAGTTTAATGTTATGTGAACGTGAAAGAGTATTAAGGGACACCGAACAAATTTTTAAAAATAAAATTATGAAAAATTCTCTGTGTATATCAATTAACACTAATTCAATAGATTATGCCCCATTGACTTGAAGAATTAAAGCAATTAGTTTCTGTGGTGCTTTCTTTCTGAGAGTAAATTAGGCCTTTAAAAATATCTAACTTGCCATGTAGTTAGATTTGGAAAAAGCAGAAGCAATATATGTGGTGTATGCTCCCCCTCTAAATACAGCCTTGCAAAAGGTAAGTTTGCCTGGAATCATTGTAATGGATACAATCAAACTGAAGTTTAATGAAATCAAGGTGGTTTTCAATGCCCAGTTTTATGATCAAAGTAATATTTATTTCAATGTTCTGAGATTGGTCAATGCATAGCCTGCTTCTTCAGCACCAGAGATAATGTTTAGTTAAACATAATCACTTTCAATCTGACTAGGGTGGTTCATTATTGTTGGGCATCATCCTGCAAAGTGAAAGGTTGCTGGTCTCATTCCTGTCAGGGCACATGCCTGGGTTGAGGGTTCCATCCAGGTCTTGGGAGGGCACATAGAAGAGGCAGCCAATCAATGTTTCTCTCCCTCTCCTTCTTCCACCCTCCCTCTCTCTCTAATAATAAATATTAAAACTAAAACGAACAAACAAAAAACCCTTAATTACTTTTCCTAAAAACTGGTTTCTTCCAAGGAATGCCAAAGAAATGGCATTTCATGTTAATAATGTCTTTAAATATATACAGCAGAAATAGTAAATTATATCTCAAAGAACTTCAAGTCTGGTGATTTAAAAACGTTATTTATGAAGAAGAAAGATTTATAATAAGAACAGGAAATATCACGTTTGCAGAAAAGATATCCCATATCTTATTCTTTGTCATAAAAGATTCACGTTTAGGCACTGAAGCTGTGATTTTGATCAATGGGATAAATGTTTATATTAGCTAATATTTCTTATGAAATGTATCTGGTCTTTCTTAGGAATTTCTTAGAAAAAGTCACCTAAAGTCTGCTGTTATGGATATATATGTAATGTTTATGAAAACCTATTTCCCCTACAGAGAGATGTCAAGCTCTTATTTGGTCTTACTTTTCTGGTGTCAGGTTGAAAAGGAACCCAGAAGTGTGGATCTGATAATAGCTGTGGATAGTACAAAGACTATTGGGATTGGATCTCAGGCTTGAATTCAGAATAAGGTTCTCTTATTTGCTGGTCTAGACTTTATTTGCTGGTCTAGACTAAGTTGCACCATAAAAAATACAAGATATTCAGTTAAAGTGAAATTTAAAGTAAACAATGAATTATTTTTTTATTATAAATATACCCCATTGCGGGAGATATACTTACACTAAAAAAAAATTTTTTTTTAATCTGAAATTAAACTTAACAGGGCATCTAGTATTTTTTATGTGCTAAATCTGACAACCCTGTCTTAGGTAAGTGTGCTGGTTATTTATAGATTGCCAAATCCATCCACCTTTTTCTGCCCTCCTCTGCATCCCTGCTGGTGGTTGACCCTGTGATGTCTATTTCCTGTGCTCCTTTGCCAGTTGGCTTCTGGCTGAATTCAGCCAGTGGGAGGGACTGGGAGGAGTCAGTAGGAGGGGAGAGAGGCCCGGTTTTCTTCCTGGCCTTTTCCCTGCCTCAGTGAAGCATCCCTGGGGTGGCGGTGCTCTTCTACAACTACATCTCATGCCTGGCAGCTCCTCCTCCAAAGCTCCCGAGCTCCTGGGACCCTGGCCACACTTCCTGCTGCCATCGCTCCTTCTGCTCTGGGAGTAGCAGCAGCTTCCCTTGGCTGCTAGTCTCCGTGTGCCTCCGCATCCCTTCTGGTTTCCCTAACTTCCCCATAGCTCTGTAGAGCAAAGATAACCTTTGTTTAAACCATCCAAGTTAAATTGTTTCCTGGTTAGTAACGTCAGTCCATTTATTTTCTTTGAGCTTCATCTGTTTATTCATAAAATGAGGAAAGTAATACTCCCACATACTTTTTTTTTTTTTTTTTTTTTAAGGTATATGGGGGCAGGAATCTAATGTTGGAATTAATAGTTAGCATGCTATATCAATAATTCTTTCCAGCTCTGGTACGGCTGAGTAGAGCCTTTATATATCAGAAGTTTCTGATATATAACAACTACAAAATCATAAAAATATTAAAATCAACTCTGAAGCAATTAGATAATGATGCAAAGCAGGCAGATATTGGAAGAGTTAATATTTGGATAAAGGGAACAGTACTAGGTTAGATTCCCATTTTTACAGCTTTTAGACTGAGGGCAGACCACAGTCTGTACCAGATGGGAAGGCTAAAAAGTCCAGTAGAAAATATGCAGTATTACTGACTGAAGAACACAGTTTAGGGCAGCTACAGCCTTTAGAAATTGAAGGTGGAAACTCAAGAAAGGGGAGTTCCAGAAAGAGGAATCCAAAGTTCTCTGTATAAACTTTTCCCAAACTTCTGGCTGACCCTTGAATCACACCTTCATGGGAAGACTCAAGCAGGCCAACTATAATGAAGAGTACTGAGATTTAAACTGTTACCTATTGCAGGAGAAAGTGAGTTTGCATTTTGTGTCCAGCCAAGTTAAGAGTCTATTAAAGCAATCAATGTGTTTCAAAGAAATATAACAGAATTCAGAGTCTCTACACCACATCTTTCACAATGCCCAAAATACAACTCATAATTACTTGTTCAAAAACAGAAATTTGAGGACTTTTAAAGAGCAAAGGCAATGATCACAGCCTGAACTCTGAGAAACTCAGATGCTGGACGTATCAGAAAAAAATTTTAAAGCAACTACTGTAACTAAAGGATATAAAGAAAAATATGCTCATAGTGAATGGAAAGATAAGCAATCTAGCAGGGAAATTGAAACTATAAAAATATAGAATAAAAAATACAATATCTGAAATAAAAATATTTACTGAATGGAATTAACACAATAAAAAAGCTAGAAGAAACAATTTATTATCTCAAAGATACATCAATAGAAATTATACAACTTAAAGAAGAAAAAGTAAGATTTTAAAAATTAACCCTGGCTGGTGTGGCTCAGTGGGTTGGTGCTGGCCTCAAACCCAAAGGTCACTGGATCGATTCCCCAGCCAGCTCACATAATCAGGTTGCAAGCCAGGTCTCCAGCCAGATCTGTAGCTGGAGGCAGGAGAAAGGCAACCTTATACATTGCTGCCTCTCTCCCTCTCTGTCTCTTTCTCTTTCCGTCTCTCTAAAAATAATAAAATCTTAAAAAAAAGAAAGAAAGAAAGAAAGAACAGTTTCAAGGGCCTGAAGATCAATATCAAAATGTCTCATATCATGTGACTGTAATCTCAGAAGGAGAGAAGAGAAAAAAATGGAGCAGAACAAAGTATTTGAAGAAATAATGGCTGAAATTTTCTCAGTTTGGTGGAAGAAAGAAATTTACAGTATCAAGAGTCTCAGAAAGTCTTAAGAAGCATAAGTTCAAGAAAAGTCATACCTAGTTACATAATAGCTAAACTGCTGAAAACTGAAGATGAAGAAAAAATATTGAAAGAGGTCTGAGAAAAACAACATATATTGTACAGAAAAATAATTCAAATGACTGCTGACTCCTCATTGCAAGTCTAAAAAACAAAGGAATGATATCTTTAAAGTACTTAAAGTTAAAAACAGAAAATCCAGAATTCTATACTCAGCAAAAATATCCTTCAATAATGAAGGTAAAGTTAGCATATTTTCAGAGTAAAGAACAACAAGATAATTTATTGCCAGCAGACAAAAGTAAGTTCTTCAGGCATATGGAAAATAGTAACAGATGGAAATTCAGATCTTTAGGAAAGGATGAAGAACTTTAAAATGGTTAATATGTGATAAGTAAGCATTTCCTAGCAATTGACATGAAAATAATTGTTTCTTTATGTAGTGTTAATTTACAGTAATGTATATAAATATATGTAAAAGAGTATTATATCAGAAATTTCAACTGAGCACCAAGATACAAGGTATCTTGGATAGAGGGTACATTCTAGTGGTTGTGGTAGTCCAGATGCAGGTTTTCAAAGCTAATAGCCAAGAATATGTTAAATTATTTATTCGCATCAAGAGTATAAAATGTTTGGATTTTTGGAAGGTTGAATTGATTTTTTTTTTTTTTTTTTTTTTTTTTTAAAGATCCTATTCATTACCTTTAGAGAGAGGGGAAGAGAGGGAGGAAGAAAGGGAGAGAAGCATCAATGTATGGTTGCCTTTTACCTGCCTCCAGCTGGGGACCTGGCTGGAGACCTGGCTTGCAACCTGGTTATGTGCCCTAACTGGAAATTGAAACAGCGACCTTTGGGTTTGCAGGCAGGGCCTTATCTACTGAGCCACCAGCCAGGGTTAAATTGATTTTTTTAGGGTGATTAGAGAGAGCTATGCTGTACTGTGATTACCAATCTTTACCAACCAAAGGGATTGAGGCGGAGGCCCTGACACTCAATTCCAATAAGAGGGGTTTCAGTGTGACCAACCATTTGGATAGCTTGCTACAGTTGAGGGGTAGAAGAGAATTTATTCATTCATTAATTTATTACTTATTTATTCAGGTACTTACTAAAAGGTAAAACTTACCTTTATGTATTTATTTTTATTTTCACCAATACTTATTTTCCTTTTACTTTTTATTTTATTTTTATTATTTTTTAAAAATATATTTCATTTATTTTGCTATTACAGTTGTCCCAATTTTCCCCCCTTTACCTCCCTCCACCCAGTATCCCATTCCCTCCAGCAATGCCCCCCTTAGTTCATGTCCATGAGTCATGCATATAAGTTTTTTGGCTTCTCCATTTCCTTTACTCTTCTTAACATCCCCCTGTCTATTCTGTAACCACCAATGTGTACAATTTTTTTTCCCTTTCACATCCAGACAATTCACCATTTACTTACTGCCTTCTGTCAGCTTCTCAAATCATATTAATACAAAGTTTTCTTTTCATTATTCCAAAATGCCTACGTTAATTCATTTGTTTAAAGAATTACTCTTTTAAGTAATATGAATTGCAATATTGCTAAACAAATGAAAAATACATTTACACCCATACATATTTTTACACATAGTTAAAGTACATACTGGATTTTGAAGAGTTAATACAAAAAATTTAAAATATGCCAATAGCTTACATAATTATTACATGTTAAATGATAGTGTTTTAGATATATTGTAGCAAGATTAAGCATTTTTTTCTTTAATACTTATTTTACTCTAGAATGCTATTTTTGTGAAATATATCACAGAAATGGTGTATTGCAGAACTCACTTTTGTGAAAGTTGTCCTAGAGACAGTGCCAAACCCACAGTAAAAAATGAATTTGGTTTTTGAGTCAGATCCTACCCCCTCCAATAATACAACTCAACTTTATTTTAAGCTACTGGAACTACAACTTATTCTTTTTGGAGTTTTCCATCTCAAATAATAGATTTATTTATTTATTTATTTAGGCTATGCACAGGTCTTACTTCTTTCAATACCCTCTGTTTTTCCTCTACATGTGTTTTACAAGTTGAAGCCTTCACAAAGAATGGCACTTGCAGTGCTCACCTGATCCCCAGAGTAGAAATTATTATGTCTACTAAGTTGAGGTAAAAAATCAAAATCCCTAGGATTTAAATAATTTTGTAGAATAGTATTCTAGCTACTTTTTGAGCTTGTGGTTGACTTCCTATGTGGTCCTAAACTAACTTTTGACCTACTTAAGAGTCTGTTGAGGTAGAGATTAGGTATGTTCACATTTCAATAATAAAGTTTACTATAGCATTAATTCCTTTTCCCAAGTATCCCCAGTTTGGGGGCTTCATAACTGGAAATTTATATTTCCACAATTTATTTGAAATGAATCTCATCTAGTTTACATGCTAATATGAGAATATGTATTGTCTATGTACATGAATCATATAGTTTAGTAGTTTGCAACTTCCATCCAAATTGGTCTTCATTCTCAGCATCTATTTTAAAGATTGACTGATTTCACAACACAAACATGACCAGTTGGTTGCTATTTAAAACATAAACTGCTAACAAAATCTATATATTACACACCCACAAATAAGCCCATATTTTGTAACAGTGAATAAGAAAGATAGCATGCCTTCTATGTAATATACATTCATTTTCTCACTTTTTTCTTCTTCCTTAACTGCATTCGATTTTTCTGAGTTATTACAAGTAACCTGATTTTCCCATATTGTGAAATATTTCCAGTCTAAGTAAACTTAACCTGAAGTAATGCAGATATAAGTAATAAACAAAATTGTACCTTATTTAGTAAAATCTATGTATAAAAAGACCATTTTAAAGCATTCATAATTTAAAGTTGGTTCTTATCTATTCAGCTACCTTATGTCTTTTGATTGGTGCATTTAATCCATTTACCTTTAAGGTTATTATTGATAGGTACTTATTTGTTATGTATTTACCCTTTGTACCTGTGTTCCTATCTGTTTCTCTGTTTCTTCATCTTCTCAAAGCAGACCCTTTAGCACCTCTTGCAATGCTGGTTTGGTGGAGATGTATTCTTTTAGCCTTCCTTTGTCTGGGAAACTCCTTATTTCACCTACCATTTTGAATGAGAACCTTGCTGTATAGAGTATTCTTGGTTGCAGGCCTTTGTTTTTCATTGCTTGATATAATTTTTGCCATTCCCTTCTGGCTTGTTTTGTTTCTGTTGAGAAATCAGCTGATAACCTTATGGGAGCCCCCTTGTGTGTTATTATCTGTTTTCCTCTTGCTGCTTTTAGGATTCTTTCCTTGTCTCTGATATTTGCCCTTTTCATTATGATGTGTCTTGGGGTGGGCCTGTTTGGGTTCATCTTCATTGGTACCCTCTGTGCTTTCTGAGCTTGCATGACATTTTCTCTCCTCAAGTTAGGGAAGTTTTCTGTTATTCCTTTTTCAAACAGGTTTTCTATCCCTTGCTCCTCCTCTTCTCCTTCTGGTATCCCTAAGATACAAATGTTATTACGTTTCATGTTGTCCTGCAGCTCTCTTAAAACCTCTTCATTCTTTTTCAGTCTTTTTTCATTTTGTTGCACTGACTGGGATTTTTTTTTCTACATTGACCTGCAGCTCGATGATCCCATCCTCTGCTTTCTCTAGCCTGCTTTTGATTCCTTTTACTGTGTTCTTCAATTCAGTAATTGTATTCTTCATTTCCTCCTAGTTTCTATTGATGGTTTCTAGGTCCTTTTTAATGCTGCTGTAGTTCTTAGTAAGTTTCTTGTAGTTTCCCTGGAGCTCTTCGTAGTTCCCCTGGAGTTGTTTGTAGTTTTCTTTGAACTCACTGAGCTCATTGAGCTCCTCTATCATCATTCTTTTGAATTTCATATCTGATAGGTTGCTTACCTCTATTTCATTTTGTACTCTTCCTGGGGATTCCTCCTTTCCATTTGCTGAGGGTTTATTTCTTTGTCTCCCCATTTTAAGTAACTCTTGTTCGTTTCTGCTTCTTGGATTGGTCTGCTTTGACTTACTGTCTTAGTGGTGTGACTTTCTGTGGTGTAGAGGTGCACTTTTTTTTTACTTCCTGGCTTTGCACAGGTGTCCCAGTCTGGGCCTAGTCAGCCAGTTGGAGACTACCAGAGATCTACTGTCTTTGTCTTCTTTAGTTGTTAATCCAATCAGTCTGATCAGAAGTCAGTTTTAGGTACCTCTGGGCAGAGCAGATGAATTCAGTTGTTAATCCAATCAACAAGTGATCTGAGGTCAGGTTTAGGCACTCCTGGGTGGGGTAGATTAATTCCTATGGATGAGGCTGTGGCTTCCCCTCAGGCCCCCTCCCTTTGGAGAAGAGTGGTCTGCTGGCTGTATGGGGGATGGGTTAGCACTGGACTCAGTGGGCTGCTCCCTCAACTCTCCCTCTAAAGCCACTGCCCCAAACCCTCCTTAAGTGTTTCTAGTCCACTCTGCTCTTTCTCTGCTGGAGCCCAGGGTATGTGGGTACCACAGTATTTTCATGCATGGTCCCTTTAAGAATTCAGTCTCTCTGTCAGGCTGGCTAAACCTGGCAGATTTTTGCTTTCACAGCTGGGTGCTGTTTTACTCTCAGTTGTGTTGCTGTAGGCTGGTAAGCCCAGTTGGGGGTCTAGATCCCACCCTTCTCAGGTGGAGCTCCGGCTAAGGAGATGTTTCTCTGTCCCTTCAGCTGCTGCCTGTGGGAGCCCCGTCAGCCTCTCCTGTCTCCTCACTTCCTACCCATCACGTTGTGATGAATCAATTCTTCTGTTCTGTTTGTGGTGATAAGATTTCTCTCTAGCTGGTGTTCTGTTGGTTATTCTGGATGATTTCTCCCCAATTAAGTTGTAATTCCAGTTTGGTGTTGAGATTGGTGTAGCTCTGCTTACTCCTCTGTCATCTTGGTTCTCCTACTCACCATTTTTTTAGGTGTGCAATCCTATGAGCTTTGACAAATGTATACAGTCATGTGAGTAGCACCACATTATTACCCCAAAAGTTCTCTGGTGTCCTTTAGTAGTTATTTCACTCCCTATGCGCCTAGCCATTAACATTGATTTGGTTTTTGTCCCTATAGTTTTGTCTTTTACAAAATATTGTATAAATAAAATCATATAGTATGTAGCTTCTTCTGTTTACCTTCTTTCAATCAACATAATTGCTTTTGAGATTCATTCATGTGTCAGTTGTTTTATAGATTAATTTGTTCTGTCCACCAGCTGATTAACTTTTTGGTTGTTCCAATTTTTGGTAATTATGAATGTAAGCTGTTTTAAGTATTTGCATATAGATCTTTGTGTGAACATGTTTTCATTTTTCTTGAGCCAGGAATGGAGTTTGAGTGGCAATACGTTAGGCACAAGTTTAACTATTAGATTGCTATTTGACTTTACCTGGGAAATATGCAAGCAAATTGACCAGTGGCTTAGCAGCAGAATGAAGGAGCTGTCTGTTCTCTCCAAGTATGCTGGGATAAGGATACGTTAGTGCTTATTGTAAACCAGATAGCCTTTGTATTAGTTATTTATTACTGCTAAAATAATAAAAACAAAACAAAACTATCCCAAAATAAAGGAGCTAAAAATGGAGGGAAAAGTATTTGCTTATGATTCTATAACTTGGGGAAGGCCAAGGGATGATTTGTCTCTGTTGTGTTGACTGGGGTTTCTCTGCTCAGTTTTGCTGTAGAATCTTTAAATATCTTTACTCCCATATCAGGTGCCCAACCTGGCATGGCTGGAATACCTAGGATCCACTGAGCCTTGTTCTGCAGAGTAATTAGACTAATTTACATGATGACTTGACTCCAAAAAGGTAAAAATAGTAGTTGCAAGATATCTTAAAGTCTAGGCCTAGAGATCACGTAGCACCATTTTTGTTGCATTTTCTTGGGATCATCCTGGTTTTAAAAGGAAGGAAAACAGACCCCACTTTTCATGGCAGGAATGGAAAGTCACATTACAAAAGTGACAAAAGGGACGAAGGACAAATGTTAAAGCTTGCTTGGAAGGCCATCTGCCTCAGCCAGCATTGCATTGATACCAAATTCTGTTCAATAGTACAACTTGGAGGGGTGATGGGACCTCCGTAGAAGAAAGGAAGAGGTGTGCCACAGGATTTTGGGGCTAGGGTAAATTCATCAGTCAACTGGAGAGTTACATATATTCATGCAGATCAAGGAAACGAAAGGTGAAGGCCTTTAACGGGGCTGGAGATTTCCAAAGAGTCAATGAAAGTATCTCATTGAAAGAAAAGTCAAAATTCACACTGTCTAGTTCCAGAGAACACAAAGCCACCTTACAACAATAGTAGCCATATAAGAACTTTCTCATCCTTGTATATCTTCTCCCTTCCCCATCCCAACTTCACCTCTGGTGGAAACAGGACATCAGAAACCATAGATAATAAACTAGGGGAAGAGGAGCAGGAGAAGAAAGGTGGAATGTCCACACTCCCAACATGCGTGTGTTCATACTATAGCAAGTCCTGTTGGGAGAGGTGGAGGTTTTTGTTGTTCTTGTTATCCCCTTCCCCCATGTTATGGTTGTCCTTTATTGTAATTTAATTCCACTTCATTTTAACTTCCTTTCCCTTTGTTTCGTTTACTGTAGGTAATTATTCAGATTTACCATATGCTTACCAATTGTTTTGCTCACCACTGCTTCTTGCATCCCAGTCCTTTCTTTGAGGTTGGATTCCTTTTTTTAATTGAATTTATGGGGGTCACATTGGTCAGTAAAATTGCATAGGTTCAAGAAGGGGTACAATTCTATAACACATCATCCTTACATTGTGCTCTGTGTTCACCACCCCAGGAAAGATTTTATCATTGAAATAGTTTTGGCATTTTGATTATTATTTGTCATTGCATATTTAGAATAACTATACTTGAACTGTATTTATAACCTAATGAGATCTTAAACAAGTCACTTAACCTCTCTGTGCCTCATATTTTTCATGTATAAATGAGATAATATCTGCCTTGTTGAATAACTGTAAGAATGAAGTAAAATATAGATTAAGTGTCTGACAAATAATATCTGTTCAGCAAATAATAGTTATATCATCATCATCATTTTCTTCTTCTGCCCTAACTTGTTTTGCTGAATTAAATTATTTGTAAGTCTATTTTTATTTCCTTTTTGTTAGTTTGAAGATACTCATATGTGGGTTTTTAAAACTAATAATATTTTATAATGCAATAATGTCCTTACAAATGCTTAATGAAAAGTGAGTGTTCAATAAATGGTAGTTTTTCTTATAGTTACTTGAATGCAAGCCCTTGTAGGTTCCTCTCTACCACCATGTGCTAGTTATAACCATTGCTGATACTTTTAAATTCTTTGCATCTTAGTTTTTTCATGTGTAAAATAGGGTCCTTACTCATTCTACATACCTCACAGGTTTGTTATGAGAACAAGATCGTTTTATGTGGAAGCACTTTTACAACACTATACACAATGTTGATGAGAATGTGAAAAAAAAAAAGGGAACTTGTGTGCACTGTGAGTGGGATTATAAATTGGTGCAGCCATAATGGAAAACAATATGGAGGTTCCTCAAAAAATTAATAAAACTTCAGTATGACCCAGCAATTCCACTTCTGGTTATTTATACGAAGAAAATGGAAACACTAATTCAAAAAGAGATATGCACCCTTTTGTTCACTGTAGCATTATTTACAAAAGCTAAGACAAGCTATGGAAACAACCTAGGTGTCCTATGAGAGGAGAGATAAAAGGTAAAGAAGATGTGGTTTATATACACATGCACAATGGAGAATGAAATCTTGCCATTTGTGACTACATGGATGGACTTAGAGGATATTACTCTTTAGAAATAAGTTAGAGAAAAATACCATATGATTTCATTTACATGTAGTATCTAAAAGAGCAAAACAAAACAAACGCATTCATAGATGCAGAGAACAAACTGATGGTTGTCAGGAGGCAGGAAGATGGGATGTGGGAGATGCATGAAAAAGGTGAAAGGAAAAAGGGATTCAAATTTACAGTTATAAGTAATAAGTACAACACAGAGACTATAATCAATAATATCTTAATAATTGTGTACAGTGACAGATGGTTACTAGACTTACTGTGAATATCACATCCTAAGGTACATAAATGTCAAATCACTGTGCTATATACTGGAAACATAATATTGTACAGCAACTATGCTTTAATTTTTTTAACTATATAAATAAGTTAACATTATTGTTGTTTATTGTGCAACTTACTTCTTTTTAATATTATTTATAAATGTCTTTTAAAATACTTGGAAAGACACCCAAAGTTTTTATGCAAGAAAACAGAGCTGAAACCTCCATTCACATATAAACTACTTTCTAAAAGTAGGTGTGCATTTTCTAGAGGTTGTGATTTCAGGGGAGTAACAAGATATTACCAGCCCACTCTTCTTCCTTTTTCTTGGTACTGAGCTGCTCTCTGACCTTGCCTGAAATTTGTCAGTGTTTTTAGTAGGGTAGACAAGAAGTGTCAAACTTCTGAATACTTTAACGTTTTACCTGGAAAAGTAAGGCAAACACAGGAGTTGAGAGAAGGAAATGTCTTTTACAGCTTCTCAGGCAAGTTAACTGATTAGGTTGACTCAGAGTTAGCTAAGAGTATCCATTCTAAAACTGTGAGATCATAAGATGGTATACTTCAGTGAAGGAGCAAAACATTATGGCAACCCTCTGAGAAGAAATAGCTCAACAAGCTTGCATTTTATTTACGTCGAACAGAAGGTGGCTGCTTTCCCTAAGATGCCTCCCACCAAATGGTGACTTCTCAGTTCATGTTTACCTACCTGCAAAATCATGGCACATGGCTTCTCTTATTTAATTCACTTTTTTTTTTTCAGCATTAAATTCTCATTTGCAAAATGGCAAAAATAGCCCTTAAAAGGCAAGAAGTCAAAGTCACAGGCTTTGTCCACATGAGGTTTACTTTTGTAAAAAGCTGTGTAGCTTACTCTTCATTATCCATCTGTAATTATGGGCAACTGATTTTTCTGTTGTTGTTTCAGAACAGCTTCCATTCTCTACCTATACAATAATGATTATCTGTGTTGATTCAAGAAATGAAAGCTGCTTTTAAATTATTCTAAAGAAAATATAAAGGCATATTGAAAGTTCTTTCTATATAGGGTATTCTAGAGTCAATCTAAAAATCCCTTGGATTATCTATACCAATCCTTATTCCCCAGATCTCCTTTTGTTAGTATTCATGATTGCAAATTGACAGCATAATTATACTAAGCCTCTAGGATAATCAGGGTAAGACCTTTAAGTAATGAGGAGTCACTAGGGAGCTTAGCTACCACTCTAATCAATTACTTTGTTTTGTCTGAATTTATGATCACACACTGCCCCTTAAAATTAATCAAAGGCAGACATCTTGTAAGTAGGTGCTGCTTGTAGAAAGTGGTATGGGGAAAATAGAAGAATCAGAGGACCTGCTTATCATCAGTTATTGGGAAAACTCACAATAACTGAAGGGTGGGCTATTTTGTTATCTTAAATGCAATTTAGCAAAAGACGTTTTAGAGAAATGACAATGATGTATTACTCTGCCATCAAGTATAAACTGATTTGGACTGTTTTCGTCTTTATTTCTCAGGATGAACTGGTTATTTTAATACTCATCACATGGAGAACTTCTCCTCACTGTACACTGTTTAAATTTTCATATTTTATAGCACAGGGCATTATAGCTATTACCCCAAAAATATGAAGTTGGAAAGAACATTTGAGACTATCCAGTATCCTAATTATATATATGAATAAACTAAAGTCCATAGATATGTGTCTTTCTTTGGGACACAGAGCTGGCTAATGGCTGAGGATCAAACCAGGCATGATCCCACATCTTCTGACTCTTAGTTTTGCATTTTTTTTTTCTGCTTCCATACACATTACACAGATAGTTACCTTTGTATTAAACATTAAAGTAAGTTATGCACATAAAAAGAAAATTGGGTTTAAAAAGTGGTCTTCCATCTTAAACACACATTAAAATCACCTGGAGAGCTGTTAAACCCAGCAACACCAGATTGCAGCCCGGACTAAATGAATCACACATCTGGGGATGGGGTCTAGGCATCACTAGTTTTCAAAGCTCTCCAGGTGATTCCAAAGAGCAGCCAAGTTTGAGAACCACTAACCTACTAAAATAATCATAATAAAACACAGATGTCCTTTGCCTAACTCTGATTCCTTACTTCTACTTTCTATAGCAGTTGTTTTGAAAGTTACCCAGGACCAGCAGCATTGGCAACTTCAATGAACTTGCTAGAAATGCATATTCATGCAGTGAGTTCAGGAACGGTGGGTTTTCCATGCTGACTCTGCAGCAGGAATCAGAAGCTCAGAGAAGGGCTTCTGGGTAGGGTGCTCAGCCAGTCCTGGTCTCTCCACTGCTGAAGCTATGCCTTCGTTTTCAGCACTGTCTCCCAGCACAGGGAGAAGATTGCTTGAAACCTTTGGTGGTGAGGAGTCTTCCAGAGCCACTGTAATTAATGCTCATAGACTTGACTGGGGAGGTAGAGCTAGAGGCATGCTTATGGAAGATAACATCCTGCTAGGTGTAGAAAAAAATGAGGTGGTCATTCATTTCTCCTGGAGAAATGGTTGGGCCTAAGGAGTGACCTATAACAGTGGGGTCTTATAACCCATCTCACTACTCTTTTGGCATTTTTTCTGTAAAAGCTTACTTTGACTAATATGTAGCTTGTAGATAAACAGCATATTTGTTTAAAAATCCTAAGAACTAGCCCTGACTGGTAGCACAGTGCATAAGGCACCGGCCTTCGAACACAAAGGTCGCTGGATCGATTCCCAGCCAAGGCACATAACCAGGTTGCAAGCCAGGTCTCCAGCCAGTCTGTATCTGGAAGCAGGTGGAAGGCAACCATACATGGATATTTCTCTCCTTTTCTTCCTCCCTTCCTTCCCTTTTCTCTGGAAATAGTGAATAAAATCTTTAAAAATTAATTTAAAAATTAAAATAATAATAAATTAAAATCCTAGGAATTAACTTTAAAAGATACGGAATCCGACCTGTAGCAATCCCAACTCTGGGAGGTTTGCTGAACTTTGAATGAAAACCAGGATGATGTAAAACCAGAATGAGGAGCCCTGGCTGGTAGCACAGTGGATAAGGCGCCGGCCTGCGAACCCAAAGGTCGCAGGTTCGATTCCCCAGCCAGGGCACATAACCAGGTTGCAAACCAGGTCTCCAGTCAGGCTGTGGCTGGAGGCAGGTGAAAAGCAACCATACATTGATGTATCTCTCCCTCTCTGCCTCTCTTCCTTCTCCCTCTTTCTAAAAATACTTAAATAAAATCTTTAAAAAAAAAAAACCAGAATGAGGAAAGCTGGGTTGATGCACACAGACCATCACTTGACCACTTTTGAGGGCCCATCGGAACGGACTATGCTGGTCTGCTAAGGGCAACAGAGAACTCTCTACCCTCCCCCTAGATCGCTTTTTTTTTTTTTGCTTTCCCTCACCCTCCTTTTAAAAACCTTTGCCTGTACTGAGATGGTGAGATGGGCTTTGGGATGTGAGTCCTCCATCTTCTCAGGAAACTGGCATTTGAATAAACCACTTTTCTTCTCACCAGCACCTGAAACACGAGCTTGGCTTTCATAGCAGCAGGGAGCTGGACCTGGTTTCGGTCATAATCCTGCTGGCTTGACCCTTTTCCCTCAAAGTGTCTGCAAATAGTGATAGGGCAAAGTCTCAGGCACCTACATGTAGAAGAACTCAGGTTGTGATCTCTTCTTTACTGTGGCAATACTTGTATTCAGAAGGTCCCATTTTTGTTCTTTGGTGAGGCTTGACTTTCATTATTTATGTCCCTCTGTGGCACAATCGAACATCCTCATCCTCTTCAACTCTAGGTAAGGATGAAAGATGAACAGGTGCCTGCTAAGCAAGTGGCAGGAGGTCTAACACCAGCACAAACACCTCGATCACCGTGATCAATGGGGCTGGTCTTTAGGTGAGATTATATGGCAGGAACAACACCACCATGTTCTGTCTGCTTAATGTTTCCATCATGGGCACCCCTGTGGAGCACCCATAGGTTGATGTAGTAGTGGATGAAATACACAGGAGAGTGATCACAAAGCACAGTAACCTGGCTGACATGGAGGCCACAGAGCTGAAGAACCACCAGTAATTCCTGCTCCTGATGCAGTTGTTGAACCATTTGCAGTGATGGGCAAAGCCAGCAATGCACTTGTTGCAGGTACTACAGTGTTTGGCTTTTGTACTCATGGTGACTGCACATAGAGAGCAATACTGATCCTCAACAACACAGTGATGTTTGGATTGGTTCAATGTAGGCAGAGGCTGACTGCAGGTGATCTTGTGTCCAGTGCTCAATTTGGGTGGATTGACGGCAGCAGACATTAGGTGCGACCATGATATGAAGAAAGAATATTCTACCAATTACTCTGTAGACTTATGCAGCAGCATGGGAACGAAAGTGCAAAACATGGCTAAAGCCAAGATCGCAACCATGGCCCAGGATATTGCGCGGTATTGTGGACAGGCTTCAACCAAGTTGTTCACTCTGGACAAGTGAAGCGGTAATGTCCATTGTTTCCTGCAGGTCACAGCAGTCCTTCTTAATCATATCATCAGTTCTTCCAGCAACAGGTTTGACTTCAGTACTTTCAGGAAAATATTATGTGCATTTATCAGTAGTCCTTATGTATAGAATATCAGAGAATTCATATGCAAATATTGAGTAATTTCCTCTATTTCACTATGGCCATACTCTGAATGACTAATGTCCCAAGCTTGCCCCCACAGTGGCTCAGTGAAACCATCTGTCTATGTGTTCTCCCATTTGCAAAATTTGTTCTTTCCACTGATCTGACTGCTTCTTTTCTCTGCTTTCTGATACAGATAGAGCAAGGTGACCCAAAAGTGCACTATTAGCCAAAAGCAAGTCCCTTGGATGACAGCAATATAAAATTCATACTAGTTAGTAACCTTTAAGAAAACCGTTATTACTTTTTTAAAGTATATTGATTGGAAAGCACCCTAAGGTCTTACTGACAGAAGCTTTTCAATCTGTTAGCAAAAGCAAATGTATATGTAAAACCATGCTTGGAAGAAATGAACAGAGTTTTTCTTAGACATGCCTGGAGGGTCACTAGTGTCCTGTTTCAGTCAAGTTCCAACATTCTTTCTTGAGAGTAGATTTCCAGCCCGTGTGCATCTACTGGAATTATTTTCCTTCCTCTTGAACTACATTCTTTACTTGGTCCCTCAATGGGGGTTTTTGATGGTAAAACCTCTGTTTTATTTGGTGTGTGTGCATGTGTGTTTCTTTCATTGCATATTTCATTTTCATCCTCAGAAGATTATTTCAATTATATATTATTCCTCTATTCTTTGAATCCCATTAATGTTATTAAGAAATTAGCTGACAATTTAATAATGGCTATCTTGTGGGTAATCTATCTTTTTTTTTTTAGTGGATTTGAAGATCTCCTTTCTGTCCTTTTTGTTCTGCAGCTTCGCTCTATGTATCCAGGTGTGAATTTCTACTTATTTGTACATTGGGACTTAATGAGCTTCATGAATGTGACAAGTGATGTCTTTCATCAATTTTAGAAAATTCTTAGCTATTATTTATTAATTTATTGCTTTTTCTCCCTCATTTTCCACTTATGTCTTCCAAACAATCTTTAGTGTTTCACGCCGAGTTCTCTTTCTGAGCTATAACCTGAATTTCTTTTTTCTTTTTTCTTTTATTGGTTCAGGGAATTATTATTATTATTTTTTAATTTTATTGCTATTGTACTACATCCATCCCCTTTTTGCTCCCCTCTGTCCCCCTCCCCACCCACCCATTCCCCGCAAAGTCAGTCCCACCTGTTGTCCATGTCCATGGTTCCTTTATACTAGGTTCTTTTCTAACCTGCTCCCCTTTCTTACCTCTGCCTCCCCCCTCTCCCCAACCCCTTTCCTCCTGACCACTGAAGGCCTATTCCTTGTATTCATATACTTGTTTCTGTTTTGCTTGTTGTTAGTTTTGCTCATTATTGTCCCGTAATGGGTGAGATCATATGATATTTGTCTTTTACTGACTGGCTTATTTCACTAAGCATAATACTCTCCAGTTCCATCCATGTTGTTGCAAAGGGTACAAGTTCCTTCTTTCTGAGCTATAACCTGAATTTTTTTTTTAGTTCTATAATTCATTGATTCATTCTAATCAGCTGTCTTAAAATTGCTTTTTAATTATTTTGGTTGAGGTTTAAATTTCATTTATTACATTTTCCTTTTTAGAAGTTCAGTATGGTTAGTTCCTATTGTCTTTTTCCACTACTCATGTATTTTAATATGTTATATTTCTGTAAGTATATTAAACATAGTTGTTCTGTATTTTCCTCCAATAATTCCATTCCCTGAAGTCTTTCAGAATCTGGTTACCTGGCATATTGCTTAATCTTGTTTCTGACAGCTTGATTCCTTTTGTGATATGCTGTGGCAAAAGGATTTTAAGACCTCTAAGCCATCATGTTGCCATACTCCTAACATTTTTATTTCTCTTCCACTTTTGAATGGATAATTTCACTCAATACAGACTTCTAGATGGACTTTTTATTTTTAACACCTTAAATATTTTACTCCATTCTCTTCTTGCTTGCAGTTTTTAATGAGAAGCCTATTGAAACTCCTGTTACTCAACAGGTATGCTTCCCTCTCCCCACCGATTGTTTCAGGATTTTCTCTTAGCCTTTAATTTTCTGAAATTGAGTATGATATGCCTAGGTGTGACTTTTATTTCTTTGCTTTTATTTTAAATTGTATTTATACTGCTTGATGTTTTCTGAGCTTCCTGGATATGTGATTTGGTGTCTGTCATTAATTTAGGAAGATTCTTGGTTATTATCATTTCAAGTATTTCTTTGCTCTGTTTTATTTCTCTTTCTGGTGTTATACCTTTTGTTGTTGTCCTACAGTTCTTAGATGTTCTGTTCTGTTTCTTTCATTCCTTTTACTTTTTGTATTTCAGTTTGGAAAGTTTCTGTGGACCTAGCTTCAAGTTCACTGATTCCTTTCTCATCATATTCTCATTTTTTCTGACAGGGGAACTCAAGAGTTAAAGATTTACCCATGGCTAGTGTGACTCAGTGGATTGAGTGCTGGCCTGCAAATCAGAAGGTCACAGGTTTGATTCCCTGTCAGGGCACATGCCTGGGTTGTAGGCCAGGTGCCCAGCTGGGGTTGTGCAAGAGGCAACCAATTGATGTTTGTCTTGCACACTAATGTTTCTCTCCTTTTCTTTCTCCCTCCCATTTCCTTTCTCTGAAAATAAATAAAATTTCTAAAAAAAAGTAGTTAAAGATTTTAGTTCTAGGTATAGTTCACAGGCTTAAGTGATGAGATTTTGAGATGGATTTTAGGGTACATAACCCATCATCTTTTCAGATCACAGGCATCTGAATAAAGTGCCCATAAAGATTTGATCCTTATCTTTATTTATTGGTTCTGGTAGTGAAAGGCAGTACTAATGCAGACTTTTCTGGTTTTACTTTCTGGAGACTCTCCTGAGATACCTTTGTACTCTCCAGTAAGTCTGGGTATTTGGCAGGGTGTCCCATTGTCTGCTTAGATGGGGCTGCAGGAAGGGAATGCAGAATTGGAGATTCTCTAGCAGCTGCCAAGTGGTTTTACTTGTGGTCTGTCCTCTGATTTTCCGCATTTCCCATTGCCTTCACTATTTTTTTTTTTTTCTTAAGATTTTATTCATTATTTTTAGAGAGAAGGGCAGGGAAGGTGGAACAAAGGGAGAGAAATATCCATGTATGGTTGCCTTTCACCTGCCTCCAGCCGGAGACCTGGCTGGAGACCTGGCTTGCAACCTGGTTATGTGCCCTCACTGGGAATTGAACCACTGATCTTTGGGCTGGCAGGCCATTGCTCAATACATTGAGCCACACCAGCCAGGGCTGTGCCTTCACTTTTGATTAAATCAATATGCTTTAATGGCTCAGGATTACAGTCCCAGGATATGACTTAGAACTGTTGTTGGGAATTAAGGTGACTTCTGGTTTGTGTGATATTATAGAGCCCTATCTGGTAAAGTTGCAGTCCCAGGTTATGACTTAGAATGGTCAACAGGAATTAAGGTGCCTTCTGGTTTGATAGAGAAATTCAAGAATTAAAGTTACAGTTTATAGGCTTCAGTATTAATATAGAAAGCTGTTAACCCAGGAGTTGGAATGCATGACTTGCCTGACTCCATGAAATTGACAAGCCATTTAACCTTTGTGCCCCAGGGGTCTGCAAGCAATCCAGGTGGTATCTGAGCCATTGTGTTCCAGGGAGACAACTTCTGTGATGCAGATAAAGAAATACTAGGAAAACTGCTGACACACTGCAACTCTTACCTGATTAACCTTTTCTCCAAACCCCATACATAACTTTTTCTTTTCCTTATAAAACCGGTAGCTTGAGATGGGATGGGAAGGTAGCTTTCCAGTATATAACCCACAGTCTTCTCAGATTTCAGGCATCTGAATAAGGTCCCCATATTCAATCCTTGTCTCTACTTATTTGTCTGGTAGTGACAGTAGCATGAATGTCAACTTTTCCAGTTTCTTCTGAAGTCGTTCTTCGTACCTATTACTTACTATTTCTTTTTTATTTTTTCTGAACATTTCCATCTTTCTGCTATATTACTTATGTATTCTTCCATATTTTCACTTTTTCCATTATAGTCCTTAGTATTATTTAAAATTTCATATCTCATTATTTCAACACCTGTGCATACCTGAGTCTGGTTCTGACGGTTGCTTTATCTTTTCAGGCTGTGCTCTTTTTTTTTTTTGGCCTTTTACCATGCCTTGTAGTTTTAATCAGACATATTGTGTAAGGTTGCAGTAACCAAGACTTATTTACTTTTACTTTCTTTAAGATTTTTTTATTTTTAGAAGGGAGGAAGAGAGGGAGAAACATCAATGTGCAGGAGAAACACCAATGGGTTACCTCTTGCACGTCCCCAACAGATGACCTGTTCTGCAACCCAGAAATGTGCCCTGACCTGAATTGAACAGGTGATCTTTTGGTTTGCAGGGTGATGCCCAAGCCACTGAGCCACATTAGTCAGAACAAAGCTTATTTGTTTTTAGAGAGAGACTGTATGTTAATTTGGCTAGGAGATGTGCTGCTTAATGTTTGTTGTAGCTTTGTGTCAGAGGTTTCAAATTTCTATAGTATTCTTGGTTGTGTTCCCACTTTCTCTTAAGAAGATGTGAGTCTACCTTGGTAGCTTTTTCAGCTGTAATTCATTGTTACTATCATTATTCTACAAACTTGCTGGATTGGTGGTAGAAGGTGTGGGAGGAGGAACATTTAAAATGTTTTTAAGTCTCAGTCTTTTAGTGGACTTGTATCTTGGGGCTGTGGCCATCATTAGTTAATATTTTTGTTGACATAAAAACATTCAAACCTGTAGACAATTTTTTAAAGAATTTATTTGAGCTAAACTGACAATAATGCAAGGATGCTAGATTTCAAATGCTCTGTCACATTAAAGTTGCACAGTTTCTTTTATGCCTTTAAAATTAATGAGAGAATGTGAGGAAAATTACAGGGGTGTGGGAGAAAGTAAGGTGGGGATTGGATTGCAGGATAGTTAACAATGATAACAAGATTATGTGCTCTCCTGAGAGAGGTTACACTAATTTCTAAGGTGTGTTAACCTAGATGCACACAAACAATGGACAGAGCTTACTTAAGGTGAAGATAAACCTTTTACTAAAAAAAAAGTTACATGCCTGGGACAGGACTACTTGCCATGACCTGATCAGTTAGGAATTTTTGACCAGATCGTCTGTGAGGTTACTTTCCACAGAACCTACCCCGCCTCTTTTTTGTCCACAGTAGTGACAATTTCCGTGCCCTTTACATGTTATAGAAGGATTTTCATTACTGACTTTTAAATTTTCATTGCAGTTTGGAATCTTTGTTTTCAAACAAAAGAAACTAACCCTGGCTAACTTAAATAAAAAGAAATTCTGAAAAGAATATTGAGAATCAAGGCAGCTCTGGGCATCAATTAACAAGAACTATAAAAAAAGTTTTAGCAGATGTTTTAGTTAAAACATCACTGATATAAATAAATGTTTAACTATTTTTAGTACCTTTTTTAGTCAAGATTGATAATTAAGGAATTCTTGGAAGAAGATTCCAGGAGTGGCAGTAGTTTTTTAGTTTTCTTGAATTCTTACATTAAAGTAGAATAAGCAGCTAGATAGAAACACTATCTAGAGAGAATTATATAATAAGATGTTCCCCTAACCCCACAGCACCTATATCCACAGGTCTGTGTGTTATTACTGTCTTGGTGGGGTATAAATCTGGGGGAAGCAATAGGATATCTGACAGAATAATACTCAAATAGCCAACAGGTATCCTCTGGAAATTGCTCTGGACTAATTTGAGAATATCAGCAGAAACAGAGGAATTTTGCCCAGCTCAGTAGATAATGAGGCATGGTGTAAATACTGCTGGAATAGTCTACCCCATTCTCAAATGTGACCTGCCAGGGAATTCTTGGGCCCTGCAGTGAAGAAGAAATTTTTGAGAGTGAAATGCATATTGAGGGTAGGGGCAAGAGGGATTTAAATGAGGGAGAATACAGAAAATAATGAGAGAGGGAGGAGCCAGAAAATCTGAGAAGTAAACTTCTAAGCTTTTAAACACATGTAAAAGATACAACAGAAGCTCTATGTAGTTTGAAAAGCTATCTGCCACAGACTTCCTAGAAGGAAGGTTGAAACACTAGATTTATATAAAAATCAACAGAACAATATCAGTCAACTCCTTTATGAAGTTACCATAAGACAGAAGAATAAAGGCCATAAATAATCAAATGAATGATTGAATACTTATAGATAATAAAATCAGGAAAATATGCAATTATAAGATCAGAACTGTGATATTCTCTTTTAAAACAGAAAAATTAAACATTTAAAATGATCAAGGAATGAAAAACAACAAAGCTCAGAATTATAGAAACTCAGAAATGAGGTGATGCTGAAGACAAAATCAAAACCTATAATTTTAGAAATAAAGGTGAACCTAATGAAATAAAATGATGAATACAACAAATAATGCTTTAACAGAAAAAGAAATTAAAAAGATGCAAATTTTAAAAAGAAATAATAAAGAAATAAAATAGAGTTAAAAATTGTTAAAGACAGGTAAAAAATATGCAAAATGTAAAACCTATGTAGTCTAATAACATAGATGTAATACACTCATCATATACTATGGAGAAAATAGGCACAATGCATACATTTTTAACTTCTGTGCTCATATTGGTGGTGATAGCATCAATATTGTCATTCTGAAACTACTGTGTGTATAGTGTGGGATAAAACAAATGAATAATTATAGAATATTCTAGATCTATTTTGATGTATGTTCTTTAAAAATGGGATTCTCAGGAAGAAACTCCTGGTTTCATGGTTTCTTTCTTTTTTTAAGTATATTTTATTGATTATGCTATTACAGTTGTCCCAATTTTTCCTTTTTGCCTTCCTCCACCTGGTATCTCTCTTCCTCCCAGCAATCTCTCCTCTTAGTTAATCATGTCCATGGGTCGAACATATAAATTCTTTGGCTTCTCCATTACCTATATTATTCTTAACATCCCCCTGTCTATTTTGTACTTGCTGATTATACTTCTTAATTCCTATATTTTTACCCCATTCTCCCCCACCCTCCTCCCAGCTGGTAACCCTCCAAATGATCCTCTTACTGTTCTACCTATTTCCTTAGTTTTTGTTTGTTTAGATTCAGTTATTGATAGTTGTGAATTTGTTGTCATTTTAATGTTCATAGTTTTTATCTTTTTCTTAAATAAGTCCCTTTATATTTCATATAATAATGGCTTGATGATGATGAACTCCTTTAGCTTTACCTTGTCTGAGAAGCACTTTATCTGCCCTTCCATTCTAAATGATAGCTTTGCTGGACAGAGTAATCTAGGTTATAGGGCCTTGCTTTTCATCACTTTAAACACTTCTTGCCAGTCCCTTCTTGTCTGCTAAGTTTCTTTTGAGAAATCAGCTAATATAGTCTTATGGGAACTCCTCTGTAAATAACTCTGCTTTTTCTTGCTACTTTTAAGATTTTCTGTCTTTAACCATTGCATTTTAATTATGATGTGTGTTGGTGTGGTCCTCTTTGGTCTAGCTTGTTTGGGACCCTCTGTACTCCCTGGACTTGTATGTCTATTTCCTTCATCAAATTAGAAAAGTACTTTTTCATTATTTTTTCAAACAAGTTTTCAAATTTTCACTCTTCCTCCTTTTCTGGCATCACTATGATTCAGATGTTGGCACTTTTGGAGATGTCCCAGAACCTTATTTTCTCCTTGTTTTTTTAAATTCTTATTTCTTCATTCTGTTCTGGTTGGCTGTTTATTTTTTTTCTTTATGTTCCAAATTGTTAATTTGAACCCCAGATTTCTTCCCTTCTCTTTTGGTTCCCTGTAGATTTTTCTTTATTTCACTTAGCATAATCTTCATTTCTTCCTTTATGTTGTTGCCATACTCGGTGACTTCTGCGAGCATCCTGATCATCAGTGTTTTGGATCCTGCATCTGATAGGTTGGCTATGTCCATTTCATTTATTTCTTTTTGGGTTTTTTTTTTCTCTGTTCTTTCATTTGGGCCATATGTCTTTGTCTCCTCAATTTGGCAGCCTCCCTGTGTTTGTTTCTGTGTATTAAATAGAGCTGTTTTGACTTCCTGTCTTTTTTTTTTTTTTAAACATTTTCTTTATTATTTTTCAGAGAGAGGGGAAAGGAGAGAGTCAGAGAAACATCAGTGTATGGTTGTCTTTTACCTGCCTCCAGCAATGGACCTGGCTGGAAACCTGACTTGCAACCTAGTTATGTGCCCTGGCTGGGAATTGAACCAGTGACCTTTGGGTTTGCAGGCCAGTGCATTATTCACTGTGTCATCAGCCAGGGCTTTGACTGCCTGTCTTGACACACCTGTTATGTTGTATGGAGCTGAGCCTTAGGTGATTGCCAGAGTGAGGCAACCCACTTTTCCACTTCATGGCTCTATATGTGGGGGAGGGATTAGAGATGGGACAATGCCACTGCCTGACTGCTGGAAGCAGTTGTCCCATTTCCAGTCACTTTACTCACTTCCTATTTGCAATTGCCCTGGTGATGGTTCCCAGAGTGGGTGGGTTGGTGTACATTCTAACTCTGTGCAGGGCCGGCCTTTAAATGGACTTCCCTGAAAGACTGGCAGTTTCTTTTACCACCTTAATAGCCAATGGTTTTTACAGCTAGAAGTTACGAGGCTTTATTTTCCTAGTGCTGGAACCCTGGGCTGCATGGTCTGGCCTGGTGCTTGCTTCCCAGGTATTCCTCCTGATTTTTATTTACCATATGTGAATATGGGATGGTGCATTCCACCAGCCTCTTCTGCCACTAACTTGTTGCTTCCACTGCCTTACCGCTGCCATACCCCAGCTTCCTGTCTCCACCTCTCCGACTCATCTGGCTGAATGTGCTTCTTTAAATCCTTGGTTGTTGGACTTTTATATAATTTGATTATCTGGTAATTCTGGGTGTTTTTTGTTTTGAAGTTAGTTGTGATCCTTCTATGGTTGTACAAGGAGGCAAAGCATGTCTACCTATGCCTCCATCTTAACCAGAAGTTCTCTGGTTTCATGGTTTCTTATGAAAATCATCTACCATTTATATCATTGTTCTGCTGTAAGTTACTTGTCTTTTTATATCAGGCTGCTTTTAAGATGTTTTCCTTTAAGTTTGATTTTCATCAATTTGACTACAATGTGCCTAGTTGAGCTTTTATTTTTATTTTTCCTAGCTGTAGTGTGTTGTAGTTCTTCACACACTCTTGGGAAATTTTCACTCATTTGTCTTCATATTTCTTCCTTCCATTCACTCTCTTCCCTGCCCTTCCATGACTCCAATTATTTCTATGTTATATCCCTTGATATTTTCTCACAATTATACCAAAGCGCTATTTATTTTCTTTACTTTTTTCTTCTTATTGTTTAAATTGAGTAATTTCTGTTTAAATCAATTGACCTCTTAAATTAATTTTCCCTTTCTTCTGTCAGACTTATCTAAAAGTATCTTTTTTTTCTGCCATCAGTTTTAGAGAATACTATTATTAGAAATATAGAAATATAGGTTAAACATTAGTTCCATTTCAGAAATGTCATTTAATTATCTTAATGTATTCCCAGTTTGCTATAAATCCTAGCTAGTTAATGAAAACATGTTAGATATTCTTTTTATATCAGAAATTTTAATTTACAGGCCCTGACTGGTAGTTCAGGGGATAGGCGCCAGCCTGTGAATCCAAAGGTCACTGGTTCAATTCCCAGTCTGGGCACATAACCAAGTGCAAGTCAGGTCTTCAGCCAGGTCCTTAGCTGGAGGCAGATGAAAGGCATCCATACATTGATGTTTCTCTCCCTTTCTTCCTCCCTCCCTGCCCATCTCTCTAAAAAGTGAATAAAGTCTTCAAAAAAAATTTTTTTTTAATTTGCATCTTCACTTAAAAAATAGTTTTATTTCTCTACTGGTATTTCACTGCTAAATTTTAATGGTTGTTTTAAAATCCTTTTCTACTAATTCCAGCATCTAGGCTATTCAGGCTTAGTTTCCACTGAGTATTTTTCCTCTTGTCCATGGGTCACATTTTTTTGTTTGCTTGTTTCTTGGCATATTAATACTTTTCATTGGATTCTGAATATTGTAGGGTCGCTGGATTTTGTTATCTTCTTCTGAAGAATGTTAATTGTATTTTTAGCAATGGTTAACTTGACTAGATAGAAACAGAATTCTGTCTCTGTCCGTCATGATAACTTGACTGGATAGAAATAGAATTCTGTCTCTGTCCATCATGATGGGCAGTAGCTAAAATGAGTTAGTTAAATTTCATCATCCTTCAGTTGTTATTTTCTCCTGGTGCCTTGGCGTTTCCCTTTAAGTGGGTCCCCAAAGATTTGTATGGAATTATTATGCAGATTTTCAGAATTCTTTATTCTCAGGGTTCTCTGTTTACTTCTCGCCATTCTGGCACCTTTACACTCTGTCTTACGATTCCTCATGCCACTAACACTGCATCTACCCCATGCTCCACAGACTAGGAATTTCCCTTAGACACAAAGCTGTATAAACAGAAATATCACACAGTGTATTTCCCTTATTTCAAGGATCAACACTCCTTTAGTTTTTGTCTCCTTTTATTTCCCAGAGTCTTCAACTAGTTGTTTTTTATTTTATTTAAAAATATTTTCTCCAGACTTTAAATTTGTACTACATAGGAAGATTAGTCTGATATGTGCTACTCTTTTATTATTAGAAGCAGAATTCATTTTGGTAATCTTTGATTTCTACTTAGTGGGTTTAAAAGCAATGCATGCTATAAAAAATGAGCCCTGATTTTGGTTTTAAATGCTGTTCTTTACACTTATACCACTCCTGTGGTTTTTCTACCAAAATGGGTAATCTGACTCTAATCATAACAGATCAGATAAACAAATTGATGATAGCCCCCTGAATTGGCCTGGATTTTTCAATCTACATAATTCCAGGAGTGGAGTTGACTTGGATGGTATAGACTGAGTGAACTCTGCAGATTTCCCCAATTTTGCCTTTTTGTTATGCTCTAGGTCTGACTTGATTATGACTGTTAGCATCTAATTACTAAAAATACTATGGTTTTTCTCCCTAAAGGAGTAACTCAAAATAAAAACAAAACACTAACTTTATATACTGAAAATAAAATATCTTCTTTCCAGAAAAAAATAGAATCATGTCAATAAGATGCAGGAAATAACTAGAAAAAGCTCTCAGTGGCCAAATATGAGATAATTTGAGCTTTAATGAAGGTAAAAATATAATCCAGAAAGCTCATATACATTTAGTAAACATGTTTCATTTACAATCAGAAGGTGCCATTAGAATCTATTAGATAAATTTAAATATGTCATAATGAATTATCATAATAATGTTGGGAAGAAATCTCAGTTGATTACTTTTGGAGACTAACAGGGAACCAATTTATTATCTTGAAAACCAGGGAAATAAAAGAATCATGCAATGCAATTAACCTACATTTTCTACATGAACAGTATCACTGGGTAACCAAGCAATGTATAATTATTGCAGTTAATAAATGAAGATAAAATGACAAAATTAGAATATCAGCTTTTTTTGCAGTTTTCAATGAATTCATAGATCTAGACATTGAGCATCAATGGCACTTAACATCAAAAAAGAGAGACATAGTGTGCTTCCTGACAAATCTGATTAAGTCTCTGAATTCCACTGCCACTTTGTTGGAAATAGGAGAGAAGAGCATGTTTAACTATACCATGAGTGTATAATCAGCATAATCCAGACTTTGGAGTACTTTAGAGGTCACATGGTCCTAAGGTTCTTCAACAAATGTATCTTAAAGAAAGAGAAATGATTGAGAGGGAGCCTATTGGTTAAAAGATACTGAAAAGACATATCAGCTTTTTTTTTTTTTAAAGACTTTATTTCATTATTTTTAGAAAGAGGGGAAGGGAGAGAGGCAGAGAGGGAGAGAGACATCAATGTATGGTTGCTTTTCACCTGCCTCCAGCCACAGACCTGACTGGAGACCTGGTTTGCAACCTGGTTATGTGCCCTGGCTGGGGAATCGAACCTGTGACCTTTGGGTTCGCAGGCCGGCGCCTTAACCACTGTGCTACCAGCCAGGGCTAGCTTTTTTCTTTTTAATGGGTAAGACTAACCTATAACATCCAGGGAAACTCTCTTCCATTAAGTCCTTGGTTATAAGACTTCTCTCCAGCTAGTAGTGGTCAGTTGGTTATTCAGGATGATTTTTCTATAATTTAGTTGTAATGCCAGTTTGGAACTGGGAGGAGGTTAGTGTTGCTTCCTCTTACTCCAACGCCATGTTGGCTCTCAGGGACTCTCTCTTGAATGATTAATTCATAAAAAAACTTAAGAAGTAATCACTATAAGAATCAGGTTGATGATTAAGAGTCAGGTTGATGATTAAGAATCAAGTTGATGATTATTTTTATAACACAAGAACTAGCTTTTTGGGGTGGGCAAAAAGAAAGAACTTCTTGATTGGTTGGAAAATTTTAAAAAAAATTTTTTTTTATAAGCGTGGGTGGTAGTTACAGGGCTGTTTGCCATTAATGTCACTAAACCATACACTTATTTTGTATTATTTTCCATATCTGTGCTTTATGTTATAACAAAAAGGTTAATTAAAATATAGCCCTGGCTGGTAGCACAGTGGATAAGGCACCAGCCTGCGAACCCAAAGGTTGCAGGTTTGATTCCCCAGCCAGGGCACATAACAAGGTTGCAAGTCAGGTCTGTGGCTGGAGGCAGGTGAAAGGCAACCAATCATACATTGATGGCTCTCTCCCTCTCTGCCTCTCCCCCTTCCCCTCTGTCTAAAAATAATGGGGGGGAAAAAAAAAAAAAAAAAAATATATATATATATATATATATATATAACATTCCAGGAAAGACCTTTCCAACTGCCCTAGTTTGGAGTACAGGGGATGTCTGTTGGTTAGGGAAATTACAGTTCCATAAGATTATGTTCATAGGGTTAAAAGTTATTCAATGAAAGGAAATACAGTTGCTGTCAGAATGGAGCAATGGGTGATGCTAGGCAGACTAAACCCACTACTTTCCTATTACAATACCACTTTTCTAAATATTTAGGATAGTGTTGATATAACATATACTAATCCTGTTCTCATAAGCAGCAAACTTGTAGGGGTAAGACCATTCAAACGAAGTTTTAAAAATCTGATCAACTAGGAAATTTTAAAAATTTAAAAAGATGATTTTATAAGCATGAATATGTGCAGCTAATTAAAGATAGCACTTAATATTTATAAAAACAAAATTGAGCTTTCAAAAGATTGTTTTAATAGAATAAATATTATGGCACCTTCTGATTGTAAATGAAACATGTTTACTAAATGTATATGAGCTTTCTGGATTATTTTTTTAACCATTGCCTGAGATCTATAATATTCTAACATCAAGATAGATAACCAGTTACCTCAAAAGTGATTCCCTATCATATTGCTTATTAGCATTTTGAACAGATTAAGTGAAGAGACCTTAGAGTCATGGTAGGTTCTAACTCTTTTTTTATTTTATTTTATTAATGTTTGGTTGCTTTTCACCTGCCTCCAGCCACAGATCTGACTGGAGACCTGGCTTGCAACCTTGTTATGTGCCCTGGCTGGGGAATCGAACCTGCGACCTTTGGGTTCGCAGGCCGGCACCTTACCCACTGTGCTATCAGCTAGGGCCGGTTCTAACTCTTGATCCTCCGAATGATGTAAGACAATCATCCCCTCTGATAATACTTTTTCTATGTAACTCTGACCTCTCCTTTTCTCTCCATTTGCTTGAAATAATTTGGAATCAGAATGAGAGGCACTGATTATCTTTGATCATTTAAATATCAAATGTCAGTATTGAACAAAGCAAACCAGTTATAGACATGAGTTACATTAACTAGGTGAAGTAGTTGGTATGTCATTGTCTGATACACAGTATACCCCCTACCCCTGCTATTCATTCATTGCTATTAAACAAGCAACTGAGGATGGATGTAATACAACAATAAAATTTAAAAAACAAACAAACAAACAAACAAAAACAAGTAACTACCTGAATAACTATAGATGGCATCCTGGAGAGCCTGCTTCGGTGTCTATGATTGTATACATTCACTCATAAAATATTTATTGACTATACAGTTGGTGCTCAACATTATTAACTTTTAGAGCAATGAAAATTAAAACCACAAGACACCACTTCACACCTACTAGGGTAGCTAGCATAAAAAAAGACAGACAACAACAAGTATAAGTGAGTATGTGGAGAAAATGGAACCCTCATTCATTGTTCTTGGGATTGTAAAATGGTTCAGACACCTTGTAAAAATAGTTTGGCACTTTCTCAAAATGTTAAACATAGAATTACCACATGACCCAGAAATTCTACTCCTTGGCATCTACCCAAGAGAATGGAGAACATACATTCAAACTAAACCTTATCCATGGTTGTTCGATGCAGCATTTTCATAACAGCCAAAAAGTATAAATAACCCAAATGTCCATCACCAGATGAATGAATAAACAAAACATAATATAGTCATATAATGGGTATTAAAAAGGAATGAAGTACTGATACAGGCTACAACATAGATGAACTGTGAAAACATTATGCTAAGTAAAAGAAAACAGGCAGATGTTATATGATATGATTCCATTTATATAAAATGTCCAGTATAGAGAGAGAAGCTAGATCAGCAGTTTCCAGGAGTTCAGGGGAGGAAAGAGGATGAAGAGTGAGTACTAATGGATAAAGGATTTCTATTATAAAAATATTTTAAAATTATATAGTGGTGATGCCTGCACAACTCTGTGAATATAGCAAAATATATTTAGACTTTAAAGGAGTGGATTTTATGGTATGTAAAGTATTTCTCAATAAAGCTGCTACAAAAATATTCATTCTGTGCAGAAGCCTAAGTGCTAGGAATAATTTAGTGAAGATATCTAGGACCTTGCTCTCAAAAAGCTTATAATAAAAAGGTGTATCTTTGCAATCTAGGCTTCTGTTTCTGGTAGGTTGCACAAAGATTGGTGTCCTACCACTTTTACTTTTTCCAAGGGAAAATTTGATGAAATAATTTTCCCCATAGTAATTCTCACTCTTATGTTTCTCTAAAGCCTTTTCCACTAAGAACATATAAAGAAGAAATTATCAAGTCAACAAGAAGAATGAGCTGTCACAGATGACAAGAATTTGAAGAAGGTGAGAGCGAATAAACTATTTCATGCTGCAGAGAGGTCAAGAAATGTAAGGACCAAAGTATACTACTTGTATTTGGTAATTAGGAGGCACATGGTACTCTCCTAGTACAACTTCAGTGGAATCAAAGGGACAGAGCAATTGTGTAATGGTTGGACACAGCACAGTGCCTGACATATAATCGATAGTTGCTAAAGAAATATTTGTTGAACTGAAAGTAAATGTGCTGTGAGAAAGTAAAGGCAGAACATAAAGACTATGCTTATAAGAAGTTTGTATGAGAAGAAAAAATAGGTAGTGGGTGGTAATTGGGGAAGTATGAGTTAACAGAGTTTAGTTTTTAGATGACAGAAATTGATTATAGTCTGAGAAATTGATCTCTAGTAGAGAAGAAAAGTTTAAGTGTAGGGAAAGGATAGAAGGTAGCAGGGTCTGGAAGAGGTGAGAGGGTTAAATTAGGATTAAATTGGATCTGTGTAAATGTAGGTATATGTGCAGAAGTGTGCATTAAGTTTAGGGAAATAATATCTGATGGCTTCAAGCTTCCATATTATTCAGGAAGCTAAATCATCTGCAAAAAATGAGTATGGGTACTGAGAAAACAAGAAGGAGACTTGAAGATAGCAGTGAAGATTTGGAAATAACTGTCAAGAATGGAAATATAAACTTGCCAAGGACAAGTAAAAGGATTGCCAGGACATGTTGAAATTTCAAATGTAAATGATAAAATTATTCATTAATGTGCCTTAAATGCTTACTATTTTAAAGTTTTTGTGGGCATTCTTTTTTTTTTTTTTTTTAAGATTTTATTTATTATTTTTAGAGAGATAGGGGTAGGGAGAGAGGCAGAGAGGAAGAGAAACATCAATGTATGATTGCCTTTTACCTGCCTCCAGCTAATGACCTGGCTGGAGACCTGGCTTGCAACCTGATTAGGTGCCCTGGCTGGGGAATTGAACCAGCAACCTTTGGGTTCGCAGGCCAGCGCCTTAGCCACTGTGCCACCAGCCGGGGCCTGTGAGCATTCTTTCTTCAAATATTTTCCAAAAGTTACTTAACTTCAGAGATAAAAAATTACAGAAGGTGAAAAAAAAAATTACAAGCCCTGGCTGGTAGCACAGTGGATAAGGTGCCGGCCTGCGAACCCAAAGGTCGCAGGTTCGATTCCCCAGCCAGGGCACATGACCAGGTTGCAAACCAGGTCTCCAGTCAGGTCTGTGGCTGGAGGCAGGTGAAACGCAACCATACATTGATGTCTCTCTCCCTCTCTGCCTCTCTCCCTTCCCCTCTTTCTAAAAATAATGAAATAAAATCTTTAAAAAAAAAAAAAAAAAAATTACAGAAGGTGGATTAATGCTATGTTGACACTTTATGTGTATGGATCTTCCTATTTTCAAAACTCCATTTAAGAGTAGTATTTCACATTAGAATTAATGCTTAATATTTTTTTCCATAATAAAAATGCCAAACTCAACTTGAGTAATTCAGATGACTTCTTTGTTCCCTGAAGCCACCTAAAACATGGATGAGATTGACGTAATTCACCATCATCCTGCAGACTGTACAATAGATGTCCAAACCTTTTTTGAGATTTATGTGTATTCCCTGGGGCCTTGTGATCTCATTACCATGTCTAGTTCCAAGCTTCTGCTTCCATTTAACTTTGTCTAGTTTACAGGTCATGTATCATCATCCTGCTCATGTTGCCCATTTTGGATTCTGTTAACTCAGAAGATTTTGGGTCTTCCCCTCAAGGACATTGGCAACATTTACAGAAGCATATATGTGTATGTAGAGATGATTTTGCTGATGGTGGTCATGTGCAAGGATTGTTATATCACAGTAATAGAAAACAGTTCAACTTGATGTCAGCCTCCTAGATTTTTCTTGTGCTTCTCACTTTTATATCCTTCCCTCTAAGGAATAAAACTTCTATTTCTCTCACTAGGTAGTGACAGAGTCATTTATCTATATCCCTTACTGCCACACCCAGATCGAGACATATCTTGGCCTCTCCAAGCCAGTAGAGCTCTCAATAAAACAAATGGGCCTTCTTGAGAAATCTTTTTTGCATCCCTCATGTAAGTCTTTAGACAACTTTGTATTTTTCTTATGTTTCAGGATATATCATTAATAATATTTTTTCTTGAAACTGATATGACCATTAGTCAAAACAAACCTATATCCACACTAAAAGGAAATTTAGATACTATTGATCAGCCTTGTATTTTACCAAAATGAATTCCAGTGAGGGGCAGGTCACATAGCTTTTTATACTTCTGAGTTTTTAAAATCTGTTTGTATAATTGTCATAGTCTATAAAGCATCCCAAGTTTATTTTTAAGTATACCAGTTTTTCATTAAGGCTCCAAAGTCATGTAGCTTCTTCAATGTGTTCATTTAAACTGTGATATCATTGACAGGGGTCTCTTATTGACCATTGTGGCACACCATTGCTACATATTCCTAAGATTCCCTACTCCAGATTTACTAATCCTCTTTACCAAGTGAGAAAAAAAAATCAGAATTTACTTTGGTAAACTCTATATCCCATTTTTCTTAGGCTAATAGATTATTTAGTTACTTTCCTATGATGTAGCCAACAAGTCCTGATCTATTATCCCCCTAGGAACCCTTGTGGGGGAATTAAGAAGACTGGGCCTATGTCATTAAAGCCTTTGCTAGCTGTTTGTGTCAGCTAAGTGACATAACTGAACTTAATTGTTTATTGATTGTCTTCTCACAGGGATGAATAAAGAAGAAAATAGGACTGTTTAGAGCTGAAAAATGTAAAAAGCTTTATTATTAGACAGGAATGCAGTGAAATGGCCCAATGAGTTCAAGATGGTGCTCTAGGAATCATAAAGGGACCAGTCAATAGTGAGTCATATTCTATCCTCACCAGTGGGACTGTATCTAACATACTAACGGGAATAAGCAGGAAATGTTTTAATAGCATCAAAAGAAGCCTGAGATTTGAGGAAACCAACATTCCTGTTTGTAGGGAAACACCTCCTAGAACAAACACAGCAGGCTTTTGAGATTCTAGATAGTCCACCTGTTGCATTAATGCAGTTTTAGCCTAATGAAGAGGACTTTATGCTGCGACTATAAAATGTGACAAATTATTACAATGGTATTAATAAAAACAAAACCATTAAATGCCTGAGGTACCAATAGATAGTCTTAAAAAATTCACTGCTGAGAGTGGAGCAAGTGGAGACATTATCACCTAGTTGGGCAACAAAAGTTTAGGTGAAGGGGGAAAGGATGGCTGTAACCCTGGAAGGTTGAGAAAAGTGGAAAGACTGCTCATCAGACAAGAGCCCCCTAATGGCCACATGTGAAAGAAGGTCTTGGGTCTTACTCTATCCTGAGGGTGGCAAACACAAGGCCTGCAGACCAAATCCGGCCCTCCACCTTGTTTTATCTGGCCCGGCACCTTGTTTGTACATGGCTCGCTTAACTGTTAAGTTACTATAAGTTACATTTATACAGTCCTGAAATTACATTCAGCCCTTTGAAGGAAACCGTGAGGCTGATGTGGCCCCCAGTGAAAATGAGTTTAACAACCCTGCTCTAGGCGTCTATTCTGACTCTGTGCATGCTAGTAGTCTTGTATTACTGTTTTGGACATTACACAATTGTAGCCATCAATCATCAGACTTTTCCTGGGACCTTCTGAGGAGTCAGAGAATCCTTCAGAAATAGATGACTAGAATTGGTAATTTAAATCAACAACAAAAATCAGTGGAATATTGATTGGGCTTGAGATATGTATAAGCCCAGTTAGTCACAATTGAATTGTGGATAATAATAATAACAGTAACTATTTATTGTACTATGCATTTTACAAATGGTAACTCATTTAATTTACCTAATAATTGAGCTGATTATTTCTCACGTTTACCAAAGAAGGAAAATTGAAGTCAGTTAGGCACATTCCAAAGTCTAGTATCTCTAACATAAATGGGAAGCTCCAAGCAGGCATGTTTATACAGGAAAAGCTTAGTAAACTGTTGTTCCCGGACTAGGGGCCTGGCCCTGAGTGGGTCTGCCTGGGGCCAGCTGTGGTGTGTGGGTTCTTGACTTCATGTGGGAAAGATGTCACAAAACAAGTCCAAATGACTATGAGGATACATTTATTAAAGCTGAGGACATTGAAACAAGGAAGAGCTTAGCATAGAGGAAGCAACAAGAGAACCTAGGCAGGGATGCCTGAGCTCACTGGGAAGTCAGAGAAAACCTTTGGGGGCAGGTTCAGGGGGTTAGCCCGGGACAAGCTGCCAGCTGCCCATTGCCTTAGAGTTTAGGAGCTGCATGCCTGTGGGGGAACTGGGGGAAGAAGGAAAAGGAAACGGCTTGGGCTGCTCCCAGAGAGAGAGCAAGCCCTAGGTCCTTTGTCTTGAGGCTTTTATCTCTCTCTTGCAGGCAGGAATCTTAGGGGAGGTCTCAGGGGAGGGTTTCAGTAGAATATGCATCATTTTTCCAGGTGTGCCCTTTCAGGGTCATGGTTTCCACTGATTGGTCAGTGACAGGGGTCTTTAGTCATTACAGTTGAATCTGGCTTCTCCTGCCTGATTTTGTTACTTTTTTGGGCCTGGAGCTGAAAAACAACTGAGGCCTAGATGTTTTCCCCAGGGAGGAAAGGTTACCTTCCGGAGAAAGGTCCTTGTTTCCCCAGTTTTGCCCCCAATCTGGCTGTAAATTGCTCAGCCATTGTGCTCAGCTAGCTCTCAGTTTCCCTATTCCATTTGCCAAAGAATTTCCCTAGTGTCCTACTATCCTGTTTCATTCTGAGCCTAGGGATGATGAGATGGTGTTAATTACTTTGCTTTTTACAGTAGAGATTAAGTCCAAACTTCAGATATTAGAGTAGAAATCATTATTAAAGTCTTGTCCTCATTTAGTGACTTTTTCAGGCACCCATTACTTGCTGATGTTACTATGCTAAACAAATCAATAGAGGCGTAAATCTCATGGAGCTTACATTTTAGTGAGGGGGACATCATGAGCAAGTAAACAAAAATTAAAGTTATTTTGGATAGTGATATTATTATGAAGAAAATGTGATAGTGAAATGGGGGAAATTAATTAACGTGGTCTGAGAAAGTTTCCCCAAAGAGGCAAAATTTAAGCTTTGTCTTTTTTTAAGATTTTATTTATTATTTTTAGATAGAGGGGAAGGGAGAGAGGCAGAGAAGGAGAGAGACATCAATGTATGATTGCCTTTCACCTGCCTCCAGCCATGGACCTGGCTGGAGACCTGGCTTGCAACCTGGTTATGTGCCCTTGCTGGGAATCGCAGGCTAGCACCTTATCCACTGTGCCACCAGCCAGGGCTAAGCTTGGTCTTAAATAATGTGAAGAAGTCAGACATCTGAAGATATGACAGAAATACATTTCCAATAAATAAGGTAAATGATTGGGAAATCTGATTGCTAAATATGGATGCCCTAGACTTTAAGTCTGGCAGTATTATGGTGAATGAAAAGAACTTCAGTTTGTCTTGGTGAGTGTTTCTCCTAACTCTTGATGTTTACGTACTCAGCAATCCAGGTGCTTGTAAGATCCCACTATAAATGTACTTGGTAACTTGTCATATGTGACCTCTTGTGGCCTTCTCAGCTTCTTTCCCAGATCTTAAAGGAGAAAGCCATTTTCCTAGCCATGGTAATTAATGGCTTATGAAGACATCTGCAGTGATTCTTCTCATCTATATACAAGTGTTTCTTTGCAACTGTGACTTTGCTACTTCTCTCATTAAGAGGTCAAATTCTTTCTCCAAACCCTTGAATCTAGGCTGGCCTTATGACTTGCTTTATTAATAGAATGCAGCCGAAGTAACATTGTGGAACTTATGAGGGCAGACTCTGAGAGACTTTTGAAGCTTCTGCTCTTTTCCTCTTGAAACACTGCCATTAATTACCCCTGTGAAAAAGCCCCAGCCAATACCCATGAGGTTGAAAGGCCATTACCAACTGCCATCTTTCAAATAAGGCCCCCTTGGACCAAGCACTCCTAATGGTTTCCAGCTGAAAACATCTACAAGGAGTGACCATCAGTAGAGTGAGTGAGCTCAACAGAAAAGTCACCCAGTTGAAACCAGCTCAAATCTCTGACTCACAGAATTATCAGCAAAATGGTTGTCATTTTAAGCCACTAGATTTACTATGCAGTAATAGATCATGAAGAAACTAGCTTGACTCCAAAGATGTTTCTTTTGGGCTTTGACCTTGAAGGTGCTGACTGAATACTTCTTCAAGATTGGTGCCAGGAGACATTATGCTAAACTTTCACAAATTTTTCAAATTACTTTAAGTATATATATATAAGCAGAATTGAAAGATTATTTCTACTTACTGATAGGAAGTAGAGAGAGGATTCCAACAGGCAGATGACATGGCTAAATTTTAACATATGGATTCAGAGTCCTTTCTCACTTTTCCAAACTTTTGTTTTCTTTAGTAATGCTCTAAACTTCCACTTTAGGAATTTTTATATATCATGCTACTCATCAAGTATGAGTATATAGTGCCCTGAGCACTAGCATCTTAACCACTATTTGATTCCTGGTTTTTCAACTACCTATCATTAATAATTAAAAGGACAGTTTTTGGTTTGGGGATATTATAGAGACATAATTAAGAATAACAGAGCTCACGTTAATAAAGGACTCTTATGTAGTTTAGCCTACCCTGTAGCCCTGGCCTTAATTACTACTTTCTCTCCACTAAGATTTGGAAGGGTATGAGGACATTGGTTATCATGTCTTTATGATTTTCTACCATTCTGGCTACATTTATTCCTTTTTCTACTGAACAATCCAGGCTAATTCCTCAATTGCAGAAGGATGCCTACTAAAACTCCTTCTATGTACCTTCTTATTTGCTACCATGGTAGTTTTATAAGGTTCTGTTGAGTTTAATGAGTAATCCATTCTGATGTGTTTACTGAAAACTCTTCCTCCATTACTCATAATTCCACCATTCTATGGGTATTTTGTGTATTGTCTAATCAATAGCCCCTTTCTACTTTCCCACCAGCATCAACTGTGGTGAAAGCTATCCATTTGCTGACTCACTGGGATGTGTGTGGCTTACCCCTGCAAGGGCACTTGCATGTGGATTATTCTAGTCTTTCTAATGATTTTCTCTATTGCCCATGCAATATCTTGGCCAGTGTCATTTTTAACCAGCTTTTCTGCTTGGTGTCATACCCCTCTTAAACCACACATTTTTGTTTCTAAGCTTATGTCCTTAAAGCGTTGGCTCTCAACTTCCTGCTTCCTGTTTGAGACCAGTTCTCAGTTTAGACTAGAAATAAATGGTATTTCCTGAGGTCCATCAATTGTGGAGACTATGTTCCTGTCATTCCCTGTAATACATATCCAGCTCTGCATACTTCCCTGTATTCTTTATGGTGATTAACACTCACATGTTTTTAACAGATAATTTTATAAATGTCCTTAGTATTGTAGGGTATGAGACTTCCAACATTTTAAGATGAGAGACAGATAAATCCCATTCATGTTCTTTGCTAAGGGATAGCAGATTTATAAATGGCAGATCTTTATAGAGTTATAAATCTATGAAGTTCCACTTCAGGAATCTTTTTCTATGACTCTGTGTTATCAGTCTCCACATGTCAAAGGCCAAGAGCAGGATGAGCTGGAAACAAGATTTTGGATCTAAATTTTGAGAGACTTAGAAAAGTATAGTGATACTGGTTAATGCTTACAAGGTCTATCCCTTACTTAAACAAAATATAAAACCTAAAACAACATCCTAAATTCACAGGTCTGATTTAGCCAGACTAATAATTTTTAATTATATTTTTTTGAATGGCACAAGTCCCACAGAATATGTTGTGATTGTGAAAAATTAACATCATGCAGAAGCATGCAGAGTAGAAGCTTATCTCTCCTCTTACTTGGGGTTCCCCCATAAGCAGATTTTGAGAAAGATACTTGAATACAGGTACTATGGAGACTCCTGTTTTTCTTCTCTGCTCACCACTCATTAAATACGCTGTACTCCAAGGTGTGCAGGGTTTTCCCGTACTAAGTAATTGCCTAGATTTCTACAGACACCAGCTGGGTGTTCTGCAATTCAATTAAATCCTGACCCTATCTACCTGGAGAGATAGCATCAGATCCCACAAGTGAAGGCTGCTTCCCCACTGCAGGTGCCAACTGCAAATCCAGATTCTCTCCTGAACTTCTGAAGGACCGGCTGTAAATAGGAGGTTCCCACCACCCCCTTTTGAGGTTGGATAATTTGTTAGAATGACTCAGAGAGGTAGGGGAAACAGTTTACTACTAGATTACCAATTTATTACAAAGGAACAGCCAGTGAAAGAGCTGCATAGGGCAAGGCGGGAGAGAAGGAGCACCAAACTTCCATGCCCTTTCAAGTCACACAGTCCTCTAAGCACCTGCATATGTTTACCAACCCAGAAACTCTCTCTGGACCAGTCCTTCTGGGTTTCCGTGGAGGCTCTATTATTGTATGCATGATTGATGAAATCACTAGTCATTGGCGATACCTCAAATTTTAGCCCCACTTCAGAGGCTGAGTAAGGCCTGAAAATTCTAACCTTCTAATCAGTTGGTTCCCAGGGCAACCAGCCCCTAACCTGTGGTTATCTAGGAACTTTCCAAAAATCTCATTAACAGATCAAGTGGAATTGGAAAGGGCTTATTATAAATAACAAACACACCTTTATCTCTCTTATCACATAGGACATTCCAAAGGGTTAGGACTTTGTTCCAGGAATAAAGATGAAGACCAAATATTTATATTTCTTCTAATAAATCACAAGATCACAATAGGTATTTTAACTGGGAGGTAAAGGAGTGAGGAAAGTGAGATGGAAAGAGAAGGAAAGCCAATAAAGAGTATATGAGTAAATGGATTACTACTGTGGACAACTGAGGCTTAATTTTTCAGGGTGGGGGAACCTCTGGGGAGTCCTATAGAATTGTAGAAATTTGCTTTGTAATTGTCCCCCTAAACTCTATTTTTTCTCTGATTTATTTATTTAGTCTTAGGCTAATGAATATCCTACTGTTTTATTCCAATGGCATAGTATATTTTGATTTCTAATAGGGTAAATTCTCCTCCCTATTGTTATTCTTTATGAAACCAAATATAGTTATAATTTTTTCTTCCATGTAACTTTTAAAATAAGCTAATCAAGATTCTTTTTTTGTTTTAAATCCTGAGGGACATGGAGGGGTTCCAAATGAGCCACCCCAAGGTGTGCCTCAGTAGTATGCAGATTACTTTGAACTAAAGACAATTTTAGCTTCAGGCTCAAGAGACATTTCTGTCTCTCCTTTTACCTAGAAGAATTTGAATTAGAGGCCTTGCCCATAGTAAGAGATTACCAGTAATAACTTCTTTTGACCCACCTATATGGCAGGGCAAACTTCTGTTTACTAAATGTCCTTCTTATCATTCTACACAGACTTTCTGAAGCCCCCAAAGTACATTGCCTCATCCCTAGCTCAGGGAGTCTTATAGTATGTACCTCAATCTCCTTTCTGTCTCTGAACCGCACCTACCTGTGAGGTCTCTGACTCTCTCATGTATACAGGGGTCCTATACATATGTATGTATTAAATTTGGTTATTTTCTCTTGCTAATCTATCTCATGTCTCCTTGATTATTAGGCCAGCCACAGAACCTTGAGGGTAAAATTTATCCCTCCCCAATGGGGGATTTGGATCAGAATTGCTTGGCTTTGTACTATTTTGAGTCTTCCTATTTAGGAACATGTTTCCATTATATTGGGTGTTTTATATGTTTGTAATAATCCTATCTTTATTCATGGATTTTGTACATTGCTTGTTTCATTTACTCATTATTTTACAGTTCTTATTGCTACTGTGAATGGGATCTTTAATTTATAATATTTTAAAAACATGTTATCAACCAGGTGTAAGAAAGCTATTTATCTCTGCAAGCTGATTGTATATGCATCTACCTTACTAATTGGTTATTGACAGACAGGCAGATTTTTTAGTCTTTCACAGTCTCCTCTTTGCAAACTCTCTAATTAGCAATAGGAGACACAATTTGGCTGCTCTTTCCCCTATTCCTTATGTCTGGGGAATTAAGACAAGACTGTGTTTCTGACTGTTTTAACTAGATTTTTACTTACCTTTTGGGATCTCAAAAGCTAATTTCCATTATCACTACCACACCCTGGTCCTTCAGGATACACTCTTCCAACATCATGACTCAAATATGGCTAGGATTCTTTTTAAAAATGTAGAATTTTTACCATGGTACCAGTTACTTATTTTTTTAAATCATAAACTTTTTAAAGTAGATACGATTTCCTCCCAAAAATCAATATATTTTCTTATACTGGAACTGGGTTTGATCTTCATCATTAATTCTGGAACATCATGAAGTAGAATAGTTTGTATGAAATGTCCTTGCTATTGATTTTTATATTTATAACCTATATACTCTATAATGTAATATATTATGCTCTTGAGAAATTGAAAAATGAATTTTTCCTAATAATGTGACTTTTGTTTTTAGTGTTGCCCTATAGTCCAAACCAAGCTCTTGTTACCCTGCCCCTTTCAAATGAATCTTTTCTCACAACTGAGTTTCTGAATTAAAGTAGCAATATAGCATTGTCACCAAGAAGTTTTGTTATCAGTAGAAGTGGGGTTCTTGTGGTGAAAAAAAATTTCATGAGACTGACATAAGAGGATGGAGCTCCATGGTAAACTTTACTGATGATGTAAAATTAAGGGGGTTCACCTCCTGACTTCCCAATGTCCCATCTTTATCCATCTTGCCATGGAAAAAATCCAATCTTGTCTTCAGTAGGACAAGGATAAAGGCCACTGCTCAGAGTTTCTGCTCCATATTAAAGTAAACTCTCAGCCCTGGCTGGTAGCACAGTGGATAAGGTGCCAGCCTGCGAACCCAAAGGTCACTGGTTCAATTCCCAGCCAGGGCAACATAACCAGGTTGCAAGCCAGGTCTCCAGCCAGGTCCCCAGCTGGAGGCAGGTGAAAGAAACATTGATGTTTCTCTCCCTCTCTGCCCTTCTCCCTTCCTCTCTCTGGAAATAATAAATAAAATCTTTAAAAATGTTTTAAAAAAATAAATAAAGTATGCTGTCATCCAGCATCTGGCCAGTTTAGCATGTGCTTTCAGCTGCAGCCCATCGCTGTGTTGTGGTATGCAGACTGCCTCCTGGAGCCTGAGTGTGGCGTCCACACAACCATGGGTCATGTGGCTGCTAAGGCCACATGCTATGGAGAGAGGATATGCAAGAACATTGGGGGGCTGCAGTTTGTGAGAGAGGAGGGAGGGAGGGAGAGAGAGAGAGGGAGAGAAAGAAAGAAAGAGAAAGATTCTTTGTTCCCCTGGGATTATATTATTGTGGGCTTAGTACAGACCAAGTGCTTTTTCAAAATGATCAATTAATATCCCAAATTTTCATGGCTTTTAGGTGTGTCTGGGCTTAGTTAGACTGACAGGCCTCTATGGTCCAGTACCTCCCCCAGCATCCCACCAATAATCTGGTACCGAAGGAGGGGGAGGAGCGTTCATTCTCTTGGTGTAGAGCTGGGTGTAAAAGCTGTCGCTGCATGGTAAAGCGACAGGCAGATGCTCCCGGTTTTATTAAGCTCAATGTCTAGTTTTCTTTGTTTCCCCTTTCCTCTTAATAATTAGTTAACTAGTGATGGTAACAGTGTGAAATAAAATGGACATGAAAATGAGTCCTAACTCTACAAATTATTAGCTGTGCGAGTGTATACAAATTATTCAACCTCTCTAAGGTTTAGTTTTCTCTTTATAAAATGCTAAGAATAATAGTATCTACCTCATAGAGTTGCCAAGATTAAATGACTGACTGGCAATTAGTGCATACTATGATTTCTAATACCACAGTTATTATATTTCTAGGCATCATCTGATATCCTGTTGTTTATGGCAAATGTTTTAATTTGTATTGACCCAATAAAATATAAAACCTTAGGAAAATAATAAACTCTGAACTTGATTCTACAATATTATCTACTTCCTTCTAATATTCTAACAGGAATCTCACTGGTTCAAAGTTTTTTTTTTACCAAGGCTTTTTACCTTTAACAATAAGCAAGATATGAGTGTTGATATCAGCAGGAGTCTAGATATTAAGTCAAGTAATTTTAAATTTTTTAATGGCATGGGTCACAAGAGAATATTCCTTTCAAAATATAGAATTGTGGAATAAAAGGTAAAAGAAAAGTAATAAATCAAGCTGTGTGAGACAGGAGTGGGGAATACATTGTACTAAGCCCTAAGATATAAATGACCCTGCAGCATCAAAATAAATGACTCACTGTGTTCTTTTGCTGTAAATTCAGGCTGTACTAAATTATTTGCAGTTACTACACCATACCATGACATTTTATATCTTTGTACCTTGGCATATACTATTTCATCTTCCTGCAATCCCCTCCTTTTTTTTAACCACTTTTGTCCATCTAGTGGGTTCTTCCCAACAAGCCAATATAGTGTATGTGTACTTTCCTCATGCAGTGTTTCAGGTCTTTCAGGGTTAAAGATCATCTTCAACAGATAAAGATCAATTGCTATATCTTTTGTAAAGCTATTTCTGGTCTTTCAAGGACTTATTACCCAGCTCTGTTCTAGTACTCATTACATTGCATTATTACTTTTAATTATCTGTCTGAGTCCATTACATCACTGTGAGCCTCATCACCCACAACATATTTAGCATCTAGAGATGAGTAGTGAATGCATGTTAAATTAACTGATACTTATATTGCAGTTATATGTATACCTTAACTTACCTAAGCCCTAAGTTTCTGAACTGTTAAGCCATTAGTCCAGTAGATTTTTAAGGCAATAGCAGATAATAGGTGTCTTCTAAAATAATACATGATGGTTTTATTTATTTTTAAAGATTTTATTTTTTTAGAAAGAGGGGAAGGGAAAGAGAAAGGGAAGGACAGAAACACCGATGTGTGAAGGAAACATCAATCTGTTGCCTCTCACATGGCCACGAGTCGGGCATGTGCCTTGGCTGGGAATTGAACCAGTGACCTTTCAGTTCTCAGGCCAGCATTCAACCCACATGAACCACACCAGTCAGGGCAAAAATGATGGTTTTATAATGCCAGATTACTACATAGAGATTTATTCTATATACATGAGAAAGCAAAATGTATGAACATATTTTAAAATTCACAGTTTTTAACAGTTTCATTATTCATAAATAACTTCCCCAATTTAGAATAAAATCAAGAAATAAAATTAAAATTTTGGATACAAACAAGTTTTTGAAATATATTACACTACTGTGATTCAAAAGACAACAGAGAGGAAAGAGCCAGCCACCTTCCACATGTGGAAAAAGGTGCAGGCCTTGGCTTTCTAACCACACTAAGAGGTAGGAAACCTGGGCAAGGAAGAGAGGCCCTAGGGCATGCTATATGAAACACTGACCTTTAATATGATGTCCTTATCTCCTAGTAAAATGTGGCTCCAGAGAAGTTGGATTCTACTGATAGGAAGAACTACTCCTTATCTCAATGGTCAGAGGTACTCAGGTATTTCCTCTCAACACTCACAATGCTCCCATCCCAGCCTTGAGCAGAATTCTTTTTCCTAATGTTCTGAGGTAAAATCTTGAGGACAGGGAAAAGACAATAGTGTTGGTGTTTATGCAAAAATGCTGTATCTGTGTTAATGAGACTACTGTGTAAATTAGGGAATTCTGAAGTTAAAAAAAAAAAAGGAATGCTGCCCTGGCTGGTGTGGCTCAGTGGATAGCAGCCCTGTGAACCCAAAGGTCACTGGTTTAATTCCCCAGTCAGGGCACATACCCAGGTTGTAAGCCAGGTCTCCAGCCAGGGCCATAGCTGGAGGCAGATGAAAGGCAACCATACGTTGATACTTCTCTCCCTTTCTTCCTGCCTGCCCTTCTCTCTGAAAATAATGAATAAAATCTTTTTTAAAAAATGTGAAATTTTGGCTATAAAACAATTTTAAAGCTTATTGTACTGTACTTTTAATATTTTAAATTAAGTTATAATATTCAACATTAAAAGTGAACATATTTGTTGTATTCTGTTTAACCTCTCTGCTAGATTTGGATAATCAGTAGTGTTCTACTGATTAGTAAACTGTGTCTGAAACTACAGTTAATTTCAGACAGTTTTTTCTAATATGATATGTATGTCCTTAAGTGAAATTTTCAGAAACTGTGTTTCAAAACTATAAGGGGCAAATGATTAATCATTGTTATATCATTAATAAATCTCGATGGAAGAGACAAAATGTAAATGCAAACAAATATGTCTTTAGTTTTACTACCAAGCATTATATAAAAATAACATGTAATACCTTTTTTTTTAGTTTTTTTAAATGTTATTTTGAAAGACTACATTTCTCTGGTTTTACCACCTGATTTTATCAACTGAAATAGACTTAATGATGGGATTAAGTTTTGTGACATTTTTATGTACATAAAATATTCAAGGCTGCTGCAAATATAAATTTGTAAAAAAACAAATTTCTCGAAGCTGGAGGGACAAAATTTTTCATCATAAAGTCCATTTTGGTACAAAAAGAAGATAGCTAAATGAGAAAGGTTACTACTATGAAAATAAATATCAGTTAATAAATTATTTTTGTAATTGCTCTACTGTAATATTTGTTTTAATTAAAAGATTAAAGCTTAGAAATAGTTCAACTATTTCTACATTTCTGGCAAAGTAGAAAAAATAATGACATCTTGTTGTTTCCTTTGGATTTCTGTTACTATCTCTCATTCTGAAAGTTGCACAGTGTAGCATGTTAATTAATTCCTAAGACTATACCATAAATTATCCTTATAAAATATTATGTATCCACTTATCTTTTGACCATAAGTCAATAGAATATCCTTTAGGAAATACAGCAATGAAAAGAATTAATTAAAAGATATCCATATTTAATAGTTAAAACAAGAGCACAAATTTGGAAAATACAGAGTACTGTGAAATGTAAAATAATAACTTTTATATTTTAAATTTTACTTTTCCTAGCTCCTAGTCCTTCCTCCTACTTAATAGGGCTTATTTGTGTCTTTGATGTGACCCCCCTGTCCCATTTCTTTATCTCTTGGCCAATCCTACCAGGCTAGGCACATTAAATAATGGTCTCATTTAATCTTAGAACATGGAAAATTCTTGTTAGGCCAGATGTCTGTGACTCTTCTAGTGGTAGATGAAATAGGTTATGATTGCTGTTTGATTTGTGTCTGTTTTTGTCTTGATATTATTTCTGTAAGTTTCCTTATTGCTACTTCAATGATTTTGAATCCTTTAAACAAAACAATAAGCCATCATATGATAATCGGACTGGAAGGGATCTTTAAGGACCCTCAAGGCCAACCTATCCTTCATTGTAGAAATAAAGAAACTAAGGGCTACTAGGAAGCGTTCAATAAGGACTAAATGCCACAAGAAACAGGCAACTTTCCCTTTTCAGTTCTAAGCTACTTCTCTATTTAACATCTCTAAGAGTTAGGGTAGAAGTATGCCCAAGGTGTTATAATAGCATGAGGAAGGATACTTAGTAGAAGTGTGTGTGGGGTGTGTGTATGTGTGTGATAGAGAGAGAGACAGAGAGAGAGAGAGAAGCTCAGTCCCAGAAAGAAAGGGGATGAAAGAAAGTGAGGAAGGCAGGAAGGCAGGAAGGGAGAGAGCTATAGAGACACAGATGGTAAGTAATAATCCAGGCAAAGATGAAAAGTATAGGGCATTAACTCGGAAGAAATTGAATATAAAATGATATGGAAGTTTCAGGGAACATGGTGTATGAAACTAAATGGTGGAATTAAACTGATAAGAAATGACCAAAGGAAGAACATCTCTGAAGTTTTTATTACTTCTAAGGAAAATATAACCAATATTATAAACACTCATGAGGTACATTCTTCTGAGTTCTGAAAGTGTTTGTTTTATCTTGTACTTTCTTTAATTATTTTATGGAATTCACATACCCTTTCCCCTTATGTTTTTCTTTTTTGCTATGGCAACCAGGAAGCTCAGTGCTTAGTTTATATTTAATTGTGGTAACCTCTCTGAGACTTGTTTTCTGATATAATTATGTTTAATTTTCATCATTCTCTTCTTAGGTGCTTTTAATTATTATTTTTTAAAAAGCCCATTGCACTTTAAGCCACACCCATTTTTTGAAAGGAGGTAAGGTAAAAATAAACAAAAATATTTACTAAGCACCTACGTTGTAACAGACATTTTACCAGATGTTACAATTATAAAAATAAATGATTATAGCCAGGTAAGGGAGACAAATTTTTTTAAAGATTTTATTTTATTTTTTAGAGAGAGGGGAAAAGAGGGGAAAAGAGAGGAAGAAAAACATTGATATGAGAGAGAAACATTGATGGGTTGCCTTTCATACTTGCTCTGACCAGGAACTGAACCCTCCACCTAGGCATGTGCCATGTCCAGGAATTGAGCCAGCAACCTTTTGCTTTGCAGGATGATGCCCAACCAACTGAACCATATTGGCCAGAGCAGGAGGCAAATATTTTTTTTTTTTGAAAGATTTTCTTTCTTTCTTTTCAGAGAGAGAAGAAGGGAGGGAGAAAGAGAGGGAGAGAAACATTGATGTGTAAGAAAAACATTGGTCAGTTGCCTGTTGTGTGCACCCTGCTGGGGACTGAACCCACAACTCAGGCATGTGCCCTGACTAGGAGGGTAGGGTTAATGTCCTACCATCAGTCCACTGAGCCATATGAGCTAGAGCAGGAGACAAATATTTTAAAAATTTGTTAAGACATTTTAATAGACTGACTATTTATATATCCCCCACTAAAATTTATATGTTGAAATTCTAACCCCCAATGCGATAGTATTAGGAAGTGGAACATTCAGGAGGTAATGAGGTCATGAGGATGGAACCCTCATGGATAGGATTGGTGCCCTTATAAAATGAACCCCAGAGAACTCAGCACCCCTTCCACTGTGTGAGGATACAATCAGAAAATGGTCATTTATGAATCAGGAAGCAAGTCTTCCCCAGGCACTAAACCGGCTGGCACCTTGGATGTAACCACCTCCAGGACTGTTGTGAGAAATAAATATATATTGTTTATAAGATACCCAGTCTATGGTATTCTGTTAGAGTATCCTGAATTGACTAAGACAGACATGATGTGGGAAGTACAAAGGTAGAGTTCTCCTATGAAAGTGTCACAGAGAAGACACTTGAGGTTCAGTGACAGGGGATTTGCCAAGTAGCTATCTAGGCAGAAGAGTGAGGATTGTGGTGAGGAAGGATTTTTATATACAAAGGTATCAAACCTTTAGAGAAGAACAATCTGGTTAGACTGATTGAACTGTTAGATGTGGCAGGGTCCCTTGTGATGGCAGAATCCAGGGTAAATGATTGTTCGTAAAGTCATGGGTGGGTGGAGTCATGGTCTGCTTTTTCTTTGTCCTTGTATTTCTATAGAGGCTTAAATAAGGAGGCTTAAGAAGACCTACAAATAACACAATCTTACTTACAAAGTAAGTCCAGTTCTCACTTCAGCTGCACATATACAAAGTGAATAAATCTACAAGAAAACTTCAACTTTCTCACAGAGTTAAAATCCATATTTAAGTGCTTGAGACATTTATCACTGTGGTTAATTTAACGTGATGTCCAACAGAGATGGAACATTAGTGAAAATTGTGATGGGCTTGAAAGTGCAGGCTAAGATAGCTCTAGTTCTTATTCTTTGAGCTTTGTCTCTGGTCTTTGGTGTTTTAACAACTATTAAATAGCAGTTTGATAGTAGTGAATACTATAATGTGGAAGATGTTGTAATTTTCCAATAGTGAAAGAAGAGCATTAAAGTAATTTTTAGGAATGTGTCCCAATTTGGTTAGGGTATTTTTATTAAATATCACATTATTTTCTGTTTACTATTGCATGTAATCAAGACAATGAACTTACATAATTATGAATGCTACAATTTCCCAATTGCCATGGCTGAGTTAGTGGGCAGAGAGTTAAAGCAGGCCTGTGTAGTCATACTGGTTATTTTAAAAAATGATTGACGAGCACACAGATTGACTGTGCAGCCAGTCATTCAATAAGCTGTGCAATAATTATAAGTATTTTGTACAATTGGATTTAACCCAGATTGACAAAAAATATCACCAAGGTAAAGCTTTACCTAAAAATATAATTTTTATATGTAATCCATTAAACTATCACTTCTCACTTCTGTCCCTGTTAATATATGACTTGAGCTAAAAATTGAAGTGCTCACAATTACCACTGAATCTATACCATATAATCTTGGCTGCAATATGAGAGCAAATAACTATTGTATATAAGGAATAGATGTGTGTTTTTTTAAGTGCTTCATATAAAGATCTTAAATTCAATTTTCCATTGCTTCCATTAACAAACAGAGCAATTGTCTGTAGAGCACAGACATTGCTGTGTAGAGCAATGTGTCTACAGAGAATATGTTGGCTCCAAGGAATAATAAAATCACAGGGAAGCATCATATACTTAAAGTAACTATTTTAAAGAAAAATAGCATTATAAATATATCCCTGAGAAAATAAAATAAAATAAATCTTCATATTACTTTTAGATAATTGCTTTTTAGTCTTTCTTTTTTCTTTTAGCCTTACCTGAGAACATTTTTTCATTGCTTTTAGAAAAAGAGAAAGAGAAGAGAGATCAATGGAAGAGAAACATTGATTGATTGCCTCCTGTATACATTAGGATCATACATGCTGAACCAGAGATCGAACCCACAACCTAGGTATGTGCCCTGACTAGGAATTGAACTTGCAGTCTTTTGGTTATGGCACAATGCTCTAATCAACTGAACCACCCCAGCCAGGATTAAAGACAGAAGTTTTCAAAGGCTGCCCATACACTATAGGGTAAAACCTGAACCTTTATGTTTGTCTTACTAGTCTTTGAAAATACCATGTACTCTTGCTTAAAGATCTATGAATCCAGACTTTCCTCTCTCAGTGCTTGGCAAGCTTCTCTTCAGTTCCCCCACCTTGCTACTATTTTTGCTTATATTTACTGAGCACTTACTACACTGGACACCTTACATATATTACATTATTTAATTATATCTATGACATAGATAGCCTAATTCACAGAGGCTAAGTAACTTGCTCAATGTCCTAGACAAGGGGAGAAACACCCCCATAAAAGGAATTTATTTATTAAAAATTGTATATTTATTCTTACATGTGTAAACTTCAATAACCTTCAAAGTACTCACCATTTGATGTAATACACTATCAAGACATATTCTCTACTGCTCGAAATTTTGTGCTTCTGCTGCTGTTTGTTTCCTTTCTTCCAGATGGGCACAATGTTTCCCTTTAAGAACTTTTTATCATCTGGGAAAACAAACAAACAAACAAAAGTCACTTGTGGTGAGATGAGGTGAATAGGGATGGCAGAGCACAAGGGTCATGCTCTTTTTGGTTAAAAACACTCAGCGTAGTGTGGGCAGGCGCACTCATAAATCACCCATCATGAAATGAGCAAACATGTTGAAAGTCTTTAAAAAATACATTGAAGCCAAATGCAACCTCTCACAACAATGCCAGCTGGTACACTGATATAGGTAGGTTCCTAGAATACTCACCTGACAGGGAAAACCTGTACTACAAGGGGCCCACCCTCCAGAAGATAATTTCATTTTTTTAGGGGTCCACCCTCATAGCCAGTAAAGTGACAGAACTGAGATTTATAATCAGAGCTTTCAGATCCAAGGACAGGAACTCTTATGCATTAACAGGGACACTTTCAAGCCAGCACTTTATCATCTGAGAAGCTTTTGCTGAGTCTCACATGCGAGCTTAGTCTCCTGTCTCACAAACTTGATAAAGCGCATTGCATTAAAAGCATTTATTATATTTTAAGTGTATTGGGAGTTTGGTAACTTCACTCTTTACCATTCTTATTTCTTTTTTTTATTATATTTCATTGATTATGCTATTATAGCTATCCCAATTTTCTCCCTTTGTTCTCCTCTACCCAGTACCCTTGCTCCCTCAAGCAATTCCCACACAATTATTCATGTCCATGGGTCATGCGTATGAGTTCTTTGGCTACCCCATTTCTTGTACTGCATTTTACATCCCCATAGTTTTTCTGTAGCTACCTATTTATACTTCTTAATCCTCTCACCTCTTCTCCCATTCCCCCACACACCCCTCCCATCTGGAAACCATCAAAACCCTCTCCATAACCATAATTCTGTCTCTGTTCTTGTTTGCTCAGTTTGCTTTTTAAAATTCAGTTGTTGATAGATATATATTTATTGCCATTTTGTTGTTCACATTTTTTATCTTCTTTTTTTGTAAATAAATCCCTTTAACATTCCATATAACTATTTGGTGATGATGAACTCCTTTAGTTTTTTTCTTGACTGAAAAGCTCTTTATCTGACCTTCGATTCTAAATAATATCTTTGTTAGGTAGAGCAATCTTGGCTGTAGGTTCCTGCTTTTCATGACTTTAAATATTTCTTATCAATTCCTCCTATTCTGCAAAAATTCTTTTGAGTAATCAGCTGACAGTCTTACAGGGCAACCAACTGCTTCTGTATTGCTGCTTTTAAGATTCTGTCTTCAAGGACCTGAACAGACAACTCACTGGGGAAGATATACAAAGGGCCCAGAGGCATAGGAAAGAATGCTCAACATCACTAGCCATCAGAGAGATGCAAATTAAAACCACAATAAGATACCACCTCACACCTGTCAGAATGGCAATCATCAACAAATCAACAAACAACAAGTGTTGGTGAGGATGTGGGGCAAAGGGAACCCTCGTGCACTGTTGGTGGGAATGTAGGCTGGTGTAGCCACTGTGGAAAACAGTATGGGGTTTCCTTAAAAAACTAAAAATGGAACTGCCTTTTGATCCAGCAATTCCACTACTTGGACTATACCCAAAGAACCCTGAAACACCAATTCATAAGAACCTATGTTCATAGCAGCACTATTTACAATAGCCAAGTGCTTGAAACAGCCTAAGTGCCCATCAGTGGATGATTGGATCAAAAAAACTTCGGTACATTTACACAATGGAATTCTATATAGCAGAAAGAAAGAAAGAACTCCTACCCTTTGCAACAACATGGATGGAACTGGAGAGTATTATGCTTAGTGAAATAAGCCAGTGTGTAAAGAACAAATATCAGATGATCTCACCCATTACAGGACAATAATGAACAAAACTAACAACAAGCAAAACAGAACCAAATATATGAATACAGTGAATAGGCCTTCAGGGGGAAAGGGGTTGGGAGGAGGGGGGAGGCAGAGGCAAGGAAGGGGAGCAGCTTAGATAAGAACCTAGTATAAAGGAACCATGGACATGGACAACAGGTGGGATTGACTTTGGGGGGAATGGGTGGGTGGGGAGGGGGACAGAAGGGAGCAAAATGGGGATGGATGTAATACAACAACAATAAAATTAAAAAATAAAAAAGATTGTCTTCATCTTTAACCTTTGGCATTTTAATTATGATGTGTCTTGGAGTGGGCCTGTTTGCATCCTTCTTGTTTGGAACTCTGTGCTTCCTGGACTTGCATGTCTATTTCCTTCACCACATGCACTAGTTTTTCAAATAGATTTCCAATTTCTTGCTCTTTCTCTTCTCCATCTGGCACCTCTATAATATGAATGTTGTCCCAGAAGCTGCTTACACTATATTCATTTATTTGAATTCTTTTTTCTTCTTGCTGTTCTAATTTGTTCTTTTTTTCTTCTTTATATTCCAAATCACTAATTTGATTCTTGGATTCATCCACTTTACTGTTGTTTCCCTGTAAGTTGCTCTTTATTTCAATTAGGTTATCCTTCATTTCTAACTGGATCTTTTCTATGCTGTTGAGGTTCTCACTAAGGTCCTTGAGCATCCTTATAGCCAGTGTTTTGAAGTCTGATTCTGATAGATTGCTTATCTCCATTTTGTATAGTTATATTTGTGAGTTTTGATCTGTTGTTTCATTTGGGCTTTGTTTCTTTGCTCACTTTGGCAGCCTCCCTCTATTTGTTTTATGTATTGGATAGAGCTGCTATGACTCCCTATCTTGGTAGTGATTAGAATCAGGCTATGCCATATTGACCTTAGGAAAATTACTCAGCTTTAATTTCTTTTTTATCATAAAATGTGAGATAATATGAGTATCAAGTCCATATACATAGTCATGTTAAATCAGAATATATAAATTAGTCTGGTTAAATGCCAGGTAAATTTTCCATTTTGCAATTATATACATGATATATTGTGGAAACTGTGCTAAGGCTTGGGGAAACATTCTTATTCTCAAGAAGCTTACAGCGTACTATGGGTTAAGTATAATATTGAATTCTGTACATTTTATTATCAGTACAAAGTGAAGGGAGGCTCTATTTCTGCCTTTAAGGACCAAGCAGCACAGGGGAAATGGAGTATATGGGAACTCTCTGTTCCTTCTATTCAATTTTTCTATAAACCTAAAGCTGTTCTGAGAAATAAAATCTATTAAGTTAAACAAACAAAGAAATAAGATCTGGGGGAAATTCTCATGGTTTTTTTTTTGTTACAGCTGAGTCTTGAAGGCTGTTGCAGGAGAGGACATGTGAGGAAGTGACAGGAATAAAGTCTGATAAAGTAGGATGGGGCAGATGTATGTTTGGTATTCTTTGGTATCTTTCTATTGTGTCATTTTTTAATTCTTGTGGAAATATTACTAATTTAAAATAATTTATATTTATGTTCCCTAACATGTCATTTTATTTCCATTTAAAAACCAAGTTGTGTTGTAAAGCATATGCTAAAAATTAAAACTCAACAATTTGTGAAAATATGTGTAATGTATGTGACAAAAGATTCATATTAACTTTCAAAGAACCCTAACAAATCTATAATATAAAGACAGAAACTCCATGGGTAAAATACTTGAGTATAAACTCAGAAAAGAATTAAATATGGCTGACCAATGCTTGAACTGTTCAACCTCACTAGAAAGCAATGAAATTCAACTTAAAGGAGATACCTTTATCACTTACTAAGCTAGCAAAAATAATTGTGTGTCTATCTATCTATCTATCTATCTATATATATATATGTATAGATAGATAGGTTTGTTTATTCCAGTTATTATTGGTCAGGATTTAGAGAAATGGTCATGATCACAAAGACAATTTGGCAATAGGTATCAAAAACCTTAAAAAAAAAAAACCTTAAAAGTATTCATTAAGCTAACCTAGCAATTCTACTTTATGAATTTATTACAGGTAAATGATCATAAATGTGCACATGGGTTTAGCACAGTTTTATTGTAGCAATAATAATAGGAAAGAAAAATGGAAAAAATCATCATCTAATAATAAAATATTGATTAAATAAATAATGTAATACATCCATATAATGGGATACAATGCATCCTTGAAAATGATTTTAGAATGATGAAAATATATAGATAATATATTTTAATTTAAAAATCAAATTATAAAGAAGTACTTATAAATAATCCTATTTTAGTTATGTATAAATGCATAGAAAAAGGACTGAAAAGATATAAACTTATAAAGAATATTAAACAAATTTAACATTGACTTCTAGATGGTAGAATTCCTGAAATTTTTGGATAAAGACTAGACAAAAATGTGAAATGACAATGTTTTTCTTTGGTGTTCTTGACCTCTTCTTTTATGCCCCTTTCCCATGATCTTGAGTACACAGGGCCTTCAAATGCTTTCTGCTTTCTTCTTTGGAGAAGAGTCTGTTTAATTAACTCTAATTTATAAATGTATTACCTCCCTCAAGGTCATTTTCTTGTCAACAAGGGACATAAGACAAAGTCAGAGGAATATAAAAACAATCATTTTAGAAATATGTGAATCTGTAGGCAATATGAGGAAGGAGTTTGATGAACACACACAGCTTTCTTCACCTCAGTAAGATGGTTTAATGTGGCACAATGAGCACCAAATAAGTATAGTGAGCATAGGAGGTTTCTTCTACTTTTCATTCTACTTTTCGGAGAAATAGTTTAATAGTATTGCAATTTTCTTTTGTGGAATTACCTCTCTCCTATTAAGTGAAACTTTGATGAAACCATAAATCAAGGTATTTGCTGAGGGATGGGTAGATGACCCAAGGGTTAACCTGACTCTTTCTTCCTGGTTCTTTGACTCTCTGATGGAATGATGCAGGCAAAAGGGAAAACATCAGCTGGCATCTCTAGTTTTATGGAGACTCTCTGTCAAAACAGTTGAACAGTTCTTATTTCTGAGACCACTGATGCTGATTGGGTTTTGTCCTTTCTGATGTGGCATTTTGCTTTACTTCTGTGAGCAATGCACATTCCTTCTTGCTTAGGCTAGCCAGGAAATCTTCTGTTGCTTACAGCCGAAGACTTCACTTCTCCAGGTATCAGGAGACATGATGACTCTTTGTGAAATACTTAGCCACTCTGGTTTCATTTTGTTAAGTGTGAAAAGGAAGTGATTGCAAGACATAGTTTCTACTTTCTCTTCTAAATGTAAAAAGAAATAGGTATATAAGGTTAGGTTTCCTTAGAAGTCTTTAATAATTTTGAACATATGCCTATTCCTAGATGAATAGGTTGGGGGCTAATGCACTTACCCATTAACTGTGACATCTAATTTGGTCTCGTAGCGGGCCTTCAGCTTTTAGGCCCTGGAGTCCATTTAAGGTCGTTTAAGCAGAGGCCACATCTGTAGTATCTGAATTATCTGGCTAAGCATCCTGAACTCATTGGTTATTTGCCAACCATATGCTGGATCAGGGCTTGTCAGAATGGCCTCATTTTGAAAGACTATTTAAATGACAAGAGGAATTACATCTGAAAGAAAGGAAAACATGGGTAAAGAAGCCAAGGAATTGGCACAGCTGGGTATCATTAGCAATGATCTAATCATATCCAGTATAAAAAGCAACAGGGTGAGATGGTGAGGGCAAATATGAGTATGTCTATATATGTAAGTATTTCTGTATATGGTTTTATATATCTGTGGGTCTGTGTAAGAAAGTAAATACGTGAACATTTTTTTAAATACTTTACTTTATTATTTTTAGAGAAAGGGGAAGGGAGAGAGGAAGAGAGGCGTCAATGTATGGTTGCCTTTCACCTGCCTCCAGCTATAGACATGACTGGAGACCTGGCTAGCCACCTAGTTACGTGCCCTGACTGAGAAGCAAACCAGTGACCTTTGGGTTTGCAGGCTGGTGTCTTATCCACTGTGCCACCAGCCAGAATGAAACATTTTTTTTTTTAATCTTTCCTCTGCCTTCTTTCCCTCCTCAATCCTAATTAGAATCTTTCTACTGTATCCCAGTGGAAGTGTTTGATGTATTGAAATCATCTTAGAATTTCACAGTCTTTGAGGCAGCAACTTTGATGCTACAGAGTCAGAAGAGAGTTAAATAATGACATCTTATTAAAATTATATTTTATTGATTATGCTATTAAAGTTGTCCTGATTTTTACCCCTTTTCCCCCCTCCACCCAACACCCTTCACTCCCTCAAGCAATTTCCTCCTACCATTGTTCATGTCCATGGGTCATGCATTTAAGTTCTTTGGTTACTTCATTTCCTACACTGTACTTCATATTTCCATGGTGATTCTGTAGCTACCTATTTGTACTTCTTAATACCCTCACCTCTTCACCCATTCTTGCATACCCTACCCCCATCAGGCAACCATCAAAATGCTCTCTGTATCCATGATTCTTTCTCTGTTCTTCTTTGCTAAACTAAGTTTTTTTTTTTTTTATATATATATACAATTGTTGATAGATATGTATTCATTGCCATTTTCTTTTTTGTAAATAAGTCCCTTCAACATTTCATAGTTTGGTGATGATGAACTGCTTTAGTCTTTTCTTGTCTGAGAAGCTCCTTATCTGCCCTTGAATTCTAAATGATGCTTTGCTCAGTAGAGCAATCTTGATTGTAGGTCTCTGCATTTCATGACTTTGAATATTTCTTGCCAATCCCTTCTAGCCTGCAAAGATTCTTTTGAGAAGTCAGCTGACAGTCTTATGGGAACTCCCATGTAGGTAACTAACTGCTTTTGTCATGCTGCTTTTAAGATTCTCTCTTTTATTTTTACCTTTGGCATATTAATTATGATGTGTCTTGGTGTGTTTCTTGTTAGGTCCCACTTGTTTGGGACTCTGTGTTTCCTGAATTTGCATGTCTTTTTCCTTTTATTATTTTTTCAAATAGATTTCCAATTTCTTGTTTTTTCTCTTCTCCTTTTGGTACCCCTATGATGTGAATGTTGAACTTCTTGAAGTTGTCCCAGAGGCTGCTTATACTATCATCATTTTTTGGATTCTTTTTTCTTGTTGTTGTCCTGATTATTTCTTTTTGTTTATTTGTTTTTGTTTTTGCTTTCACTTCCTTATGTTCCATATAATTGATTTGATTCTTAGCTTCATCCACTCTACTGCTGTTTCCCTGTAAATTGATCTTTATTTCAATAGTGTATCCTTCATTTCTGACTGTATCTTCTTCATGCTGTTGAGGTCCTCTCCAAGTCCCTTGAGCATCCTTGTAAACTTTGTTTTGAACTCTTCACCCTATAGATCACTTATCTCTGTTTCATTTAGCCCCTTTTTAAAAGTTTTGATCTGTTCTTTTATTTGGGCCATGTTTCTTTGTCTCCTCATTTTGGCAGCCTCCCTGTGTTTGTTTCTATGTATTTAGTTGAGCTACTTTGAGTCCATTTCTTGTAGTGTAGCCTAATGTAGTAGGTGTCCTGCCGGGTCCAGTAACACAGCTTCCCCTTTCACCCAACTTGGATGCTCAAGGTATGCCCTTTGTTTAGGCTGAATACACTCTCCGCTTATAATTAAGCCTTGGTTGCTGTTGGCAGATCAATGGGAGGAATTTACCTAGGCCAGTCTGCTGCAAGGACTGGTTATGACCACTGACCACCAACTTCTGCCCTCCATGAAGAATCAGCTGTGCTAGGCTTGGAGATTTACAGGTGAAGCCAAGCTGTGAATCTAAGCTGGCTGCTGCTAGTGCTGGCCTGGGGCTCACTGAGGTAGCTGTTCCTTCTTTGAGAGGATTTAGGAAGTTGTGAAACAGGATCCAAAACCAGCCATTCATATGGAAAAGCAGCTTGTGGTGGGCTAGAATTTGGGTTGGGCAGAGTCTCTGGGATCTCCAAGGCAGATCCAACAGTGTAAGCCAGGTTGATGGAGTCTCGGATATGGCACCAGCTTGCCAGCTCTGTGGCTACGTTGGGGGAGGGTTTAGAAAAGGGACAATGGCCTCTACTCACCTTGATGCCAGATACTTCAGTTTCTCCATGTGTGCCACTGGTGTGTTTCAAACCTCTACCCCAGTGCTGGAGCTCAGAGGGAGTGAGTCTGAGTAGGTGCTAAGGAACTACTAAGGACTCCAGCAGTTAACTCAATCCCCACTGGTTTTTGCTTCAGAAGTTGTGAGGACTTATCTTCCTGGCATTGGAACTCTGGGCTGGGGCACCTGCTATGGGGTTGGGACTGCTTGCTCCTGAGATATTCTTCACAAATTTTTATCCACCATGCATGGGTGTGGGACAGCCTGTTCTAAGTCTGCATGCCTCTTACTAGTGTAAATGGATGCAGTTTCTTTAATTCTGTTTTTGTAAGACTTCATTTAACTCAATTTCTGATGGTTCTGAGTGATGGTTCTCTATTTTAATTATAATTTTGATGTGGTTGTGTGAAGAGGTGAGCCACGTTGCCTACATTGATAGCTTGATCAAAAGTCAATAATAATGACATTATTACAGGAAAATAAAAGTGCAAGTACTATACAGCTGCTGTATAGTACTCTTAAGTAAAAGTTTTCAAAAAATAAATCCATGAAAGACCCATATTTTTTTTTCACTACAGTTTTTACATATTCAATTGTAATTAATTCTCTGAATATAAAATAAATTTATTTTAGATAACAGTAATTTGGGAAAATAAGCAAAGTACAAAGTGTGCATGATACATTGACAATAACTTTGCATCTCCTTATTTCACATGCTTCTTATTAATTTTGAAAAACTATGTTTCTAAGGTTATGATTTAACATCATTGTTTCAGATATAAAGTATTAAATTCTAAGAGCATCATGTTGAAGGAATACAATGTTAGAGCAACCATAATTTCTGGACTGCATGCAGTCCAATTGCTAAGGAAATTGCGGACTTCAATAACATCCCTTTATGTATAGTTGACAATGTGAAGAAGGTATATGATAATGATCCTGATATCACCACACTAACAAGGAAAATGCATAAGGTACACAAGGATCTCACAAATCCAAATATTGCACACAGAATCCAGGAGATTATCAATGAAGATCTGGGAAAGTCAATGCACTCCATAGCAAGAAAACTGCAGATGTCAGATGCAACAGTTCACAAGATTATTGCTGAAGATATAGGATACAGATCATAGTTATTAGAAGAGGCCAGTTTATGACATAGCAGACAAAGGAAAGGAGCTTTGAAAAAGCAAGGGAACTGCTAACAGCATTGAAAAATCCCAAAAGAAGAAACCCTCTGATTTTCTTCTCCAATGAAAAGAATTCTGAGCAGGACCAAATAGTCAACAGAAGACACAACAGGTGGCTCTGTGAGAATCTTAATGAAGTCCCAATTGTCATGAAAATGAAATTTCCTGCTACAGTGATGGTGTTAGGTGTTGTCAGCAATAGAGATATCATGACCCTGCACTTTTTTCCTGCAAGGCTTGAAGGTGACTGCTGATGTTTACCTTGATATTTTGAGAAGTTGTACCATGGGTGAAGCAAGTTGCAAGTGGACATCATTTTATCTTCTAACAAGATGGTGTACCGGCACACAACGTCAAAAAGGTGCAAGAATTTCTTAATGTCAATGTTCCTGAATTCTGGTAAAAGTAAATCTGGTCACCTAGTTCACCAAATTCATTTAGAGTATTGTGTATGCAGCATTTGTGAAAGAGAAGTTCATAAACAACCTCATTCCAATAAAGAGGCTGTTAAAGCTAAGATTGAAAACATTATAATGTCCATGGATAAAGTTAATGTAACAGGCTCAAGATTCTAAAGTTGAATTGAGTGTATTATTGCAGCAAATGGAGACTTTTTTGAACAATTTAAAAAACAATGACTATGTTTATATATGCATGTATAAGAATAAATTTATTTCAAAACATAACACTTTTGTGGTATGTTGTTTATTTTACTAAAATTTTGCCAATTTATCATGTGTACCCTGTATATATTAAGTAGCAAATAGATACTACCTATATTATTTATTTATTTATTTATTTATTTAGAGAGGAAGGGAGAGAGTCAGAGAGGGAGAGAAACATCAGTATATGGCTACCTTTCACCTGCCTCCAGCTACAGACCTGGCTAGAGACCTGGCTTGCAACCTGGTTATGTGCCCTGGCTGGGAATCGAACAACCAACCTTTGGGTTTACAGACCAGCACCTTATCCACCAAGCCACCAGCCAGGGCCAGATATTACCTATATTTTTATCACCCACCAATAGCTGCTATTAATATTTTGGTATATTTCCTTTCGTTTGCAGAAGATGTTTTTAATGGAATAATCCAAATTTTGGGTTTACTGAGCCTAATTCGGGAATTCACTTAATTCCGAATGTGCACTGAGTCACCAGTTTGATAAAAAGAAGCAGGACAACAGCTCTCTTAGAAGCTGTTAATTTAGCTTTACAAATAGACTTCTAAAAGAACTTTGTCTGCAGATTTTCTTTTAGAAGTTTAAATGTGTTCTGCATTTGCCACCCTCTCCTAACCTCACTCCCCTTAACTTATTTCACTGTACCAATCTCTGCTCACATTGAAGTGTAAGCCAAGAGCCTCCACAAACACACGAATTCATAGCACATGTCAAAATAGAAACTAATGATGTGACATATGGCAAGTACCACACCAAAGTTTTTTATGTGTCATCTGATTTAGTTCTCATAAAACCTTATTATAAAGATACTATTAATATGCTGACTTTACTGATGAGGAACCTAAATCTTTGAGAAATTAAGTGACTTGCTCAAGATGGTTATAAAAGTATTTACTGGTAAAGCTGATGTTTGGGATCAGGTTACCAGATCCTAAAGCCACTATGCTACTGCAGCATGTGAGGGCAAAGAAAATGCGTGCATAGACAAAATTGTAAAGACAAAAAACAGTGTTTAGTGCTCTCAATTCCCAGCCAATGGGAGCCCTTTATGAAAGCAATATTTCATGAGGAAAAGGGTATATATTACGGGCTTTTTGTATTAAGATGGGTCACATGATTTGAACATTATGATGTTCATAAGGAACATTGACCTCTAGAACATTATAGCTGGCCTCTAGAGCTATGCTAAGTAAGGGATAATCTAATTTAATTCCTTTAATTTACAGATTAAAAACTGAAGCCTGGAGAGGTAAGGTTTTAATTTCCTGGCAATAACAGAGTATGGCTTAGAATCTGAATCTCTTGATTCTCTCAATCTAGAGCTTCCAAACCCCATTGAGGCCTCTTTGTTTCATAATGTAAAACAATCTTATGACACAAAATGATTTTGAATGGACTTCGGAGGGTATTAGTTTTTCATCTGCTAGGTGATTTTTCTCTAGGTTCAATCTTTTTTTTTTTTTAAAGATTTTATTTGTTATTTTTAGAGAGAGGGGAAAGGACAGAGTCAAAGAGGGAGAAAAATGTCAATGTAAGGTTTCCTTTCACCTGCCTTCAGCTACAGACCTGGCTGGAGACCTGGCTTGCAATCTGGTTATGTTCCCTGGCTGGGAATCGAACCTGAGTTTGCAGGCAGGCACCTTTCCATTGAGCCACCAGCCAGGGCAGTTCAATTTTTTTTAAGCCAAAGTCACATACTAATGTTTACTCTCAAGGCTTTGTAGCTTTCTGATATTTTCTTAACAAAATCACATGAGGTTCAACCGATTCATATCCCTAAATTTTAAAATCCCCATGTGAAACTTTTCTGTACCATCTGTTTTGTGTGTTGTTTTAATTTATATGGAACCACTTAAGGCAGAAGTTATGCCAGAAATTGTTTCAGGTTGCAAACACAAAGAATAGCCAAATAAAACAACAGTATAAAATACAGTCCTTTCATGTAGTTTAATGCAACAAGTTGTGTAGAAAATAAAAGGATAAATTGACACATACAGATTTGTATCAGTTTGAATTCCTATGACCTGCTCTTAAATATGCTCACCTTAGAATTTTACTGCCATGAATTCGGTGCTACTCTTCAATCTAGAACTTAAGGCCATTATTTAGGCCACTTTACCTTAGTTTTGAAGGTACTTGTCTTTCCCATTGGTTTTGACCTTAAGATTGATCTTGAGCCTCTGAGTTTGACTACTTAAAATAATTAAGTTTCAGAAATAACAAGAATATTTCTCATTTGGATAGAAATGATGAGAGCAGAATGTCAAATTACTTTTATTCTGATAATTCCCAGAAGACTGAGTAAGAATAGAGAGGGAGAACAGATGTTATCAGATTTGTAGACTTAGGAAGTAATGCTGTATATGTCATTTGACTAAGTATATATTTTGCAGAACTAAGCTCTGCTAGCACCACACCCAAGACATTTACTATAGATGCATTTCAAATAAGTACATACAGGTTTTCTACATTGATGCTTTTCTTTTCACTTGGGTTGTGTTAAATGAAATGCAGAGAATATCTAAATGCTAAGTACAAATGCAGATGATGGACACCTATAATTTATACATCTAGACATCTAATCTGTCATTACTTTGATAAGGAATGACTTATCTTTGTAAATCTCTTACATTTAAGAATGTTCATAAGGTAAACAAATTCATTTATATTTATGTATGTAATACAGAGTGAATATTTGTACATTAAAAAATTGAAACGGCCCTGGCTGGTGGCACAGTGGATGGGCGCCAGCCTGTGAACCCAGAGATCACTGGTTTGATTCCCAGCCAGGGCACATGGTCAGGTTGCAAGCCAGGTCTCCAGCCAGGTCTGTAGCTGGAGGCAGGTGAAAGGCAGCCATACATTGATCTCTCTCTCTCTCTCTCTCTCTCTCTCTCTCTCTCTCTCTCTCTCTCTCTCTGTGTGTGTGTGTGTGTGTGTGTGTCCCTGCCTTTCCCTTCCCCTCTCTCTACAACAAAAATAATAAATATTCTTCCAAACAAAAAATCCCCAAAGATGTTGTGGCATTGAACAACACTCTAGAGGAAATGGACCTAACTGATGTATACAGAGTCTTTTACCCCAAAGAAGCAAAATACACATTCTTTTCAAATGCACATGGATCATTCTCTAAGATAGACCACATGGTATGTCACAAGACAAGCCTCCACAAATACAGGAAAATTGAAATCATACGAACTATCTTCTCAGATCACAATGGCTTGAACCTAGAAACCAATCTCAAGGGGAAAAAACAAAAATTCTCTAACTCATGGAGACTGAATAGCATGCTTTTAAGCAATGAATGGGTTAACAATGAGATCAAAGATGAAATCAAAAAGTTCCTGGAAACAAATGACAATGAACACGCAACAGCCCAAAACCTATGGGATACAGCAAAGGCAGTTCTCAGGGGGAAATTTATAGCTATACAGGCCTTCCAAAAAAGGTCACAAGAAGTTTATAAAAACAACCTAACCATAAAGCTGCAAGAACTAGAGGAGCAACAACAAACAAAGCCCAGAGCAAGTAGAAGGAAGGAAATCATCAAGATCAGAGCAGAACTAAATAACTCAGAGACTCAAACTACAATTCGAAGAATCAACAGATCCAGGTGCAGGTTCTTTGAAAAAGTAAACAAAATTGACAAGCCTTTATCCAGACTCATCAAGAAAAAGAGAGAGAGGACCCAAATAAACAGAATCAGAACTGACAGAGGAGAAATCACAACTCATACCTCAGAAATACAAAAGATTGTAAGAAATTACTACAAACAACAATATGACAAAAAATATGACAACCTGGATGAAATGGACACATTTCTGGAAAGGTATAATCTACCAAAACTGAACCCAGAAGAACCAGAAAGCCTGAATAGGCCATTAACAACTAGTGAAATTAAAGAAGTAATCCAAAATCTCCCAAAGCACAAAAGCCCTGGACCAGATGAATACACAGGTGAACTTTACCAAACATTTAAAGAAGAACTAACTCCTATCCTTCTCAACCTATACCAAAAAATACAGGAAGAGGGAAGACTCCCAAACTCTTTCTATGAGGCCAATATTATTCTAATCCCAAAACCAGGGCAAGATACAACTAAGAAAGAAAGCTACAGGTCAGTATCTCTGATGAACATAGATGCTAAAATTCTCAAGAAAATATTGGTCAACTTAGCCCTGGCTGGTAGCACAGTGGATAAGGCGCCGGCCTGCGAACCCAAAGGTCGCAGGTTGGATTCCCCAGCCAGGCCATATAATAAGGTTGCAAACCAGGTCTCCAGTCAGGTCTGTGGCTGGAGGCAGGTGAAAAGCAACCATACATTGATGTCTCTCTCCCTCTCTGCCTCTCTCCCTTCCCCTCTTTCTAAAAATAATGAAATAAAATCTTTAAAAAAAAAAAGATTTATACCCTGGCTGGTAGCACAGTGGATAAGGTGCTGGCCTGTGAACCCAAAGGTCGCAGGTTCGATTCCCCAGCCAGGGCACATAACCAGGTTGCAAGCCAGGTCTCCAGTCAGGCCTGTGGCTGGAGGCAGGTGAAATGCAACCATACATTGATATCTCTCTCCCTTTCTGCCTCTCTCCCTTCCCCTCTTTCTAAAAATAATGAAATAAAATCTTTAAAAAAAAAAAGATTAAAAAAATATGTATATATTGGCCAACTGGATTCAGCAGTATATTACAAAGATCGTACACCATGATCAAGTGGGTTTCATCCCAGGGATGCAAGGATGGCACAACATTCGTAAATCAATAAATGTGTACACCACATCAACAAATTGAAAGATAAAAACCATATGATCATATCAATAGATGCTGAAAAAGCATTTGATAAAGTGCAGCAACCATTTATGATAAAAACCCTTAGCAAAATGGGAATAGAGGGAGCATACCTCAACATCATAAAGGCCATCTTTGAGAAACCTGAAGCCAATATCATACTTAATGGACAAAAACTGAAAGCTTTCCCCCTAAGATCGGGAATGAGACAAGGCTGTCCACTTTCTCCACTTCTATTCAACATTGTCTTGGAAGTTCTAGCTATAGCTGTGAGAGAAGAAAAAGGAATCAAAGGTATCCAAGTTGGAAAGGAGGAAGTCAAACTGTCATTATTTGCAGATGATATGGTAGTGTACATACAAAACCCGATTGGCTCCACCAAAAACTTACTCAACCTAATAAGCAAATTTAGCAAAATAGCTGGCTATAAAGTCAATATCCAGAAATCAAAAGCATTTTTGTATACCAATAATGAAACAACAGAAATAGAGGCGAAAAAACAAATCCCACTTATCATAGCAACAAGAAAAATAAAATACCTAGGAATAAACTTAACTAAGGAGGTAAAAGACCTGTACTCAGAAAACTACAGAACAATGAAGAAAGAAATCAAGGAAGATACAAATAAGTGAAAGCATATACCATGTTCATGGATGGGAAGAATTAACATCATTAAAATGTCCATACTACCCAAAGCAATCTACAGATTCATTGCAATCCCAATTAAAATACCAATGATAGACTTCACAGAAATAGAAAAAATACTTTAAAAATGTATATGGAGCCAAAAACGCCCACGAATAGCCATCGCAATCTTGAGAAAGAAGAACAAGGTAGGAG
>PVIW01001033.1:161844-348865 GCA_004026585.1 Noctilio leporinus
AGGGGGAAGGAACATCCAATGGAGTAAAAACAGTCTCTTCAACAAATGGTGTTGGGAGAACTGGACAGCAACATGCAAAAAGATAAAACTAGACCACCAACTTACACCATACACCAGAATAAACTCAAGATGGATAAAGGATTTAAACATAAGCAGTGCCACCATAAAGGTCCTGGAGAAAAATATAGGCAGTAAACTTGGATATCCTACGCAGAAATATGTTTACTGATACCTCACCAAGGGCAAAGGAAATCAAAGAACAAATCAACAAATGGGACTATATCAAATTGAAAAGTTTCTGTTCAGCTGAAGAAAACATTAGCAAAATTCAAAGGGAACCAACTGTATGGGAAAACATAATTGCCAATGATACCTCAGACAAGGGTTTGACACCCAAAATATATAAAGAACTAATGCGACTCAATACCAGGGAGACAGACAGCCCACTCAAAAAAATGGGCAAAGGACCTGCACAGACAACTCACTGAGGAAGATATACAAAGGGCCCAGAGGCATATGAAAGAATGCTCAACATCACTAATCATCAGAGAGATGAAAATTAAAACCACAATAAGATACGACCTCACACCTGTCAGAATGGCAATCATCAACAAATCAACAAACAATAAGTGTTGGCGAGGATGTAGGGCAAAGGGAACCCTCATGCACTATTGGTGGGAATGCAGGCTGTTGCAGCCACTGTGGAAAACAGTATGGGGTTTCCTTAAAAAACTGAAAATGGAACTGCCTTTTGATCCAACGATTCCACTACTTGGACTATACCCAAAGAATCCTGAAACACCAATTCATAAGAACCTATGTACACCTATGTTCATAGCAGCACTATTTACAATAGCCAAGTGCTTGAAACAGCCTAAGTGCCCATCAGTGGATGATTGGATCAAAAAACTTAGGTACATTTACACAATGGAATACTATACAGCAGAAAGAAAGAAGGAACTCCTACCCTTTGCAACAACATGGATGGAACTGGAGAGTATTATGCTTAGTGAAATAAGCCAGTCAGTGAAGGACAAACATCATATGATCTCACCCATTACAGGACAATAATGAACAAAACTAACAACAAGAAAACAGAACCAAATACATGAATACAGTGAATAGGCCTTCAGTGGTCAGGGGGAAGGGGGTTGGGGGAAGAGGGGAGGCAGAGGCAAGGAAGGGGAGCAGTTTAGACAAGAACCTAGTATAAAGGAATCATGGACATGGACAACAGATGGGATTGACTTTGGGGGTAATGGGTGGGTGGGGAAGGGGATAGAGTGGAGCAAAATGAGGATGGATGTAATACAACATTAATTATTAAAAAATAAATAATAAATAAAACTTAAAAAAAGGGAAACAAAGTTAACATATAACATATGAACTTCAGGTATTCAACTTGTTAACTTGATACATTAATATTGCAATATAAATGCCATTGTAGCAATAATTAACACCCAGGTGGGAGGAAGTTGAGGGTTTGGTGAAAAAGATGAAGGGATTAAGAAGTACAAATTGGCATGGGAATGTAAAGTACAATGTAGGTAATATAGTCAATAATATTGTAATAGCTATGAATGGTGTCAGGTAGGTGAAAGACTTATCAGAGTGATCACTTAGTAAATTATATTAATGTCCAACCACTGTGCTGTACATCAGAAACTAATATAATATTGAATGTCAACTGTCATTAAAAAATACATATATGCCCTTTCATGTTTATTGCAGCATTATTCACAATATAGATGAGGATGATAATTTCAACTCACTATTTTTCAAATTTCTACTAGTCTTTTATTTGGGGGCTGAGAGAGATTTTAGATTGAGTTATAATTTTATTTAATAAAACTCCTTTTCTTCCATCTTAAAATGGTTTAGATGTAAGAGGCTATAAAATAGGTCACCATCAAAATTCTAGGAAAGTGGCCAGACTGTATCAGGCTGTATCTGGCAAAAGGCAAGTAAATGGAACAGAAAGGGAGCATACAAAGTGAAAAGGCAAGAGATAACCACAGAAGAGGTAGGTTTTGAGTGATGTGAGAAAGTCTTTCAGTTAAAGGTCAGCCTGAAAGATGTTGTTTTCTCCCACTACCTATAGCTAGTGAGAGGTCTAGGGCTACCCCACATACAACTGAATGCAGAAGGCATTCTCAGACATTTTTCAGGAAGCTTTTACAAAGTGTTCACAAATAATGAGCACATTTCCAACATTTCTTTAATTCCATGGACCTATGCAAAATTAAATAGAAACAGAAAACCCAGGGCAATAGAAAATATATTTGACAAAATCTGTGTATCTGGGTTTGAAAGTTATTGTACTTTTAATGACTATTAAATAAAACAAGCAAAGAGAATAAAAACTCTTGTTCACTTAGAATATTCATCCTGGGGACAGAGGGAAGGAAAAAGGGGATGGATGTAATAAAACAACAATAACATTTTTTTTAATAGGAAAAAAAAAAATATTCATCCTGCTCCAGAGACTGGTTTGAACATTGAACAAACTCCAAAGAAGTTGGGAGGTGTTGGCTAAAACTGAATGATAAAGATTCATTCAAGGGTCTTAGTGTTTGCAAATAAGAAACACAGCTAGGCCTAAGCTCAGAACTGTTCTAAGAATAAAAAAGTTAAAAGTTCCTATAATAAAAAAATACCTTCTTGAGAAGTATAAGTCCTGCATTCTTAGCCCTAGGATTGGCTCAGAGTGGTCAAATGTCAGGCAGTTGGGATAATGGGTGTCAGGTGGTCTAGAAGATGGGCGCCAGGCAGTCTGGTCACATCTGGTGGTGATGTCTTGTGGTTTGTATGTGAGCCCTTCAGGACCTAATTAGAGGGTTATCTGGAGGTTTAGATGTATAACCAGGCATTGTTGCAAGACTGAAAAGTTAGAAAAAAATTTGCTTTAAGTTCCCAAGCTAGTGGGAGTCTTTCCTCATGCCTCAACTTTCATAATGAAAATCATTTTAATAGCTTGGTTAAAATTTTATATATTCCCTATCCTCACCCTTTCCTTGGGACTCACCTAGATTAAGGTCCTGTCAAGGCTAAATAATGAAAGGGCTTGCAGGAAAATTTATCCAAAACTTGGAAATAAGGCATACATACACACATGTGGGCAGCACATCCTCTGGTATAAAACAGGGGTAAAGGGCACTCAAGAATTGTGTAGGAAATGTACTTAGTTCATAGCAATGCTTACTATTGATTAAAGGCCAAAACCTAGTTAACTCAAAAACTTTGTCAGGTTGAAATGATGGTAGAGCCTGATAGAACAGAAAATTCCAGATTTATGGCCTATTGGTCATTACCAGTTTATATCTAATTCGTTAATCTTATCCTAATATTTCTTTGTTAAATTTCCTGTAAATACTCCAGCTTCTTTAATGCTTTTTTTTTTCTTTTCTTTTTTTTCTTTAATGCTTTTTGAACTTTCAACATCTTATTGGTTCTCTGATTAGTTAATGAGTTAAATTAAAATCTTTTACATATATTAATTTTATATTTGCTTGAGAATTTTATACTTTTGAAAATTATACTTTAACATGGGAGCATAAAGAATCTATCCTCGGAGCCCTGGCAGGTGGCACAGTGGATAAGGTGCCAGCCTGCAAACCCAAAGGTCACTGTTTCGATATCCAGTCAGGGCACAATAACCAGGTTGCAAGCCAGGTTTCCAGCCAGGTCCGTAGCTGGGGACAGGCGAAAGGCAACCCTACATTGATGTCTCTCTCCCTGTCTGCCTCACTCCCTTCCCTACTCTCTAAAACTAATAAATAAAATCTTTAAAAAAAAAAAGAATCTATCCTCATTACTCAGTTTTATTGATACTCAGTGAAGTGGGGTTATTATTTGCAATTTGCTATGAATCTTTATTCATATTACTTGATTTATAACTTCTATGTAATTTTATGCCTGTTAGGTTAGCTTCCACATAGGAGTTTTTATTCTTTGAAATAGTGCTTTTGCAAACAAATCTTTCAGTGTGCAGAGGAGAGTGGGAGGGGAGAGGTGGGAGGGGAGAGGTGGGAGAGGGAGGCAAAGAAGGGCAGCAGTTTAGTCAAGGAACTAGCATGGAAGAACCATGGACATGGACAATAAATGGGATTGACTATAGTGGGGGATGGGAAAGGTAGAGAAGGGGAGAGCAGGAAAGGAAATGGGATGAATGTAATACAACAACAATAAAATACAATTAAAAAAATAAAATTAAAAATATTTTTAATTGGTGAAATACCCAAATTTGGTGGACCTGATAGACATTTATGGTCAGGGCCCTAATGCTCAGAGCAGACAGATTAAGTTAAGTAGAGGCCAATTTGGTGCTACAGCTAAGTAGAGTTGACATCATCACCGATTCTTGTGTACCTGATTTTCTTTTTTGTCTTTGTTCCCTTTATCTTCCTGTATACGTTTTGTGGGGTATTTTGAGACACCAGGTTTTAAAGAGCAGTTGAGGGGTCCAGCACTTCAAATCTGTTGCATGCCTTTGCTATTTGTCCTTCAGTAAGGTGGATAGATACTCAATTGAGTATGCTTGGGTCCTCTGCCTACAGCGTTCCACTGATTTAAAAGATAGAGATTCCCATTTGACAAGCAGTGCTCATAAATGGATTTCTGTGTTTCTTACCCTGGAAGTTAATGACAGACAGTTGAAATTACTTTGAATTCTGAGTAAACTTTTTGATATGATTAAAGTAGAAGGATAACAAAGCATTTACTTACTGATCACATATCATTTGTCTACATTCCATTAATTTGTTATGCTAGTGCGCTGTAGAAATAATACCTTTTTAAATTGCCCATTCAAAGCATCCTGTTTAATAAAAGTTGAAAGTGATAACTCGAACTTTACCAGGGATTGTACCAACACCATAGTGTTTGTCACTTTTTTAAAAAGAAAAGTAGTTGAAATATAAGCGCTCCAATTTTGCCTAATCATGCTGATCATGTAAACTCATTAGTCATCTTGCTGTAAGTTCAAGGGTGGGGTGGGAAGACCAGGAATTTGCCATATTACTGAAAACAAAAACAAAACTAAGGGCTTCCTTTGGATTTTATGTTTAGTTGCTGTAGGCCGGTCAACCCATTGTTAGATTCCTGGATGCAGAAGTTCCAAAGAACTCTTAGACCTCTCATTTGCTCCAAAACTTTAACCATTTCTAAAATAATTACTGTACCTTGCTTTGATACTAACTGATGATGAGATATTTAGGAAGTCAGTTAGTTACCCTCTTGCTTCTAGGTTTCCTTCTCTGGAAGAGGTAGTTATTAAAGTAGGTGATTGGGAAGGTTGCTTTTAAGTAAGCATTTTCTGAGTCTACTTAAAACCTTTGTCTAATGATATCCAGGTATTTATAGGCTTTAACTAATTTGTGACTATCCTATTAAACTAAAAACACTCTACATTAGTATTTACAGTTTACAAATTACTCCCAGCAACAGGTTTGCCCCTCCTAACCAATAGCTTGTGGTGCACAGTATATGTTTATTGTAAATTCATACATTCTACTATAAATGGTTAAACCTTTTTAGCTCAGGTTTGGCTTTTTCAAAGTATTAGAATAATAATCGATAAGAAAAACATTTGTCTTTCACTCATCTTCTTGCTGGACACGAGTTAATTATTTCAACTATAATGGAAGATAATTTCTTAAGTAATTTCAGAAGGCAAAATGTGGAAACAGCATTGGATTTGAAGATGGAAGAATTTATCTCTAGTCTGGTTCTACAACATAGTTAAGCAAATTTTATCTCTTATCTGCAATGCTGGCACTCAGTCTACTGAGCCGCAACACCACACCACCCAGGGCTGCGGCGTGGGAATAATGCCCCACAGAGTTATGTGTGATGCATATGAAAGCACTTCATCGTTTGCAAAGTGTTTTACAAATGTGAGCATTCCCATTCTCTGATTAATGTATACAATTCTGTACCAGATTAGCATTTATTAATTCTTTTTAAAAACATTTTTTTTAAAGATTTTATTTATTATTTTTAGAGAGAAGGGAAGGGAGAGAGGCAGAGAGGGAGAGAGACATCAGGGTATAGTTGCCTTTCACCTGCCTCCAGCTACAGACCTGGCTGGAGACCTGGCTTGCAACCTGGTTATGTGCCCTGGCTGGGAATCGAACCAATGACCTTTGGGTTCACAGGCCAGCATCTTATCCACTGTGCCACAGCCAGGGCTTTTAAAAATAATTTTTATTTTAAAATTATAGTTGCTATGCAATATTATGTTAGTTTCATCTGTACAACATGGTGATTAGACATGTATGTAACTTATGAAGTGACCACTTCATTAAGTCTAATACTCACCTGACATCAAACATAGTTATTATAGTATTATTGACTATAATCCCTATGCTGTACTTTAAAACCCTATAACTATTTTAATAACTGAAAATTTGCACATCTTAATCTCTTCTCCCTCTTTTATCCATTCCCCAATTCCCCTCCCATCTGGCAACCATCAGTTTGTTCTCTATATCTATCTGTGAACTTGTTTCAGTTTTGTTTGTTCATTCATTTTGTTTTTAGATTCTACAAATAAGTGAAACCATATGGTATTTGTCTTTTTCTGACTTACTTCATTTAGCATAATACTCTGTAGCTCCATCCATGTTATTGTAAATGATACAATTTTACTATTTTTGCTGAGCGATATTCCTTTCTCCAGATATTCCTCATCTTTTTTATCTATTTGTCTGTTGATGGACACTTAATTTGCTTCCATAATGAGGCTATTGTAAATAATGGTGTAATGAACATAGGGGTGTGTATGTCTTTTTGAATTAGTGGTTTCAGTTTTTTCAAATACCCAGAAGTGGAATTGTCTTTTGTTATAACTTTTTTTTTAATTTAAATTTCTTTTTAAAGATTTCTATTTGTTATTTCCAGAGAGAGGGGGAAGGGAGAGAGGCAGAGAGGGAGAGAGACATCAATGTATGGTTGCCTTTCACCTGCCTCCAGCTACAGACCTGGCTGGAGACCTGGCTTGCAACCTGGTTATGTTGCCCTGGCTGGGAATCAAACCAGCGACCTTTGGGTTCGCAGGCTGGCACCTTATCCACTGAGCCACCAGCCAGGACAGTTGTTATAACTTTTTTTTAAGTCTAATTTGCCTAATGTAAGTATTGCTACCCTAACTTTTTTTTCATTTCCTTTGCATGACACATATTTTTCCATTCTGTACTTTCAGCCTGTGTGTCTTTAGATCTGAAGTGAGTCTCCTATAGGCAGCGTATGTATGGGCTTTAGTGTATTTATTTCATTTACATTCAAAGTAACTATGTAGTTATTCCTATTTTATGTATATTTTTATTTCTTCTTCCTCTACTGGTTTGGTGGTGAACTCTTTTAGCTACTAAATGATAGCTTTGTTGGGTAATCTTGGTTGTAGTTTTTACTTTTAATCACTAAATATTTCTTGCCAGTCCCTCTGGCTTGCAAAGTTTCTGTTGATCAATCAGTAGACAGTACTATGGGAACTACCTTGTAAGTAACTGCTTTTCTTTTGCTGCTTTTAAGATTTTGTGTTTGCCTTTTAACCTTTGGCATTTTAATTATGATGTGTCTCAGTGTGAGCCTTTTTTGGGTTCATCTTATTTGGAACTTGCTGTACTTCCTGAATTTATATCTATTTCCTTTACCCAGGTTTGGGAAGTTTTTCAAGTAATTTTTCAATTCCTTGCTCTTTCTCTTCTCCTTTTGGTACCCCTATGGTACAAATATTGGTATATTTGATGTTGTCCAAGTGGTTCCTTAAACTATCCTCTTTTTTAGAAATTCTTTATGCTTTTTTGATTGTTTATTTTCTACCATCTTGTCTGCCAAATTGCTCATTTGATTCCCTGCTTTATCTACTCTACTGCTGATTCCCTCTAATGTATTCTTCATTTCAGTTATATTCTTCATATCTGACTGGTTCTTTTTTACATTGTGTATTTCCACTTTTTCATTTCTCTTTCTCTTTATTAAAGTTCTCACAGTTCATTTAGTCTTCCTTTAAGTTCATTGAACATTCTTTAACCAGTGCTTTGAGTTCTGGTAAATTGCTTGTCTCTATTTTAGTTCTTTCTTTTTCTGGAGTTTTGTCCCATTCTTTTATTTGGGACATGTTTCTTTGTCCCCTCATTTTGGCAGCCTCCCTATTTTTGTGTCTATGTATTAGGTAGATCTGCTATATCTGGTCTTGGTAGGGTGGCCTTATGTATGGGGCCTAGAGACACAGTCTTCCTGGCCCCCTGAAATGGGTATTCCCGATGTGTCTCTTGTGTGGGTTGTGTGTGCCCTCCTGTTGTTGTTTGTTGAGCCTTGATTTCTATTTGCATATCAATGGGAGGGATTGACCCTCAGGCTGATTGGCTGTGATGAATGGTTGTGATTGTGGCAGAAGAGCTGTTTCACAGGATGGGACTACTGAGCAGGGTTTACTTCAGCAGGATTCGCATGCCTGCTGGGCCACCTTTGGGTGTGTTGTTTGTGGAAGTGGTTGGATGGTGTTCTGATGTGTTCTGAGGCTGGTGGCCACCAGCTGTATTGGTTCTGGAGCCTTTTGGGTAGGGCTCTATGCCTGGCCCAGAGTGGCCTAGTATGAGCTACAAAGCAACCTGCAAATGGTTGCCACCTGTGCTGGGGCTTGGAGGTGCCTGTGAGAGGCTTAGCTGTGAACCCTGAAGCCTGACTGGCACCTCTTCTTCATGGGAGATCCACTAACCCCAACCTCCCAACTCTGCCAGAGGCTCCTAACAGGCTGCTGGAGGTAGATCTCAGGGATCCTTGGAACTTTTGCTAACCTTTTCTCCTGGCCTGGTGCTGGTGAAGCCAGCCTTGGTGAGCAGCTTGTCCTTTCCACATGCACCCAAATTCAGCAGAGGTAGCTACAAACTGTGGATCACTTATAGCTCCAAACAGGTTACCACGGGTCAGGTATGGATAGTATTTGACATCGGCCCAGAGTCCCTCTCAAGAGGCCCAGAACCGACACATTCAATAGCCAGATTCAGACAATATCAGAGCAGAATCCAATCCAAGCTTCACGAGCAGCATATCCAGAGGGAGATCTCGGCAGGCACCAAAACCTGGTGAGGCAAATTCCACCATGCTGTGGTCCAGGTTAGCCTCACAGTCGGCCAGCCAACCTGGGGTCAGTCCCACACACAAATGGGCCTATAAGCTAAAAATGAGTTATAACTTGGTAAGAAAATGAGAATTTAGCTTATTTACATTATTCCCATTTTTATTCTCTCCTCCCTATGTTTGATATATTTATATTATTTTTATTTATTCTACTGTACATCATTATAACTAAGGCATATTTATTATCTACTATTTCTTATTCCATCAACTCTCAATAATATCTTTATTTTTCTATTTTTTAAGATGATGGTATGAATACAGGTAGGATTTGTTCATTTTTCATCCTGTTTCTATATCCTACCTCCTATCAACTAAACTTCAAATTTTTGCTGTCAAGGATGTTGAAGTTTGCATTTTGTCTTACGAACACAACAGTTTTTCTGAGTTTTGCCATAACATAACTCTAAGAGTTGAAAAGTAATACAGAGTCTTTATTATGATAGTAAACTTCATTCAGTGCTAGGCCAGAATACTGTACCAAAATTATATTTCCTTCTTTATAGATTCAAAGTAATAATATCTGGCCTGTTTAAAGAAAAATGTTACTAGCTTTAAGGTCAAATGTATCCTCTTTGTTACACTTTTATTAACAGGTAGCTTCATTTTAATTTGTTTCATAATTAGACCATGTTTTTAATATGTTTTTTTGTTTGTTTTTTCCAAGGGTTTTTATTTACCTTTTTCTTGTTGCACTATTGGCCTCTGTCATGTATGTTTCCTATTACTACTATAAAAACTTACCACAAACCTGGTACCTTAAAACAATGCACATTTATTTTTTAGCTTTTTTTTTTTTTTTTTTAAGATTTTATTTTATTATTTTCAGAGAGAGGGGGAGGGATGGAGGAAGAAAGGAAGAGAAACATCAATGTGTGGTTGGTTGCCTTTCACTTGCCTCCAGTTGGGGTCCTGGCTTGCAACCTGAGTATGTGCCCTGACTGGGAATCGAACCAGCAACCATTTGGTTCACAGGCCAGTGCTCAATCCACTAAGCCACAGCAGCCAGAGAGTACACAGTTATTATCTTACAGTTCAGTAGGTCTGAAGTCTAAAATGGGTTGGTAATGGTAGGACCGCATTCCCTCTGTTCCCCGCATTCCCTCTGTTCCTTCTGGAAACTCTAGGAGGGAATTTTTTTGTTGTCGTTGCTTTTTCCAGTTTCTAGAGACTCTCCACATTCCTTGGCTCATAACCCTACGTTACTCCAACCTGTTTCCTTTCCTTTCCTTTCCTTTTTTTTTTTTTTTTAAAGATTTTGTATTTATTTACTTTTAGAAAGAGGGGAAGGGAGGGAGGGAGAAAAAGAAGGAAAGAAACAGCAACATGTGAGAGATACATCATTTGTTGCCTCTTGAATGCCCTCTACTGGGGGCCTGGCCTACAAACCCAGGCCTGTGCCCTGACTGGGAATCAAACCAGTGACCTTTTGGTTTGCAGGCCAGCTCTCAATCCATTGAGCCGCACCAGCCAGGGCAACCTCTCTGTTGTCAACATCCTCTCTCATTCTGGCCCACCTGGATAATCCCAGTTAATCTCATTTCAAGAACATTAATTTAATCACACTTGCAAGGTCCCTATTGTCATGTAAGGAAATTTACTCACAGGTTCTGGAGACTAGGATGTGAACATCTTTGGGGAGCCATAGTCATATATATAATATTTTTCAACTTCTCAATCATACTTTTTACTTTATCAAAAATGTAAATAAACATTAGATGTTTAGGAAGTCCTGGGAAATCACATTTGCTCCAAAAATGTTTCCAGAGAGTTTTTTTCCTCCATGCTTTTCCTGGCACTACTAACTTTAGTATAGAACAGAGAATTTATACTTTTTCAATCTTGTACATTTCCTGATTACTAGACTGTCATTCATTTGGATATTAGGCAAAAAAACAAACAAACAAACAAAAAACTTTTGAGCAAAAAATGTGTGTGCTTCTCTCCATTTCTAATTCAACTGAAAATTGTTACATTCTTGTAGGAACCTCCTTGAGGCTTCAAAGTCAAATCAACACATTCTAACATTTTTGTCCTTCCAAGTCTTTGAATGTTGCAGTCTTATGAAGTATACTACCTGAACCCGAACATTTAACAGGTGATTAACTAGCTGTGTGCCACCACATAAGGACCAGCACTTCATCTTTTAGTTCCATGAAAAAGCCATTCAGTGTATATCATTCCTTTGGTCATTGTGGTGATTCTCTGATGAATATAGTGACAAATTTAATGGTTCCATGATAGCTTAATGAGATTCTGTCCTGGAATTTTACAGGGACAAAGGAAAACTAGAATTGCTTTTTCCTTTAGGGTTGTTGTGCTGGTAGAAAGTCAGTTTGGAGCTGTTGGGAGCCATCTGGGTATCATTAAGGGAAAGTCTGCCGGAGGGGCAAAACCAACAAAGAGAGAAAGCAGAGCTGTAAGTTGGAAAGACAGATTGAATCTCAATGACAGTTTTTAAGCCCCTTGAACTGGTAATGGCTAAAGTCAACTGTACATCTCAATTATGTGAGAACTTTTTACTAGTTCATCTTAGTTTTCTCCACAAGAATAGCTATTAAAGTAAGGAATTTGTGGAGACAGAACTATGATCCATAGTTTATTCATTTAAGAAATTGAAGCTCTTATCTAAATCTCTTATATTTGTAGCTTGTCTCTTTTCTCAAAAGGAACAGTGGAAAGCATAGAATATTCTCCCTAATGGTAATTTGTTATATGTTTATTTACTCACATCTCAGAATGAAAGTTTGCAGTGGGAACTGGATCACTATGACTTTCTGATGAGAGAAAATGAAGTCACTTAAACTCTTGAAAATTCCTATTTCACTTTACAGTCCATTAATTTTAATGCACGCATACAGAGAGACACACAGACACACACACATTACAGAAGGAAGCTAAAATATTCCACAGATAGTTTTAATAGTAAGGTCAAATCCAAGTATTTTTACTGGTCAATCCTCTTTACGTACATAATTATTCTAAGGACAAAAAAAAAAAAAAAAAAAAAAAAAAAACCCTCATTTCAAACATCTGTGTATTTACCATATAATCTTCCTGCTGGGTTTACTTTGGATTTAGTTCTCAAAGATAGAATCTAAAGTCTTTAAAGCCTAAAAACAAACCAAAATAAAACAAAAATAAGCCAAATAGACTTGAGGTATCCAGGCTTTATTCTGAATTCTAGGGAGATACCTATAGTACTTTAAATGTTAACAAGAACCATTTCATCTCATCCCCAATATCTACTTTATTCTTTTTTATTGTTATCTGCTTATCAAATATTGGAATGGTTTGTCCAATGTTATTTGCAAAGGAATGGCTTCTTGGGGCTGTCAGTAATTGTACTGTGTGTGTCTTCCTCAAATTCCGGAGTAATCCTCGCTGAAGGTCTGATAGACTTGATAGAATTGTTTTGACAGAATGCTCTCAGGGCCCTGAGCCACAGAAAGGGTTTCTCCAATATTATAGTTTATCTGTGATATTTTTTACTGCTATGTCCTCTAAAATAATCAGGAAAACAAAGGCAACATGGCTTGTTCTGAGGTACTTTTTGTTTTGTTCTAGGAAGACAGCTTTTGGATCTGAGAGGTGGATGCTGCTACTCACAGTTTCCACTTTGAGAGATTCCAAAGGGACTGATGAAGTTAAACACAGAATTTAGCTGGTCCTTTGGTATTCTCACAGAAACTTGTACCCATTTTCTGATACTTGGGGTTCTCATACCTATATATTAGTCAGGGTAACCATCACACTAGGTTTGATAGAGTTGACTTAGCTCTGAGTTCGGTCCTGAGTTTGCTTGTGTAATTCTGCAGACTCTCAGGCCCCTGAATCAACCTGATTACCAGTAAAGGTGTGGTTTAGGAGCAGACCCAGGAACTCTGGACAGATCTTATAGAATTGTTCTCTGCAGGCAGGCCCACGTAGAATCAGTCCTCTCTAATCCTTCACAATTTAGTGGGGAATTGCTTTATTCCAGAGCTATCACCTCAGAGCTCAGCACTACAGAAATAGGATTTCAATGTGGGGGTAGGTAGGAAGTGTCATTTTGAAGCCCTGGGTATTGCCCCAGTCTAAAAGGACACTATGGAGTGTAGTACTGGATGTGGATTGCAAAAAAAGAGTAGAGGTCAGGGATGCATGAAAGAGGTAGAGAGCACTGAATTCAGATCTGTTTGTCTCAGTGTTTTGCTAAATAGTGGTTCTATTTCAGAGCTAAATTGGTTACTAAGGGTTAGGGGAAAACACTCTTGAGTGTATTCCCCTCCCCACTTTGATGCCTGTTTTCAATGATTTTTCACATCTGAGTTTAACTGACTTCCACAATCACAGAAGCAGTTTCATGCTGAGGGTTGTTACAACGTGGATCAGTGAATAATAAACCAAATTGTTTGCATTTTAGGTCAAAACATTTATACTGATCTGATGAAGAAACCCTGTAATTTTCTCATTGTTTAAACGTTAGCCTGAGGACATTTCCAAAGGGAAGCCTTCCTTATAGCCACAGATAAGGAGTCTGACTAATAGCTCTCTCCCAGACTCTGTTGAAGAGTACAAAGTAAGAATAGTTGCCTGATTGGCTGGTATTTAGAAAAATAATTGTCCAAAAAAAAGAATAGGCAGACAGACTGAATTAATAATAATTTATATAACAATTTTGCCCTATGGATGGATGTTATTAACATATAAAGTAATTTGTAAAGCATATTGCGAAGAGTGCATAAACCCTGAGACAATTAGATAAAATAAACCTAGGCTCAAAAATTCTCTCTCCATACACTAAAATTTTCCATAATTCAAAATGAAGGAAGAACTCAAGATTCTGAAAGCATTTAAGACAGCCTCACTGTGCCATAAAAATTTGAATCATTTCCAATAATAGCCTTTCTTTAATATTTGGGCATAGGTTGCTTGCCAAACAGGTCCACAAAATACAGAAAATGCAAGCTTTGGAAGATCTTCCTACAAATCCAGGTGCGCCAGGGCCAAGTCCTGCTCTGCTATTTAATACCTATAATCTACTTGTAGCTTCAAAGACCAGGGGAGAGATTCTGCAAAAAGTCCACTTGAAAATAAACTTTTCAAATCTACTAAAATAAAGCACAGGCATCATTGTAGCAGTTTATGTCATCTTGTCTCTAATGCTTTGAAAGCATAGGAACTAAATCATACCTACAAGGCCTAGGTAAGGGTATCTAAGGATATTGTAGTATTTCAAAAATATTTATAAATGGCCATGAGCACTAGATTGTAATTGATTAAGTAATCAATGAAGAATATTTCTTAATATTTTTCCTGATTATTTTTTTAAATTAATGAGATCCTTTATATTTATTTATATTGGGCAGAGGGAGGCCAAAATATTAAAAAATGTAATAAACACCTAGATAAATATGCACCACCAAATTGAACAAATATTAACTTTCATTCCCCACAGAGGCTTTTTTTTTTTTTAATTAATTTTATTGTTGTATTACATCCATCCCCCCACCCCCCTTTTTTTGGAAAGCATTAAAATGTACATTTTCTTCATCAGGCCCATTTCTTCTCTTTCCAAAGGTCAACATCATCTATCATCTGCTGTATGTATTCCAATTATATTTTTGTTATTGTACTATATTTTATTTTGCGTTCTTTAACTTGGTTTTGTAACAATCTTCATAAATGTTTTGCCCAATTATAAATGTTTTTATTATATTTTCTAATCATTATTGCTAGTGTTTAAGTATGGTATTGTGTGTGTGTGTGTGTGTCTATTGATCTTAAATTGGGTAATCTTTGAATTCTTTAATTTCACATGTTCTCTGAAGGTTCTTTTGAATTTCCTAGAAAGATAACAAATTGTACAACTTACAAATAAAAATTTTGCCTCTTTCTTTTCAATCCTTATACACTTTTTTTCCCCTCATGTTATTCCTTTGGTTAGGAACTTTAGTAGGATAATTGCAGACATTCTAGTCATATTTCTTATTTTACTAGAAATGATTCTCACCATTTAGTCTAATGCCTATTGTTAGTTTTCCACTTAATTAGGCAGAAGTTACCTTCTATGCACACTTTTTGAGTTTTCTTTCCACTTTATTGAAAGAAACATATGGCATTTCTCTGCCAATCTCTTAATGCAGTAAATGCAGTGATTTTAATTTTTTTCTTTTCTTTTTTTGGTCCTCCTGTGAATGGTTTATTTCATCTAGCAGTGTTCTTCAGATGCATCAATATTGCTACAGATTCAGGATTTCTATCTTTTTAGGTCCATCCATGTTGCTGCAAATTCAGAATTTTCTTCTTTTTTAATTTAATTTTATTGTTGTATTACATCCATCGCCTTTTTGCTCCCCTCTGTCCCCCTCAGAATTTTCTTCTTTTTAAAGGCTAAATAACATTCCATTATATCTATATACCACATCACTGGGCAGGGCAGATTGATTCCAGTGGGCAGGGCTATAAGGACCCCTCAGGTGAAAGCCAGTTGGTGCAACGTAGTTCACCTGTAGTGTGGTGATGAATCAGCACTGAGACTCCCTCAGCTGCTCCCTCACTTCTCTCCTCCAAGCCACTGCCGCAAACTCTCCCCAAGCATCTCCAGTCCACTCTGCCTCCCTCTGCTGGAGCCCAGGGTAAGTGGGTGCCAATGTATTATCATCGTGGTCACCTTACTAGTTTTCTGTCATTAGCGCTCTCAGGTTAGCAGACCCCGTAGCTTTCTGCTCTTCTCAGCTGGATGCTGTTCCACTCCCAGCTATGTTGCTGTAGGCTGGACAATTTAGCGGGGGTCCAGAACCCACCCTTCTTAGGTGGAGCCCTCAGCTCTGTCCCTTCAGCTGCTGCCATGGAGGGGAGCCCAGCCAGCCCTCTCTCATCTCCACAATTCCTACCGGTCACATTGTGATGAAGTGGCCTGTTCTGTCAGTGATTATAAGGCTTCTTTCCAGCTGGTATTCTGTTGGCTTTTCTGGATGATTTTTTCCCAAATAAGTTGTAATTCCAGATTGGTCCTAAGAGGAGATTGATGTAGCTCCACCTACTCCTCTGCCATCTTGGAATCCTCCTATAATGCTTAATTATTTTAAAAATTATTGCACAAACTGTATAATCTCTAATATTGCTATTTTGTCACTTTTTATTTTTATCTGTCTACCTAGAAGTTTATGTACTTTATTATTGTACTCAGTATTATTATTACCAAATATTTTCTGTATATTGGAGTTGACAATGTATATACTACAACTCAGATGTGCAAAAAAAATCCCATCATATTTCTTTACCCTTGGTGGCAGCTTTCCTCTTGTCCTCATTGAGGACACTCGTAGACTTCTGGATCTCTTTCATGTCAAACAGGAGCTGATGAAAACTTGGGAGTGCTAGCCCAGGCTCTCTTTCTGACTAAACACACCATTTTGCCATTTTGATTCCACTGTAAATGTTGACATGAAGGCATTCTACAAGGCTGCCTTGTGGGTCCACAAGCTGCCCTCTTTTTGCCATTTCTCTCTCTGAGCAGTAAATGAGGCAAGCCATAGATGTTATTAGTGTAACATCTGGCACTTATTGAGCACTCAATAAATGTCAATTATGAATATAATTAAAATGATTATTAGTATGTCTTTGTGCAGGTATTATGCTAAGGCATCCCTTGTTCTCTCTACCAGCTCAGTATTATGACCTAGAAACGTGGAGTTGTACTTGTGTTTTTCTGACCCTAAATCCCATCCTCTTAATCACCATCCCCTGTGACTGGAGGGTTTAAGAGAGGATGAATAAAGAAAGAGTTCAAGAATTCTGGCCTTATTCTACTATATCAGGTATTCAAGAGTGAAAAGCAAGAGAATTTTCTCATGTTGTCATCATGTTACTGGTATTAAATCACTCAATCCAAGTTTCAGTCTACAAGTAAGCTTCCTTGAATGTTATGCCTTTAAGAAGTGAAAATTGATAGTTATACAACACCCAAAAAGATGTAAAATACAGTATAGGGAAAACAGTCAATAATATCCTAATAACTATGTATGGTGTCAGGTGGGTACTTGAAATATCATGGGGGTGGGGTGGGGTCAACACCACTCTGTAAAGTATGTGATTGTCTAATCACTATGCTGTACATCTGAAACTAATACAATGTGGAATGTAAAAGATATAATAAACCTATACATCTGATTTTAAGGTCATCCTTTTTTTCCTTTTCACACACATACAAAAAAAAATTACTGAAACCTTTCATTTTTGTTTGGCATTGAACTGTCTAGCATGGAGATGTTTTCTGGAACATCAATCACTAATATCTAATGACATTAGTTTAGCTTAAATGACAGCAGGAATGAAGCAACCAAATTGTCACATCTAGCCAAGAACTATGAGATTCATTAAGTTACAGGGACATCGGTATCAAAGGGAAAGATTTTTTCAGCTAATATTTAACCTGAACATTAATCTCTTCAAAAAATGAAAGCAAGTTTGAGGGACAGTGAGAGAGAGAGAGAGAGAGAGAGAGAAATCCCTAATGCCCTAAGGCATACATTTTATGTAATGAATTAACTTCCCTTCTTTGCATCTAGAACATTATTGTTATGCATCATCACCCTTAAAGGAGTGAAAATGTAATGTTCAAATCATTTTTTGGTAGAATTTAATTTTCTTAGGAAACTTGTATTGAAAAGGCTGCTAGGAATTTTTTTCAAAGGAGGCTTTGTCCCATCTAGGTTTTGCTGATATATTGAGATGTGTTAAGCCATTTCTTGGTACTGGCACTTCAGCCAATGGAATCAGAATAGCTTTTAGGGTGCTGGCTTTGAAGCCGAACAAGCATGGGTCATGCTGCCTCCAGATTGTCTGATTTAGTGAAAGTTCTGTAGCCACACCTGTGACATGTATAATATATATGATGTAATAATTGTGCCCACATTGCAAGGTTGCTGTGGTGATTTCATGAGACAATGCATGTAAAGCATACCTCAGCACACTGCAAACACTTAACACATGTTATTAGTAACCACTAGAAGTGACAATCCTGTATACCCCCACTGCACAGCTTTCCTCTTGGGGAGATTAAGAATAACACAGAACCATTAGACCTGTCTCCTACTGAGCCATCTGGCATGGATTTTTCAACTGCACATCCTAGGGACAGGCTGCATATCACTAGAGCCATAAAATAAAGGAAGTAATAATTCTCCTCTGACCACTCAATTGCTAAAATGAAGGACCTGGAGTTTTATACCCTCCAGGATAACACAGAGAAAGCCTTGTAATAGGTTACCCTGTTGCTGGTTTCCAGACTGTCAGCTAAGGGGGATGGGGTATTCTTTACACTAGCGGCTTTATGTGATCCATTAGCGTTGTGGTCTCTGAGTTCTTGTCATAACCTACAGTGGTGTTTTATGAAAGAATTAACCCCAAGTAGCTTTTGCAGCAATAAAATAACATGCTGTTGAAGGCTTGCTTATTTTCTGCATGTATTTTACTGCTTTGTAAGACATGGGGAGAGAGAAAATGTGAGAGAAAAAACATGTGGAGAGGCAGAGATGTACAAAGATAAGAGGAAGAAGCATATATTTAGTCTATTCTTTGTTCTTTGCTTCAACCAGATATGTGTTTTCTTTTTTTCAGACTACAAAAAAATTAAATAACAGGGCAATTTTTTAAAAAGACCATATGCTGTTTTTCTTTCCAGTTATAAGGTAATACATGTTTATTATAAAAAATGTGAAAAGCATATTGAAATATTTTTTAATTCCCCATAATACTATTAACTAGATGCAAACATGTAACATTTTGATGCCTTTCCTTCCAATATGTCTTCTACGAATACATGTAGGGGTCAAATTAAACATATAATTTTGTACCTTCTTTTTTTTTTGAGTTATCATTACTATTATTATTTCCATGTCAATGAACATTCTTTTAAAGATAAAATATGATCAATTCATTATATTACACACAAGAATAAACTCTAAATAAATCAGATATTTAAATGTTAAAAAAGTGATCTACAGGGAGGGGGACAGAGGGGAGCAAAAAGGGGATGGATGTAATACAACAACAATAAAATTAAAAAAAAAAAGAGGAAAAAAAAGTGATCTACACAATGGTAGAAGAAAGTATGAATGATTTTATCTATAATTTAGGTGGAGAGAAGGGAGAGCTCTCTAAATATGACTTAGAATTCAGGTGCAATGAAGACATTTTGAAAAATTTGACTACATAAAAATTTTAAACATTTTCATGGCCAAAATAACCCAAAATTACTATAAGCAATATATATTATAAAGCACTCATTTCCTTAATATATTAAAAAGTTATAAAGATTGAAGTAAAAATAGCGACACAGAATGCTACAGAAAAATATGGACATGAGATATATATAGTATATAATTTTTATGTATGTTAGCCCTTAAATATATAAAGATATGTAAAATTTTATTCATAATAAGAGAAATGCATATAGAAGGAAAACAGTTACTATGTCCAACCATTGGCAAAAATTTAAGAGCTTAACAAGACTCTTAATTGGCTACTCTCCTAGAATGTTGGTGGGAATGCAAAACAGTATAATCCCTATAGAAGGGTATGGCATAATAATAAATATACTTGGCCTTTGTCACAGGTTTCCTGGCATAGTGCTCCTAAAACCCATGGAATTTCCCAGTGATTGGAGTGAGTTTATTTGTAACAAACCCCTTTACATCACACCTGAGTTTAAGCTAATGAGGTAATTTAGGCTGGGACCCCTAAATTGTTTCAGAATGGCATTGGTCACCAGAAAGACCAAGTCATTAGAAGGTTGGAACTTTCAGCCCTACTCATAACTTCTGGGAAGGGGAAGAAGGTGGGGCTGGATATTAATGGCTATAAAAACTCTTGAACAGGGAGAGTTCATGAGCTTCTGAGTTTGTAAGCACATTGAGGTGCTGGAAGGGTGATGCCTTGGAAGGGCTTGGAAGCTTCATACCCCTCCCCCTATACCTTGCCCTATGCATCTCCTCTGTCTGGTTGATCCTGGGTTGTATCCTTGATAATAAACTGGTAAATATAAATAAAGTGCTTCCTTAAGTTCGTGAGACATTCTGGTATATTATCAAACCCAACGAAGGGGCAATGGGAACACCCCCTGTGTATAACCAGTAGGTCAAAGAGTGGCTCAGGATTTGCACTAGCTTTGGAAATGACAGCAGTCTTATAGACTGAATCCTTAACCTATGAAGTCTATGCTAACTGAGGCTAGTTAGTGTAAGAATTGAAAAGAATTGATGGATACTCAGTATCTGGAGAATCAAAAAATTGGTTTTTGGTGCCAGAAAACACCCCAAGGAGGATATGACAATATCTAACAATACTATAATACATATACTTTTATTTGACTCAGTAATTTCACTCCTAGGAATTGACCTGGAAGGTGCACCTCCAAGAGTATGAAAATACATATGCAACACATTATTCTTGGTAACATTATTTGTAATTGCAAAATATTGCAAATAGGACAATTGTAAAAGAAAAACAGTAAAAAAGCAAAAAAAAAAAAAAAAGATATAATGAGAAAAAAATTGCAAACCGCCTAAATAAGCATAGGAAATTGATTTAATAAACTATGAAACAACTATACAATGTGGTATCATACAGCTGTGTATTTTTTTAAAAAGGAGTATCAAACTTCCGGTCAAGATGAAGATGTAGATAGACATGCTTCACTTTCTTGTGCTACCATAGATAGAAGACAACTAGATCACCAAAAAAACAGTAACACCTAAGACTGTCATAAAATCAAGATGTGTGGATGTCTGACAACCAAGGATTTAAAGAAACCCCATTCATCAGATGGGTAGGAAAGGTGAAGTCACAGAGATGGGTGGAGATGAGGTGTTGAGCAGAGGCTGACAGTAGTGGTGGAACATTCAGTCCCACATTTGTGCATAGTGGATAACAATCAGGAAGGATATCTTGGGAGCGAGTGATCCCAGCCTGAGTCCAGACTACAGGGCCCAGGGTTCCAGCCCTGGGAAGATAACTCCCCATTACTTCTGGCTAAAAACCAGTGGAGGTTGGGGGCATGGATAAAACTGCTAGATTTTTTCTGCTTAAAGGGCCTGCACAGACTTAGAAGGTACGTAAACCCACCCAATCTAGATTTCACCACCAGGGCAGCAGCTGGAAGGTCACCATTCTCATATGGAAAGTGGATGAAGAGACTGGAAATGGGGTGAGTGCTGAGCAAGACTCCAGAAGCCAGGCAGTAGCATTGTCCCCTCCCCGAACCCTCCCCACACAGAGCCACAAAGAGGTGAAGTGGGTTTCCCTGCCATGGCGATTACCTAAGGTTCCACCCCATGCAACTTTACAGGTACACTAAGATAGGGAGTCAAAGGTGCTCTACCTAATACACAGAAACAAACAGGGAGGCTGCCAAATTGAGCTGATAAAGAAATATGGCCCAAGTGAAAGAACAGAACAAAACCCCAGAAAAAGAACTAAACAAAACGGAGATAGCCAGCCTATCAAATGCAGAGTTCAAAACACTGATGATCAGGATGCTCAGAGAACTCACTGAGTATAGCAACAACATAAAGGGAGAAATTAAGATTATGCTAAGTGAAATAAAGAAAAATCCACAGGGAACCAACAGTGACTAGAAGGAAGCTGGGATTCAAATCAATGATTTGAAACATAAGGAAGAAATAGACATTCAACCAGAACAGAAAGAAGAAAAAACAATTTAAAAAAAATGAGGATAAAATAAGAAGACTCTAAGGCATCTCCAAAAGTGCCAATATCCAAATCATAGAGACGCCAGAAGGAAAAGAGGAAGAGCAAGAAATTGAAAACTTATGTAAAAAATAATGAAATAAATCTTCTTTAATCTGGCAAAATAAATAAACATATAATTCCAGGATGCACAGAGTCTCAGACAAGCCAGACACAAAGAGGACCACACCAACATTCATCATAATTAAAATGCCAAAGGTTAAAGATAAAGAGAGAATCTTAAAAGGAGCAAGAAAAAAGAAGAGAGTTACCTACAGAGTTCCCATAAGACTATCAGTTGATTTCTCAAAAGAAATTTTGCATGCAAAAAGGGACTGGCAAGAAGTATTCAAAATGATGAAAAGCAAGGACCTACAATCAAGATTACTCTATCCAGCAAAACCAACATTGAGAATGGAAGAGCAGATAAAGTGCTTCCTGGACAAGGTAAAACTAAAGGAGGTTAATCATCACCAAGCCATTATTACATGACATGTTAAAGGGACTTATTTAAGAAAAAGAAGAAAATGAAGACCACAGACATTAAAAAGGCAACAAATTCACGACTATCAACAAATGAATCTTAAAAACAAAAACTAAGGAAACAAATAGAACAGTAACAGAATCATATGTATGGAAATCATGTAGAGGATTATCAGCTGGAAGGGAAAGAGAGAGAATGGGGGAAATGGTGAAGGGATTAAGCATAATTGGTGGGAACAAATAGATAAGGGGATGGTAAACATAGTATAGGAAGTAAAGAAGCCAAAGGACTTATATGCATGACCAACAGACATGAACTAAGTGAGGGGATTGCTGGAAGGAAGGTAATACTTGGGTGGAGGGGGGCAAAGGGGGAAAAACTGGAACAACTGTAATAGCATAGTCAATAAAGTATACTTTGAAAAATAAAAAATGGAGTATCTCTAATATGGCTTCCTAGGATGTTAACTACAAAACAGTATCTATAGTATACTAACCTTTTAATAAGAAATTAGGAAATAATAAAACATTCTTCACTTATATTTTTATGAAAGTTCTTTTGCAAAAACAGAAGAGATAAACCAGATACTAAATAAAATTTGTTGCCTATTAGGGGTCGGGGAAATCGGGTGGAAAAGAGGAATAAATAACACTTCTTTGAGTATTCATTTTTTGTATAGTTTTGACTTTTGGAAGCATGCTCATTTTATACATATGCATTTTTAAAAACACTCAACAAAGGGAAAGGCTTTGAAACTGAATGCAAACAGAAGCAAATGAACCGGCTGAATCTCACATGAACAACATAACCCAACTGAAAGAGATATTGGTGAAAACAGAAGTTTTTCAAGTTATTTTGACCAATCTACCTTTAACAAATACTCTGATAGGCAAAACTCTAATGAGTCAAGATAGAAAAAAGTTAGAGAAAGCTCCTGACAAGGGGAATAAAGAAGTAGGAATGGACCTAACAGGCAGATAAGCTGCTGGCTCCTCTCACCAGGCCCCCTACCTCCAAACATGATCAAAGATAAACAGTTTATGGCAGGAAATTCCTGTGGTGATCACAGAAATCAACAAAAAGAACTGACTGAAGCCAGGTCAATCCAAGATGAAGGGAAAATGGACTGGAAAACAACCTGAAAGCTCATCATACCACCATTCTAGTGAAAATTGACACCAGAGATGAAGACAGAATTTGGCACCACGAAGTTCAAGGACAACCTATCCCTTGAAACACATAAAATTCCATGAACTGATTGACCACAGTGTGCAACTTACTTGCAAGTTTGCCTGTGTCCACTCAAACGTGTCCTTTCACTTCTTTCACAGTGGTGCCTAGTGAGACTTGTAACCAGAGGAGCAGCGGGCAGTAGCCACTTGTCCCAGGGTTACCCCTGGCCAGCCTCCAGGAAGCCACATCCTGGCCTCCCTCTTTTAACCTAGAAAAAGCTTACTTTTGTTTTCACTTGTACTTGATTTTTTAATTCTTTCCTGAAGAAAGTCAAGAACCTGCAGATCATAGAATGCTTAGGGGTCCCACTTCAGGTCCGCCTCCGGTCACACTAAGATGGCCTACAGGATTCCTGCCTCCTGGTGTCTAAACCCTGTAAAAATCCCTTCTTTTGAGTATTGCAAGATGATGGGAGAGTTACTTACGTCATTGTGTTGCACTACATAAACCTTCATCAGAGCAGACAAGCAAGTTCTCCTAATGGCCTGGAAGGAACAAACTGCCATGAAGAGGCCCAGCCGTATGGGAGGAACAGCAGGTGATTCCTATGGCGAGCTGAAAACAATCCCCAGCTGCCAGCCAGCCAGAAAGTAGAGATCTCAGTCTTACAACTGTGTGGGATTGAATTCAGACAACAATGTCAGTGATCTTAAAAGGAATGGAAGCGCAAAATAAGAATCGGCACAAGTGATGACTAGATTTCGACCTTGTGAGATTATAAGCAAAGAACCCAGGTGCTCTATACCCAGACTTCTAGCCTAAAGAACTATGAAATAATAAATGGGTGTTGTTAGATAACAGAGAAGAGAAAATCTTCCTTCCAGTAAAAGGTTTTTAATAAGTATAGAAAATGAGGGAATGATGAAGTTAGAAAATCACCATTTTTCAACTATTATGGTAAAAAGTGATTTTTAAGCAAGCATCTTCTAAAGTGGAAAAGTTTGATTATAAACAGGATATTTATAACATTGCAGTATTTCTCTACTTATTAATTTCAAAAGGAAGTAGATATAATAGATAATTCCTTAACCAAATAATCAAAATAATGTCAACAATAAGGAGCAGTTCTCTGAGAATACATCATCACTAATGTGTCATTTCAGTCAAAAATGCATAATCCAAATCTAATCATGAGGTAACACTAGAAAAACACAAATTGAGAAACATTCGATAAAATAACTTCCTGTATTCTTCAGAAATATTAATGTCATAAAAGACAAAGAAAAACTGAATAATTTCTCATATTAAAATAAGAAGTCTAGAGAGATATGACAGCTAAATGCACTATGTCACCCTAGACTGGGAAGAAAACATCCTATAAAGAACATCATTGGGATAATTGACAGCATTGCAATATGGACTGTAGATTAGATAGAAGTATTGTAGCAGAGTTAAATTTCCTGGATTTGTAAACTGTTCTGTGGTAGTGTAAGAGAATATTTCTTGTCTCAGGGAAGATGCACTAAAGCACAAAAAGGTGAATAAAGAGGCATGGTTAATGCAACCTATCCTCAAATGGTTCTGGTGAGAGAATATTTTTTACACACATACACACACATATATATATAACATAATAAAGACAAAAATATTTTGATTTAGACAAAATATTCAAAACTTTTCATCTTGGTAAATGGTTTGTGAGCATTCTTTGTGTTGGTACAAATTTGCTGTAAGTTAAAAATTGTTCCAAAATAAAAAGTTAAATCAGATTTTTTTAATTAAAAATTCTTTTTACATGCCAATCATATTGGTTACAAAATAGTCTACCTTATGAATATACTATAATTTATTAACTCTTTATTTTGTTTCTAGTTTATTTTTTGTTTTTAACCATTTTAAAGTTGTAATAAGCATCTTTTTTCAACATTCTTTGTTTGCATCTCTGATTATATCTTTCGCATAGACTCTTAGAATCTGAATTACCGGGATAGCCAAAAAAATGTTCGTGTTGTTTTAAAAGTTTTTAAATGCTATTGACATATATTGTCAAAAAGCTTTCTCCATTCACTCCATTGTTAATTTTATCCACATGTTCATGTTCAAATTCCTCCCCAACAATGAATTTCTTAATGTTTTCTAAATGTACAGGCAAAATTTATTATGTGTATAAAACATATATTAAGATTGAAACTTTCATATATGCTTACTAGCCATTTATATTTGTCTTCCAAGAATTTTCTGCTTTTCTTTTCTGCCTATTTTGAGGGCAGTTGTAAAATTTTTTATTGATATTTTATTTCTTTATGGAGAAGATATATTAATACTTTGCCACATTGATTTGCAAAAGAAGACAAATGGGTTTGACTTTATTTATTTATCTTTTTTAGCGAGAAGGGCAGGGAGGGAGGAAGAAAGGGAGAGAAACATCAATGTATGGTTGCCTTTCACCTGCCTCCAGCTAAGGACCTGGCGGGAGACCTGGCCTGCAACCTGGTTATGTGCCCTGACTGGGAACGAACCAGTGACCTTTAGGTTTGCAGGCTGGCACCTTATCCACTGAGCCACCAGCCAGGGGGTTTGACTTTTAATTACGAAACACTGGCCCAACCATGCAAGCTCAGGGTTAGTGGGGAGCATTGAAGATACTGGTGCACTGCAGAAGCAGGGCTTGATAAGGGAAGAATTAGATTATAGGTAAAAGAGATCATTTGAACAAATGTGAGGATGGAGGGGTCTTCCCAAGGAGGTATAGTTCACAGGCCTAAATAATTGCACGGTAAAAAGCAGGGAATAGTCCCTGGCATGTGGGGCTGAAAGTGCTCCCTCCTTAAAGATGATGCAAACCCATCTCTAGGTGGAAACCTGCTCTCTTCATAGCACCAGAATGCTGGACACAGGACAGAAAAGGCTTTAATATATGAAATAGCAAAGTTTATCAGTTGCGAAAGGAAGAAAACAGTGACACCCCAAATGCCACTGAGAGCGGAGACAGTTTGCAAAGATAAATTTCACCCCCACCCCCACCCCCAATCCCAGCACATGTGGGATTCGCATAGATAATACACAACTAAGTCTGACTGGCATTCTGATGAGGTGACATCAAAATTCCTTCAAAGGCCTACTCCATCTTAGAGAGTACTGTTGACAGTCTGCTATATGATCTTTGGCAACACCAAATTCTGAGATCCTGGGATTTTTGCGTGCCTGGAATAATGAATTTAATTCTTGGTGTCGACTTATTTTATTTTTCTATTATTTATTTACTTACTTACTGGTTTTGGGGAGGTTCTGAGTCAATTTGACATGTCTCATGAACTCTTCAGGAAGCCCATGATAAAGCCGGTTTCACGAGAGAATTCTTTGGCTTCTTTGAGGCCCTGAAGGTTCAAACCACTTCCTGCCCAGGAGAGACAGCTAAAGCGGCATCCACCTAGGAAACTTCCATTCTCCCTTAAGCATTGCAAAAGTTAGACTGCGCAGAGTGCAAAATAAGAGCAGAATTTAATTTCTTTGAACTTTAACTCACAAGAACAAGGGAATCTGATTTCAGACTTAAGATCCTGTGTATCTTTATGATTTTGGACTCTAATATGCAAAGAATTTTAATCTTTCGACTTACGTTTCTCCCCATGAATTTTATATTGGGAGGGTAGTATAGATGAGACTATTAGGCACCTCTATGCCAGCACTTTATTATTGGAGTATTTTAATTTGCTCATCTTGTTGCAAAGGCTTTACAGCTAGGCAATGCCAAACAACATGGCTGGATATAATTTGGAAGAGGAAAGAGAATGAAATTAGTTTATTATTCTTTCCAAAGCCATGTAGCTCACAAAATAAATCACAATGTCCTAAACAACTCTTACAGGGCTCTTCCCATCATTTCCTCCACCAGACCAGGTTATACTACCCTAACAATCAGCCATGGAGCCTTAGTGTCTTTAATACAACAGGAGTTTGCCGTTGTTGTTGTCATTATGTTTTCTTGTTTATTCTATGTGCCTACTGCAGATTGTGGTGGAGTTCTGCTCATCATACCTACTCAGGGCTGAAAGCTCCATCTTACCCTGTTTTCTTGATCACCGTGGCAGAGAGAAGAGAACTGAGTGAGTCATACACTGGCCTTTATATTTTCCACACAGAAGAGACACACATCACCCCTGCTTGCATCTCATTTGCCCGAGAAAGCCACACTCCTAAAAGAGTGAGAAAATGCAGTTCTATCATGTCCAGTAGGAGGAAAGAAGTAGAATAGCTGTCAACAGCCTTTTCACAAACACATTATGAAAAACTCACCTCTAAGTATGCACCGTACCCTTACTGATTTTTTTTTACCTAATTTCTGCCCTATTACATTCAAGGAAATGAATTTCTGAATGGATGTGGAAAGCAAGACACTAATTGAGAAAGGAGAATGATGAATAACAATCTTATATCAAAAGCTGTAACTAGTGGCTGTGTGCTTTTCTTACAGGTAAAAACCCTGAGTAAAGCAGCCTGAAGAGAGGCTCGGGGGAGAAATGAATTGTTTTCTAACCTTTATTCAGGCCAACAGTTTCCTTGGTCTCAGAAAGAAACAATAACATTCATGGCAATGTTTCTTTTTTAAGCAACGGATTTTTCTAACATTGATCAAAACAATAAGTAAAAATTATCAGTGATATTTCTGACAGGGTGATACACTCAAAGCTTGAATTCTCTCTAAGTAGTCACAGCAGGATATTCCTTTCTACAGTTGAGCAGAGACAAATTTCTAAGAGATAGAAGGGTCTGGGGGAAAACAGGGAGAACATAATTTAGTCATTTATGAATGGTAAAAGTTAAAACTCACAGTCTTACATCTAATCAAATCTTTGACCTGACAATAAAGACAATAGCTAACCGTTTTTCAAGCCTCCTATGTGCCAAACACAGTGCCTAATGCTTGTTGTGGATTAACTGATTTAAACCTAACAATAGTCTTGTGGGTTAAGGAATCTTCATTTGACAAATAATGAAGCAGAGGACCACTGCTCAACTTCTAGCCTAGTTCTCAAACACTGTGCCCAGGTCCTTCTCGCTGAATAGAAAAATTAAACCACCAAATGAGAGATCTGTGTGATCCAAATAATGTTTTGTAGCCAACTCCTCTCTAGCCGAGAAATTATTGTGGGTAGAACAAGGAGTTTGAAGTCAGACAGAACTGAATTTTCTTTCTGGTTCACCCTTATTAGTTATGTGATGTTAGGCATGATTTTTAGTCCCCTTCGGCTTCACTTGTCATTTTCCACATTGAGATAATAATACTTTCCCCCACATGGTTATTTTAAAAATTAAATGTGATAACCTGCAAAACACAATCATTAGAGCATAGGTATTAGCTATTAAATGTATTAGTATACATCAGGTATAATAGTCTTTTTGAATTCTATTCAGATATATTTCCTTGTCTTATAACTCTTGTCAACTGGCAATTTCTCACCCTATAAAGATGAGGATTCAAGTGCTTCAGAGAAAGGATAGGAAACTTTAGAACAAGGAGATTATTGCTTATCTGTTTGAGATTGAATTGAGACAGTAGTAGATTCAAAAGCCAAGTTTCCCTAAGGAAGAAATTACTTTTATCTTTATTAGCATACAGAGAATTGAGCCTTAATGTCTAAAATGTAAATTTCTTCTTTTGAGTAGACACTTCAACGATGACTGTCTTGGCTGGCTTCCTGTCTAGACTGGAGTGAAGACCTACCACAGAGGGTGTAGGGTTGATGGGAAAAAGCATCACTAAAGGAGATCAAGGAAATCAGATAGTAGAGTCCTCCTTCAGATTGGGAGCACCAAAAAGCACCTCAAGAAAGCAGATAGAAGGAAGCACTTTCAGAAACCCAGAGAGGTAAGAAAGATTTAAAAACATGAAGGCTAATAACCAGCCTCTCTGGCCTGGGCATAATGTGGGGAGGCTGCAGGCCCCTGGGAGAAGCCCAGTTCAAGGCTAATTCTACACCCACCTGGCATAGAGGTGGTGGTGAGAGAAAGCCATGTCAATGAGCCTTAGCAGTACCCCTGGTTCCCTGGAGCTCAGAGGTGGCTAAATGCATGCAGGAAAATGAGCAAAGGCAACGGAGTCCAGAGATAAGCAGAAGCTGAGGGTTAAAGTTAAGAGCAGGGCCTCCCACCCCAGAAGCAAGCAGGGGAAGGAAAGTACAGATTCCAATAGTAGGTGTGGGTATGTGACAACCTTAACTACATCTCAGCAGCCAGCAGCCCAGGGAGCAATTCAAGTCAGCAGCTGCTCAGTGGTGATCAATCAGCAAGGGCCTGACAATCGCCTTTCTCCACAGCTGAGGTAAGCCTAGGGCCTCCTTACTTTTACCTCTTAGGGCCTGCCAACTTGGAGAGGAGCAGGGGAGAGGGCAGAGCTTTGAAGGACAACACTTTTCTGAGACTTCCAGCCATAGATTGTAGAGGTCTAGCCACAGGTCAGACTGATACTGGATTGTACCAAAAATATAATGTATTTCTTCTGCTACTGGGTAGGTTGGGTCTCCTGGGGTAGAACAGATTAAGATACATTAAATAATGAAACACAGTTCCTTTGAACATTTTGCCTCACGTTAGGCCCTGTGTGGAGCACTTAAAGTCCATGTACAGTGTGTAAACACAGAGGACTGGTTACAGCCCCTACCTAAATTGAAATTAAAAGTTGTCTTGAGGACAGGGCCATGGGCCTATGGAAAAAAAGGAGGAAAGGAATTACATTTGTCATACAGAAATGCAGAGAGAAAGAAAGAAATAGTATGTCATTTCTCACTTTCGAAATAGGCTTTTTGAATATGCAACAAGATAGTAGAGTTGAAAGTCAGACTTTTTTTTTTTTAAGAAATGAAAAGATTCGTGAATTTAACACCTACCTTTATCATATCAAGAGACATGTTGGTGAACCTATCATAGAATTTTATTTATGTTCAGGCTAGAGAAGACAAAAAGAGATAATGGGAAGTCAAATTTTTACTTCTTCTGACTTGAGGAGTTTTGTGAATAATGAGAGACAGACAGACAGACAGACATACAGACATACCGACAGACATCAAGGAGATGAGGAAATGAGTGAGAGGCCAAGGCTTCAAGCAGAGGTTAGGGACTGTCTTTAGTATCCAGCCAGTGAAAGAAGGCCGAGAGCACTGCAGCTGGAGCCATGCAGCCTTTGCACAAGGGAAGATTAGCAGCCTCTGGAAATACACTCATGTACCACATAACATTTCAGTCAACAATGGACCAATGAACTGCACATATAACAGCAGCCCTATAAGATTATGACAGATCTGAAAACTTTCTCACACCTAGTGATGTTGTAGCTGTCCTAACGTCATAGTGTAAATCATGGCTCACACATCTGTGGAAATGCTGGTATAGACAAACCTACTGTGCTGCCAGTTATATACAACTATAGCACATAAATATGTACAGTACATAATATTTAATAATGATAATAAACCACTGTTACTAATTTATGTATTTCCTATACTACACTTTCAATTGTGGCTTTAGAGTGTGCGCTTCCTCATCATAAAAACTATGTTTGCTGTAAAACAGTGTGCCACATTATACTGGTAGCAACCTATGTCTTGCATTCACTATGTCTCTTGATTGCGTCAGTTTCCCTTTGGCTCGATTTAACCTCATGTTGTTTTGTACAGTAACATGTTGTACGGGCTTGTAGCCTAGGAGCCATAGGTGTATGGTAGGTTATACCGTCTAGGTTTGCTTCAGTGCATCCTACAATGTTCACACACCAACGAAGTTACCTAACAGAGCATTTCTCACAATGGATCCTGGTCGTTAAGCAGCACATGACTGTAACATACCCAAAGATAGTTTGGGAGCAAGAACTGGGCAGAGGGAGAAGTTGATGACACCTGACAAAACTCCAGCCAACCTGAAGAGAAACTCTGGGGTGAAAATCTCCCATGAGTGCTGTATTGCAATCCGCTGGATTGACAATTGTTTATCCCCCACCTCACTCAGGTAGAAAGCCTTTCTATAGCTGAAGCAGATCTTGAAGGAACTGAAAGCTACAGACTATCTGCTGACCACTCACTCTCTCAGCTGTCAAACCAGCTAACCCTTCGTGCCTACCACAATGTGTTGGAAGCAAAGTTTCCAATTCTCCTTACCTCAAAAAGTCTAAAGTACATGCTAGCCCCAAAGAGGCAGACCTTGAGCACTGAGAGAGTGGGGGGTCCAATACAAGCCTGAGGTTAGGATGGAGAGTGTTCTGGGTAGATGTGCAGACAAAGCACTGATAGCCGCTGGGTGAATGCCAATTGAGGGAGCAGCCTCTTTCAGCTGAGTCCCTGAGGATGCTGGGACCAGCGTAGATCTGAGGTCTGCTGGCTTGCCACCGAAACCACAGCTATCCTGGTCCCCACACCGGACACCATCTTGGGCAGGCGCAAAGGCAACACTGAGGCATTTAGCATGTACATTAACTGACTAGAGGCTGAATTGCCTAAAGAGATTTTAAATGATTGGACAAGACTGAGGTCCCATACTTAGACTAAAACTCAGTTTTTCATTTTCCGTTATGTAATGGGCTAAGGGATCATCAGGAAAAGGACATGGGTTAAGTGGCATTCAAGGAAACATCTGCTTTGCACATTTGTGTGTAGTGTGGGTGACATTTTGCACTTGCTGAATTTCTAGGGAAAAAAAAAAAAACACCAAACAGGAATTCCAGATCCATGGACAAATACAAGATTGGAGGAGGGATCAAGACTTTACTTTCTGCGGAAATACATTATGCAGTTGCTAGGTTTGGTCAGTAGACAGTGAAATTTTTCATTCTGGTTTTCCTGCCTATACGAAATTCTGAAATATTAGGAACTTACTTTCACTGGCCATAAAAATTATATGTTAAATGAGACCAAAGATTTAGTAACCTACAAATAACTTCTGACTTCCCGCTACTATGAAAACCTACACCCAGACCAAAAAAAAAAAAAAAAAAAAAAAGGCCATAGTTGATCTAGCTCCCTATGAATGTTACAAGCACCAAAATCTTTGGCAGCTAGAGACCAAAGACAATTAAATCTGAACAGATCCTCCCACTTTTGACCTGCAGGAAATAGGTTGCTGCTGCCCCACTGCCCTGGATCAGCAAGCCAGGAGTTTTGTGCCCCTTTGGACTTTCCCAGTCAGAGATGGCAGCAGAGGCGTCATCCTCGGAGACTGAGGAGCCTTGGTTTTATCACCCAGCATACGCAAGATACTGGCATCATTATCATCAAGCAATGGCTTGGATGCGACACCACCAGAAGGCCTATCGGAAGGCCATGGAGTCTTATTTCAGTTCCCTATGGTACTTCACCCCAGAAGGTCCTCCCCCCAGCTCTTATGCTGAGCACAGCAGATTTCCTCAGTCCTGTGACCCTTACTTGGCTTTCTGGGACCCTTACTATGATTATTCACATCCTTCAGAGGTCCAGCAGCATCCTCATGGCAGCACAGAAGAGCGGCCCGCAGGGGAGGACACGGAGACCGACTCCGGCGAGGGGGTCGAGTGCGACCTCAGCAACATGGAGATCACCGAGGAACTCCGCCAGTACTTCGAGGAGACTGAGAGGCACAGGGAAGAGCGACGGCGGCAGCAGCAGCTGGATGCCAAGCGCCTGGAGGACTACGTGAATGCCGACCACGACCTGTATTACAAGACAGACCTCTCGGTGGACCCGCCGTCGGAGAGGCCGGGCGAGCGGCGCCAGGCTGAGATGCAGCTCCTGTACGGGGACCACGCCGCCAAGATCCAGGCCATGGAGGCCGCCGTGCAGCTGAGCTTTAACAAGCACTTTGACCGCAAGCGACCCAAATACTGGCCGGTCATTCCCCTGAAGTTCTGAGCCCTGGGTTTTGGGCCCCCTTCCTCTGTGCTTTGCTTCAATCCTTCGTCCCTTCTGTGCATTTCCTTGGGGAAAGGGGACTCAGTATGAGAAATTAGCATGTTCACCAAAGTGCCAGGGGGCCGTCGCAAAGGTGATATTATAATATGTCAGGCCTTTTTCAGCATCAGGGCATTTACTTTTGATTTTCTTTTGATGTAAAACGATCACTTCATATATACTGTTTAGTTCCTTGACGTTTTCACTTAGACATACTGCTTAGGTTTTGGGTTATTTTTTTTGTTTGTTTTGTGTTTTGTTTGTTTTTGGTCTTTTTCTGCTTTATTCAAAGAAGAAGAGAGAAGAAAAAAGAAGAAAATTAAACCCACATCAGCAAGTAAAAGCCAAAAACAACACCTTTGAAACACTGGGATCAAAAGATGGCTAGATGCCCTGGCTGGTGTGACTCACCAGCCTGTGAACCCAAGGGTCACTGTTGGATTCCCAGTCAGAGCACATGCCCAGGTTACAAGCCAGGCTGCTAGCTGCAGGCAAGTGAAAGACAGCCATATATTTATGTTTCTCTGCCTTTCTGCCTCCCTCCCTCCCTGCCCTTCTCTCTAAAAATAATGAATATAATCTTTAAAAAAAAAAAAAGGCCAGATGTGAGAGGCCAGCCTTCTGCTGTCAGGAGCCCCAGGCAGGACTCTGACTCAATGGACAGAGCTTCAGATGGGAGGAGCCTGGATACCCCTGCGCCTTGCCGGCCCCTGGAAGCTGCAGAGGGGAAGGGCCAACAAAGGCTGGGACCACAGTGATCCTGATTCAGTTCAAGCTTACCAAGTTGACTTCTCCCTGCCCAAAATGATTATTTTTGCTATGGCCACAGAAAGCTAACTCTGGAAGGAGCTCTAGCTCCATTTCTGAATCAATTGTTCTTTGGATAATGGAATGCAACCTGGAGGATTTATTGTGTAATATTATCGCATGTGTTCTTAGGTATGCAAACGTACCTCCTTAAGTATCTGTAAATGAACCCCCTTTCTGTTTTCCATTTCCCCTAGAGCTCCATTATGTTGAAAATAAGACTCATTTTCCTAATGATAATAATAACAATAATAAAAACTAACATTGAGCATACCCTACATGCCAATAACTATATTGATTTCCAATCATTATTTAACTCCCCCAACTGTTTATGAAATAGGCATTATTATTATCTCCGTATTACTTCGAAGAAGACGAGGTTCAGAGGAACTAAGTAACATTCCCAAAATTCCACATTTAAATAGAACCCAGTGAGAAACCAGAAGGTATTCCCAAGTGAAGAAAACTATCAGTTGGGGACTTTGACAAAATTTTGTCTGAATTTTGTGGTATTGTCTTAGCTTGCGTTGCCCAGAAAGCAGAGCTGGAGGAAGGACACTGACAGTATTTCTCCTGGAACAGGGGATGCATTTTCAGCCACGAGGGACAAGAAGATTGCAGCAGGAATGGGGGAGCTAACGTGAGACTACATTATAAAGTTGGCAGCTGCTAAGTGAGACTGATTGCCTAAATCTCCAGAATCATCCTCCAGGAAGTCACACAAATTGCAAAGCAGCCCAGAGAGAAAGGGGGAAGGATTTATCTAATTACTGTCTCCTTTTGTCAAGTTTGCCCCTTGGGGTATTGTCTCCCCTTGCCTCAGGGCTTCACATGTATAGGTCGCAGTCAGAATCCTGTGGCAATTTGTATCTTGGTATTAACACCTCCCTGGGGTGTGAATCTAGAGGCACTGTCAGCAGGAGCCCATAAAAAAACTGCTGGTATGGAAACAGATGGGTGAGGCTGAGAGGATGTAGTGTTGCCTCACAGGTGGCTGAGACACATATGTGCTTCTTTTCCGCTCAGTTCTAGAATGTTACCTGTCGTTGGAATGCTTGTTAACGATTAAGATGCGGAAGCATAGCATGGAGTTCTAGAGGCTACCAAGGTGAATTCTCATACCCAAGTCCAGAAAGCAGAGTCTTCAGGCACCCGGGACAAAGAGCAGTCACAAAGCACAAAAAGGGCCAGGGGCACAGAGATGGACATGGAATATACAGTTATTAATTCCTCCAAGAACATCAGCCAGAGGTCCAGTTCATTTCTGGAGGTTCCCAAGAAGGATGTCTGATAGCATGTCTTGCTCCTGTGCCATGGTTTTAGAAAATAAAATCCCCTTTGAGTACTATCAATAAGACAGTATAACCACAAGCCCACACGGAGTCTATGACATATAAACTAGTTTCCGTTGAAAATTCAGGGATTCAGTTAAAACTAGTGATAAAAGCCCTTGGTGGGTAACTCTGTAGGCCTGGAAGCAATCCCTCTAGGTGTATGGAAAGTGGGCCCTGATAAGGAAGGAACTTCTGATTTCAAAAAAGTCACAATCAGCAGACTGCACCCTTGCTGCAAGGGCGATCATGAAAGTACCTGTCATTTTCACTAACACAGTAGGCAGCAAACTCTGCCTCACAGATTGGAAGAATTACCCAAATGTAGGAAGAGGGTTCAGATTCTAGGTGGCCAAAGAGAATGTCAGATGTCCATTTTTGTCCCTGTTCCTGTTCCTGTTAATTGGTAATTTGCTTGGTACCAGTGTTCTCCTTATAGCTATATCCCTGATGTCTACTTGGCCCTTGTCGGACCTCCTGGATAAGCAGCAAAGTCAAAAGAACAGTCATGTTATTACAGAGCGATAGAAGGCCACTCCCTGTAGTTTGGGAATGGGGGATGAGAAAATAGGAGGGGCTTCTGGCCAAAGAATGGTAACCTAAAAACTTAGGCGCCTGTGCAAGATTTCACAGATGGCTGTGATCGGCCACCCTATCCCTTGTCACAGGGGATAACCATTTGCAGGGGCAGAGAGAAAGAGAAGGGGGAAACATGTGGTTTGAAAAGGAGAAAGCGCCCTTTACACTAGGGGGACACGGGGACAGGGATAGAGCCATGTGGTCTGTGTGGAGGAAAATGGGCCCCTGTGGCTTAGGGTAGTAAAGAGGTCAGCAGGCCCCTGCTTCCATCAGGCCACTTTGACTCAGAAGCCACCGAGGACTCTGCCTTGCAGACCTGGACTCTTATTTGGACTTTTGGAACTTAGGACATGTTGAAAGAACTCTTTTAATACCTGGACTTCACCATGATCTGGTGCAACACAATGCATGCTGTTCTCGACTATTAAACGGAGGCTGATGACATTGTACCCCAGATCCTGAAGGAGCGAGCTGACAGAGAAGGAACGGGGAACTTCTGGGCATGTCTTTAGCTTATTATAGCCTTTTTGGGAAGCAGAGGATTGCTTGGTTTCCTGGGAGAACAGGGATCTGAGCTGAAGTGCTCACAGTTCCTTCCAACCCTCCTAGGTTGGAATATTGTAAATAAAGACTTGTTTTCCTCAACACTAATTGGTTGGGTCTTACACCGAGGTGCCACATGAACAAACTCCACTTTGTTTGGTAACAATCTCAGCTATAACTCTGAAGATCTGCCCAACACTTACTGCCTGGCTTTCCTTGGTTTGGTTTTTCCAACAGCTGCCCAAGCCCAGAGTACCATGCTCTGCATCACAAATCTGCATACTTGCCACATAGAATTTGAAAATTAGAGCCACTTGTAGAAACAGCCACATAGCAAATAGTAATTCCAGAGATGTATGATGCTGATTTATTGTGATACAGGAGACCTGGGTCACAGCCCGTGCTCTCCCATTAACCAACTGTATGACCTTGAAAAAGTGACTTCATAACTTTGTATTTGGTTTTTCTACTTTAAAATTTTTAATTAGAGCCACTGGCATCAGGATAGGGAAAAGAAACAAGTAACACATGGGAGTGCTGATAATGTACAAGAAGTTTTACTTTTAGTCTTTACAATGGAGACAAGATAGGTGGTGGTATCTTGCTTTTGCTGACGAATAAACTTGGGACTACAATGGTACAGTGATTTCCAGGGGGAAAGGGCGGGGAGGCAGAAGAGGGTAAAGGGGGTTAAATGGTGATGGAAAGAAGATTGACTTAGGATGGTGAACGCACAGCACAATTTACAGATGATGTAGTATAGAATTGTACACCGATATAATTTTGTTAACCAATATCACCCCAATAAACTCCAAAAAAAAAAAGAAAAAGACACTGAGACAGAGGGGCCAGCTAACAAGTTGCTTAAGCCAGGATTTGAGTCAGTTTCATCCAACCTTAAAGCTTTTGTTCTTTCTTTGTTTCTTTTTTGAAAACAATTTTTGAATTACACATGTGTCCTTGGATAACTGTCCTTCCTCACTTCTCTCTACTGGGGCAAACCTTCTCATCATATGTATAACTGCTCATCATTTTAGTATGTGTCCTTCCAGAGTTTTTCTATGCATTTATATTGATACACTAATCTTAGAAAGCATGTAACTTTGTTTAATTCTGTATATGTACATCTTTACAAACAATAACAGTATCTTTCTGCAAATATCTTCACACAGTTTGCTTTTTCCTTTAATTATAGGTCTGGGAGATTTAGCTATGCTAGTACATAAAGAACTATCTCATTCTTTTTAGCTGCTGCAGAGTATTTCACAGCATAGAGATACAAGTTTATTTAGCCAGTCCCCAACCAATGGATGTTCAATTTGTTTACTGTAGGGCTATATTTCTATTCTAATATAAATCTCTGTTCTCAGCTTCCAGACATGAGCTCTACAACCTCTTTTAGCTCAAAAAATTCTGTGACATGAAGAAAATAAAATGTATGAACCTGAGGAATAATGTTTTGCTTCCAAATAATTCATTTAGTAGGTAATAAAATGGCATCAAATTGTGAAATATACATGCTAGCATTAAAAGCACAAACAGTCCAAACAAAAGGATACAAATAGGTTGAAGTAGTATAAATGTCTCTCTAGTTATGGGAGATAAACCAGGAAGTTTGTGTTCACTTAACTATGTGACTCCAGGCTTTGCATGGATATTCTTGATCTTAGAGGTTTATTCTATAATAGTTGAGATTTAACATTATGTCATGCAATGTACTATATATATTATATTACTTAACCCTAATGATAATTCTTTAGAGCAGATATATGATATCTATTTATTGATGAAGCAACTGAGGCTTAGAGAGGCTAAATAATTTTGCCTGAGGTCACAAGAAGTGGTCCAACCAAGTTTCAAATTCAAGTTGCCTGACTACAAAAGTCAGTCCCCTTCCCATGTATTTCATCAATTCCTTTTTACTTGAGTTAGTTCAGAAGGATCTGATCATAAAGGATGGATTCTTGTCTGGCCAGGCGACTAAAGTTGGTGGAGCATCATCCTGTATATCAAAAGGCTGCAGGTTTGATCCCCAGTCGGGTACATACAGGAGGCAACCAATTTGTTTCTCTCTCCCATCGACCTCTCTCTTTCTCTCTCCCTTCCTTTCTCTAAAATCAATGAAGATATCTTCAGGTGAGGACTTAAAAAAAAAGGATTGTCATCCAATGTAAAACCTGCCAACACCCTGTTCTGTGCTAACCTCTTTATTTCATCTCCCATTCCTTCCTTGTCTTGAACCTGGCCCTAAAGTTCAAGTATCAGTTCAAGCATCTCTTCCTCCAGGAAACTTTTGCTGTAGCATCCCAAAGATGTGATCAGGGACCCTTTCCCATAGTGCTTTGTGTTCACCTTTCTTAGTGGACTTGACATAATGAATTACAATATTCATGACTTGCCTGATTCCCTATACGACATAGTATGCTCCTTGAGAGCAAGAACCACACCTTATCCATAATGGAATCTTCTAACCCTAGCATAGTGTTCCACACGTAATAGGCATTCGATAAACATTTGATGAGTTCATCGTAGAGTGATGGTAAAAACGAACCTGAAAGTGGCCTCTTTCGCTCAATACATGCTGATTACCAGGATGGTCACCTTGATTTCCCCACCTGGCTAAAGAACCAGCCTATTGACTTTCCTACCTCCCTTTTCCTGAACTTACAGGAGATTTTAAGCAATTGTTTGTTTTCTTCAAATGATAACATGGGAGATTATGGCAGATGGGACTGGGAGGTGGGGGTTAAGAAAGCCTGGAGACCTTAGAGACAAAGCCTCTAACTAAAGACAAAACAGCCCTTCTTTATGTAGAGGCCAGATTTATTTTTATCTACAAATGATAGGCCATTCCTCTACTCGTCATGTAGCAATTCGAATAAAATTCTAAGAAGGAAAAGGGAGCTGAATTTTATTAAGGAAAAACTTAGTTGATTGTAGAAGAAAAATAATAAAAATCTCCTGGGGAGTGTCAAAATGTATCATTAGGTTTAAAGAATAAAAATCAAGAGATTCCAACCAGAATGTGTGAAACACAAACAGTTTTCACTGATGATAAATTATTCTCCTGGACACATTCTTCTCTATTCAGTTACAGACCATTTGATAAAAAGAATTTGTTTATTCCAAGTTTGCCAATGAAGTTATTGTTTTGACAGTTCAAGGAATGTATCAGCTTTCCTCTAATGGCCTTTGAAGCCTCAAGATGCAGAAATTTGGTATTCTAGACAATGCTTAAAAAGTATTTATGGAACTGGAACATACAACTTGTATTGACTAAATATTAGAAAGAGAAAAATGGAAAGTGACATCGGAAAGAAATGAACATACACTCCAGAAGGGCTGACATCTCCATCTGATTATTCAATTATTGTTAAAAATAATAGATAGTCATAATTACAACAACTGTAATAGAACAACAATTTTAAAAAAGAAATAAAAATAATAATTATGGCTATTTTCCACGGAGTGCTGACTATGTGCTAAGGCACTGTCTAGATTCCGACAATGTAGGAGAAAGTAAAACAGGTATGTCTTGCCCCTGGATAAGTAAGACGTTAAACAGATAATCACACAGGCATGTATATAACTATAAGGCTATATAGTTAATAGGAGAAACCTTTTCTGGATTGATAATCCGGAAGGATCTCTTTTATGGAGTGATATTTAAGCTGGAACCTGAAGGAGGAGAAAGAAGCAGCTAGGTGAATAGTGGTAGGAAAATAATTATAGGTAGATGCCACAGAATATGTTAGTATCTTGACATGGAAAGGAGGTTGGCCTTTCCAAGAAACTGAAAGAAGGCTATCAGTTGTTTTTCCTGGTGGTCCTTAGATTACTTCCTGGGCCTGCTATGCTGGTATTACCCCTCTAGGTTGTGTCAGGCTATCTTGTCACGTGGTTCTGCTGTGTTTGGCCCACAGAAGGGACTGGTGGGAGATTGGAAGGTAAGCAAAAGGGAGAAGCTAGGCTAACCGCCCCCCTCCTTTTATCTTCTGACTCAGGAGATCCTCTCCAACAGTGATGATGTCTTCTCTGTGGATTTAGCTTTTTGGCTTTGGAGCAAACATGATGATAACCCCCTTCTTTATTTTGAAACTAGGATAGTTGGCTTGCAACAGTCTTTACAGTTTAATGGCCCATTCCTGTACACCAGGGTGAGGTGTGGTTACACTTAACTCAGTTTCTTCTTTCTAGGAGATCATAAGTTTATGAGAAACAAGGCTAACAAATTCACACATAAAAGCTTCATCCTTCATCCTTTTATTTTCCCTCTAAGAAAGAAAACAAACAAACAAACAGACAAACCAGCAATCCATTTCTGGAACAGCTTGCAAAGCTATCAAAGTTTTGGTCAGGGGAGCCAAGATTTTTAACAGTGACTCACATGATCAGAAATCCACATGGAAGCAGCTGCCTGTGTTGTTTTGCTCTGCTAATGACTATGAGTGGAAAAGTCTACCCCTAGCATAGGAAAATGGTATGAGATCTATAATAAACTGAGTTTATGTTATTCATATATATAGAGTATTAGTTATTAGTTGGGGACTAATCCTGTTTTATTTCTATACTAGATACTTTACATATGTTACATTATATTTTCATTATAAATAAAAATTAACCTCAAGGCTGTTAGTATTACTTTCTCTACTCTGTAGAAGAGAAACTAAAGTTTGGGAAGATTATAAAACTTGGGTCAAAGAGATGGTAATTCGATACACTCTCACATTTTTTTGACTTTCAAATTCACAATATTATTCTATACTATAGTATCTTTTTTTGTCAGTAATCTCATAAATAGCTCAGTTTCATGGTGGGTTACAAAACTGTAGTTTGGATTCTACTCAGCTTTAAATATAATTAGTAATTGAGCCAAGACTGCTGATGTGTGACTGGTGGCAATGAGGAATATGCAACAGGCCATTAGATCCTATTGGTTTCTGCATTTATTGGGAAAATAAATAGAATTTCAAAAATTTGTTGTTGTTTTTACATAAAAATTTCAGATAGGACACCCCAGCTAGTATTGGATGCCCAGGATCTAGCTCTTTGAATATAAGGTGGGGCAAAAGTAGGTTTACAGTTGTTCACATGGAAAATAATACAATCATTAATAAATAATAATACATGAATAAATTTTTGTGTGCCCACAACTGTAAACCTACTTTTGCCCCACCCTGTATTACGGTCAATTCATTCTTCACGACAGGAGGCACATGTGAGGGTGTTCAGTGCTAACTCCAACTAATTGCAGTGGTTCTCTAGAGTACTGTACAAAAATTCTTCAGGGAGTGAGTCAGCAGAAAAGAATGTCTTGACATCGGCTATGACTTTGAAGTATGACGAATGCAAAGGGAAATTTACACTTGCCACCCCTGCCTTCACAACTCATTGCTGGTATTGAAAAAATGCCTTAATGCTGCTTTAATTTCCTCCTTCTACTGGACTTCCCAGGCCAGTTCCTCAAACTCTTACAAAGCAAGTCATAACACAGGATACTGAATGTGTGATTAGGAGAAAAAGCATTACTTTTTTCTTTTGATTCTTGAAAAATAAAGTGTGAATAAGAAAAGAGGGGAGTTTGATCAAGTTTGCTGATGGGCACATTCAGGATGAATGACCTGGTACCACACACATTAGACCTGAAAAAGCATTAATCCAGAGGAACTCATAGAAGCAGGAAGAGGAGCAGGTATGCACTTTCTCCTTTGCCTGTTCCTCTCTGGGACAGTGACATATGACCTAGCGGGACTGTAGTCCTAACTTGTGCACTAACAAGCTACATACTGCAGAAAGCACCAGCATTAACTCTGGTGTGTAGCACCTTGGTCCAAGCCTTGATGGACTTCGCTTCTCTGCCATCACAGCATTTGTGGTCGAGATGGCACCATATCATCCCTTGCTTGAACAGGAGCTCAGATGCGAGTTTTCCAGTTTCAGGTGTTTGATGCATGAAACCTTGGTCTCTAGGCCTGCTCCTCCACCTAAGTATTCTCTTGGGATATTTGCCAAATGGCCCTGCCCTGTAGGAAGCAGACTCTTACTCTGGGAGGCCTGCCAGGGTATAGTTCTCAGATAAATTAATCTTTACTTCTCACTGCTGCATTAACCTGAAGCCCTCTGAGCACCAGCTAGAATTGAGAACATCTTGTCAGAATATGTTTGGCTGGGTCTTTGCCAACACATCATGTGGCTTGGCCTGTAGTACTTATATTGTCATCCTACCTACTGAAATTGATCAAATCCAAAAGCTTTCAGAATAATTTTCTCCATTTCTCCTGTCTTAATTCTTGATAGTTCCATTCTAAGCAAATATGATCTTTCCAATGGCCTGATCTCTCAGTTCCTTTGAATTCTGCATCACCACTGATTTTTGTCCTTATCCTACATTAGCTACTTATTACCAATTCATGTTGTGTATCTTGTTATTTATTAGCAATAATTGCCACTCCTTAACTATTGTTTTTCCCTATCCACACCCCCTCTAGTTCACCTTTCACAATCCTTTGACCTCATCAGAACTTCTAGTTCATTGATCCTAGGACATTTTCTCTGTCTCTCACCCCCCTTTCTTTTCTCTTGTTTCCCATTAAAAATCTGTGACAACCATTATCATCATTTCTGTGCATATACCCTCTGCCCTTCTCTTGTATGAATTTAGAAAAACATAACCCTGATTAAATCTAATTCTCCGCCTACTGTGTCTGAACAGTATGTGGCTGAAAGAAAGCACAGTACCCTGTGATTAGTCCCAAACTACAAACATTGATTGGACCTAATTCTGCCTGGAAATCTCACTATATTTCCCTGGTCTTTTCACCACTCAATTTTCCTACACAACTATTTTCCATTCATCTTCTCTCTCTTCAGATCTTTAACAAATCTGCTTCTTCCTCCATCCTTGCCCTCAGACAATGACCTTCTCCCCTCCTTCCTTAAAAAAATGGAAGCACTCAAAAGAGTACTTTTTCAGATCTTGCTACACATTTACCGGGAAGCAGCATCTGTACCCATAAACATTCTGCCTCTTACTGAGACGAACTATCCACTTACATATCTCAGGCTGGCACCTCTAGTCCCTTTCACATGAATGCAGACATCACTGCAGCAAATTTATTTTCCTCTTCCTGTGGTATTATATTTTTCTTCCTCACTGGATCAGTCCCACAGACCGCTAAGTGTTGTATTATTTCTTCCATTAAAAACAAACATTCTCTTGTCCCTTCTGCAGCTACTGTCCCAATTCAGTTGCTTTTAGCAGCAAAATTCCTCAAAACAGTTGTCTATACTTTTCTATTCCTGTCTTGAATAACCTACTAAGACAGGCTTTTGACCCCATGACTCCATTGGAACTGCTCCAATCAGCTTCACCAATGATTTTTACATTGTTGAATTCAGCAGTTCGTTCTCAGGAGCATTGGACACAGTTATTCTCATTCTTCCCCCTGATGTACCTTCTTTACTTAACTCCCAGGACAGCACATACTCCTTCCTGGTTTTCTTTACACTTCACTGGGCCCTTCTTATTACCCTTCGCTGATTCCATCTTTCTCAGATTTCTTAGTTTCCTTGTTTCAATAATTTATTTTTTATTGTATTTTTCCATGACAATTTATCCCCCTTATATCTTCTTCCACCTCCACCTGCCCCTCCCCAACCCCTGCAATCACCACACTGTTGTCCTCATCCATGAGTTCTTTTCCTTTTTGGATCAATCCTTCCACCCCTGACCATCCCCTGACCCCACTGCCTGAGCTGTCTGCCTGCTCTCTATCTTTGAGTATGTCTCTATTTCACTTGCTCCCTTTGTTCATACATATGAGTAAAATCATATGGTATTTGTCTTTCTCTACTGGCTATGTCACTTAGCATAATGCTTTCCAGGTCCATCCATGCTGCTGCAAAGGGTAAAATTTTCTTTTATATTATGGTCAAGTAGTATTCCATTGTGTAAATGTAACATAGAAACCCAAAACACTAATTTGAAAGAATATATCCATTGCAGCATTATTTACAATAGCCAAGACTTGAAAGCAACCCAAGTGTCCTTCAGTAAAGGAATGGACAAAATCTCAGACTTCTTAACATTGGAGGCTCCGGGGCTCAGTCTTTGGATGTCTTCACTTTTCTGTCTAAGTCTCTGTGATTTCATCTAGTCTCTGTTAGCTTTGTTAGGCTGGTCTAGGTTGACCTATACTCTAAGACTAGTTTAGTCTTTAGAGAGTGAATATTTCAGAGTCTTGACTGATTCTCTAGGTATCCGCTGTGCCTCTCTACTCAGGTTAATTGGAACTTAAACTTAACTGTTGCCCAGCCAAACATGAGCTCTAGTAATTGTTTGGTTTATTCTCTAGTAATTAGGGTTGCCAGATAAAGTTGGGACATACGGATATTTATCTGAAATTCAAACATAACTGGATGTCCTATGTTTTAATTTGCTAATCCAGCAACCCCACCAGATTAGCTGGTGAGGTTATTGGCAACCCACCAATAAATCTGCTATTTATTGCCCATTCTCATGGGATCTCACCCTACATACATACATATGTGTACAGATGGGCAAGCTCCGTGTTTTCTCCAAATCCCAACCCTTAGTCTGATAAAAAATTTGTTTCCAAATTTGTGAATTTATATGAAAAGTCCCACAAAAGCATAAAAATTAGGTCATGTTGTCACTTTTAAGAAACCACCTTTGCTAAAGAAAAAAAAAGTTAAATACATGAAACTGAGGCCCTGGCTGGTGGCACAGTGGATAAGGGGCCAGCCTGCGAACCCAAAGGCCACTGGTTCGATTCCCAGCCAGGGCACATAACCAGGTTGCAAGCCAGGTCTCCAGCCAGGTCCATAGCTGGAGGCAGGTGGCAGGTGAAAGGCAACCATACATTGATGTCTCTTTCTCTCTCTCTGCCTCTCTTCCTTCCCCTCTCTCTAAAAATAATAAATAAAATCTTTTTAAAAAATTTAAAAAAAAATAAAACATGAAACTGAGAGTATCTCAGAAAATTTCCAAACCTCTAACTTAAGATTTAAATCTGCTTTCAATTCATTTCTGGCTTTACCTCCATGTATATATTGGCTTTTATACTTTTCACTGCCTTAAACAATTTTTATGTATACCATTAATATGAATAGTTAGTTCCTGGTGTCCTTGGGTTTAGAATTCTAAAGCTCATTCTTTTTTCCCACAGCTTCCCTTATAGTATGCGGAAATGTTTTCACCTGGATGCAGTGGAGGCTTAGTCTTTTTTTGTGTATTCTTTCCCTACTTTTAAAATGTACATTTCAGGTTCTGAGGCTTTTGCTCTTCTACATTTTTCAAGAGGGCAGAGTCACAACTAGTAGACCACAAGGTAAATGGCTTTGTTCATGTACGGGGGTGAGTGGGGAAAACAAACAAACGAAAAATAGAGTTATCTTCTGGAGGGCAGGCTTCTTGTAGTACAGGCTTCCCACACTAGGTGAGTGTCCTAGGAACTCATCTGTAGGGTGTACCAGCTGGCGTTATTGTGAGAGGCTGCATTCGGCTTCAGTGAAATTTTTTTGAAGACTCTTTCAGCGTGTTTGCCCATTTCACGATGGATGGTTTATGAGTGCACCTGCCCCCACCATGCTGAATGTTCAGCAGTTTTTGACCAAAAATGTCATGATCCCTGGGCCTCATCCTCCCTACTCACCTAATCATGCCCCAAGAGATCATTTTTATTCCCTTAGATTAGAAAAGTCCTCAAAGGCAAACATTTTGCTGATGTGGAAGTGGTGAAACAAAATAGCAGAAGCACTAAAAGGCATCAGAATCAACAAGTTCAACAAAAACTATTTTGAACAGTGGGAAAAAACATCTCAATAAGTGCATTGCATTAAATGGAGAGTACTTTGAAGGTGACTGAAGTTTATACATGTGAGAATAAATACACAGTTTGTTATAAATAAATTACTGATTTGGGAGATCTCCCCTCATATTTTGTTTGGCCTGCATGGTGTTGCCTTTCATTACGTATTTTTCCAACTGTTTTCTCTTTTTTAAGTGTATTTTATTGATTATGCTGTTACAGTTGTCCAATTTTTTTCCCTTTGCTCCCCTCCACCTAGTACTCCCCTTTACTCCAGCAGTCCCACCCCCCTTAGTTCATGTCCATGGGTCATGCTTCTATGTTCTTTGGTTTATCCCTTTCCTGTACTATTTTTAACATCCCCCATCTATTTTGTACCTACAAATTATGCTTCTTAATCCCTGCACCTTTTCCCCATTTTCTCCCCTTCCCCCTCCCAGCTGATAACCCTCCAAATGATCTCCATGCCTATAGTTCTGTTCCTATTCTGGTTGTTTGCCTAGTTTGTTATTTTTTTATTTTTTAGAGTCAGTTGTTGATAGTTCTGAATTTGTTGCCATTTTAATGTTCATAGTTTTGATCTTCTTTTGTTCTTAAATAAGTTCCTTTAACATTTTATATAATAAGGGCTTGGTGATGATGAACTCATTTAGCTTTACGTTATCTGGGGAGCAGTTTTTCTGCCTTTCCAATTTAAATGATAGTGTTGTTGGATAGATTAATCTCGGTTGTAGGTCCTTGCTTTTCATCACTTTGACTACTTCTTGCCTGCAAAATTTCTTTTCAGAAATCAGCTGATAGTCTTACAGGGACTTTTTTCTAGGTAGCTCTCTTCTCTTGCTGCTTTTAGGATTCTCTTTTCACCTTTAACCTTTGGCATTTTAATTACAATGTGTCTTGGTGTGGTCATCTTTGGGTCTAGCTTGTTTAAGACTCTCTGTGCTTCCTGGACTTATATGTCTATTTCCTTCATCAAATTAAGGAAGTTTTCCTTCATTATTTTTTTACATAAGTTTTCAATTTCTTGCTCTTTCTCTTTTCCTTCTGGCACCCCTATGATTTAATGTTGGCATGTTTAAATTTGTCCCAGAGGTTCCTAAGCCTCTCCTCACTTTTTTCAACTCTTGTTTCTTTATCTGTACTGGTTGACTTCCCTCTGTTCCAAATCATTGATTTGAACCCTGATTTTCTTTCTTTCACCATTGGTTTAGAGTGGATTTTCATTCATTTTACTTAGCCTAGACTTCACTTCTTCCCTTATACGTTTGTCATACTTAACCTTGTCTGTCAAGTCTGTGGACATTGTTATCACCAGTGTTTTGAACTCAGCATCTGTTAGATTGGCTTTCTTTTCATTGTTTAGTTCTCCCACTGGGACCTTGACCTGCTCCCTCTTTTGGTCCATACTTCTCTGTCTCCTCAACTTGACCACCTCTGGTGTTGGCCTGTGTCTTAGTTAGAGCTGTCACTCCTATTATGCTGTGAGGGGTGGAGCCTTAGGTATTCATCAGTATGGGGAGAACTGTTTCATCACATTTTGGTGCTGTATGGGGTGGGGCGGTCTGAGAGGGAACAATGTGGCTTGTTCAGCACTTGCCCCTTTTCCAGGCACTTCTCCCACTTCCCATATAGGACTGGTGCCTCTTTAGCTGTTGTCCTGGTTGTGATTCCCAGAGTGGGAAGGTTTGCAGATGTTCTCATACTGTGTGGGTCTCTAAACAAATGGACTCTGCTGATAGATTGGCAGTTTTTTTTTTTTCAATGCTCCAACCCCTACTGATTTTCACACTCAGAAGCAGTGAGGCTTTATTTTCCCCAGCAATGGAGCCATGAGCTACACAGTCTTGTCTGGTGCTGGGATCATTTCCCAGGTGTTCCTCCCAACTTTTACAATGTATGACTGCTCTGTCCGCTGGCAGCCAAAGCCATTGCCTTGCTGTTGCCACCACTGCCACTGCCACACTGAGTCCTCTCTGCCCCTTCTCCGCACCCTTGTCTGGATGAGTATTTCTTCTTTATAGCTTTCTTTGTTGGACTTTTATGCAGTTCAATTTTCTGGTAGTTCTGATTGATTTTAGTTTTGAGGTAGTTGTATTTATTCTTTGTTTTTTGTTTTTTTGTTTGTTTGTTTGTTTGTTTGTTTCAGATCAGGTCACTGCTTTATTCAAAATCCACCAATGGCCACCATCTTAGAGTAAAAAGCTAGGAAAAGGGTCCTCCACCTTGTCTCCTGCCCCGCTCCCATTGTATTTATTCTTATTGTTGTGGAGGGTGGTGAAGCATGTCTACCTACACCTCCATCTTGGCCAGATGTTCCCAACTCTTTTATTTTCAAAATAATCACAATAGAGCCTTTCATCTGCTTAACTTGGTATTTACCCCCATACTTCTAAATATTCTGCTTTTATTGCTATTTCATAGATACCATGTTTTCTTGCTTTCTAGTTTATTTCCTCTTTTTGCTGGAGCACATACTCTTATCAGTCTCCTAAACAATGATGCATGGAAGATAAGCACTGAGTCGTTGCTCGCTGGAAATACTTTATTATACCCTGACACCAGAATAAATATAGAACTTTAGCTTAGAAAGAATTTTTAGTCAAAAATGTTAAGACCTTTTTCTGCTGTCTCATAGCTCTATATCTTCATAAGGATGCATATTGCTGTGTGTCTCTTTTCAGTCTTTGCACTGGGCACTCAGTGGGCCCTTTCAATCAGGAAACTCAAGTTCTTTTGGCCCTGAGAAATGTTATTGTATTATATGTTTGTGGAGGACATTTAAACAATTAATTAAAAACCAAAGAGAAATGTTAACTAATGAAAAGTTAGAGGACTTATCAATTGTCTATAGATAAAAATAATGATGACTATAAATGGTTAGAATCAACAAGTTAAAATGTTAATCAATTTTCTGAAGTAGTACAAATCAATTTTGACTAATTTTTAAAAAGAATCTATCTGTGAAATTATATATTGTACTATTAAGGGGCTAATCAACTCTCTCCTGGGCTAATTTTCCCATGTGGAGACTTTTAGCTAGAGTAATACTCCTGGTCTCTCATCTCACTTCTTACTTATTCTTTTCTTAAGAGAAAGATTGATTATGTGATTGGTGGATTTTATATGTAAGAACTGAGCATGCTCTGTACATTGCAGCATTTCTCTTTATCTGCATTTAGCTTGACCACTAGAGGCATGTATTAATTATCTCTTTCTTGTTTTTAGGGGCTTATACCTCGGGGTGGTCTACAATGTGGTCTACAATTGTTTATCCTGCTTGTGACTAGATGTGTACATTGTCTAATTAAGGGAACTGTATTAGCAAGCCTATTGAAATCATACATCCTGTTTTCAACTATTTGTTTAATAATAAGGGATAGAGAGATGATAGATAGATAGATAGATAGATAGATAAAGTAATTTACCCAAAATCAATGGTGGTTTAAGGAATTCAAAAATGGTTTTGATATTGCTTGGTTTTCCCTTTCTCGCTAACTTTGAAACCCAACACTCATATTATTTGTAAAACTGCCATATATTATTCCCAACAACAATTGAGAATGGGACATCTCATATTTGTCAGAATGTTCTCATAGCCATGTTGAGTGGGTTCTGTCAAAACTAACAATAATTTTTCCCATTAATAACATAGGGAACACCTGAAGCTGTTCTCACTCTGGTGAATTCCCATAGGATTCAGTTTAATAAAGACATTTGCTTCAATGCACTTGTATGACAGTATCATATTTTTGAAATAATAGCTGAGAAGTTACTATTAACCCAAACAGGACTCAGATTTTTCAGCCTTTTAAAATATTGTTTGTTAAAAGTGTTTATGATCCCATTAACTTTTCAGTTCGAGAAGATGTCCCCTATAACAGATATATAGATAATCTTAGCCCTTGTAAATATGCTATATAACCAGATCATACAGTGGAAAATACAATCATATTTTTCTCATACTTAAAAGATTCCTCTTACTCATCCATTTTATGAATTCATTTAGTCACTGAACAGATATTGTGTGTGCATTAGGTGTCAAGCACTATGCTAGATACTAGGAGATAAAAAAGGTCATTAAGGTGATGATCAACATAGAAAAATTGTGGTAATATAGTATGATGTAAGTTGTATAAAGATAGATACAGATTGTTTGGGGAACCCAGAAGAGGATTTGATTTTCTGTGGCCTGAAGAGTCTGGAAAAATATCTCAAAGAAGACAGATTGCTATATCCTCTTAAGCTTAGCAATCTTAACAATTTTTCATATCAATTAGATTTTAACCAAAGAACAACTATATAAGATATGCTAATGAAGGTTTATAGAGACTTTGATCACATTGAAGTTACTTGTATTAAATATGATAAATGTAATGAAAACAAAGGAATTACTTAAAAAACAAAACAGGAGAACAAGACTATGAATATAGGTTATATTCCATTTAGTATGGTATTTGGTGCCCACAAATGTGACTTGGGAATGACAAAAAAGAAAAAGAAAGAAAGAAAAAAAAGTAGAAATTATCTTTTTTTGGTAATGCCAAAAAAACTTATCTGAAAACAATTTCTCTTAGAACTCCAAGTCTAATTTACATATTTGAATAGTAGAATTAGTTTGTGACACATTCTGTTTGAAAATAGTGGTCAATTAATTCATTTGTTTATATAACATTTATTGAGCACTGGCAATATACTAAATGTAATGGAATGCACTAGATTTGTGTAATGGTAGAAAAATAAAATCCTGATAGAGAAAAGGCTGATAACATAAGTAGACGAATCAAGCTATCTATAACATAGTAATGATGGACCCTCTGGTAAAATGCAGAGTGCATACCTTGCTCAAAGAAATTAAAATTTAAACATAAAAAATGCTCAGATCAAATAAAACACATTTGTTATGCAGCTCTTACCTTTCAACTAGTTAGAGATTTTGGAGTCAGGGGATTCAAATACAAATATGACTACCTCCCTATCCATGGAGCTCCCAGACTATTGGAGGAGGTAGGTCTGTAAACAGCTCCAGTCCCATAAGGTTTTGCCCTGGTAGAGGGTAGCTGCTCACTGCTATTAGAGCACAGGTTATTAGCTGGTCAAGATGAGCAGAGATCCTGAAATGGGTATTATTTAGTCACTCAATCAAGAATTCTACCTTTGAGTATATAAATTATCCCCATCTTAAGTATACTTCCATTTTTTTCCCAATATTTTCATTGTTACTGGTCATAGCTTACTTTCTTTCACCATGTATTTTATTATCATGTGCCTATACTGAAAGTCTATTTTTTTCTATAATAATTTCAATTGGATAAATGTTGGGTTTTTCAGTTCTATAATAAACATTATACTTATGGTCAATTTTAGTAAATTCTTTTTCTTCTTTTCTGGTATTTACACCTCTGTTGTTTTCTTTTTTGGTCCAAAATGTCTGGGCTGGGACATCCAGAACAGCAATAATTTATCAGTTTGATTGTAGCCACCCTTTTGTTGTTTCACCTTCAATAAAAAAATTTTAAGTATTTTTGCATGAAGTTGGCTTTAAAATATATTAAGAACTAATTTGGGGGGTATATACTAAAAATAATTAACTGCAGTACTCAAACAGATATTTGTACAGAAATGTTCATAGCAGCATTATTCACAAGAGCAAAAAGGTGAAAACAGCCCAAATGTCCATCGATAAAAGAATGAATAAATAAAATGTGGTATATACCTAAAATGAAATATTATTCAGCTTTAAGGAGAAATAAAATTTGATGGAAGGTATAATAAGGATGAACTTGAAGACGTTATGCTGAGTGAAATAAGCCTAAATTTCAAAGGTTGGCCCTGACTGGTGGCACAATGGATAAGACACAGACCTGTGAACCCAAAGGTCACTGGTTCAACTCCTAGCACAGAACCAGGTTGCAAGCCAGGTCTCCAGCCAGGTCCTTAGCTGGAGGCAGGTGAAAAGCAACCATACGTAGATGTCTGTCTCCCTCTGTACCTCTCTCCCTCCCCCTCTCTCTAAAAATAATAAATAAAATCATTTTTAAAAGATAAATATTGCACAATTCCACTTATATAAAATACCTAGAGTACTCGAATTCATAGATACAAGATGTAGAATAGTGATTACCAAGGGCCAGGAGAAGGGGCAAAAAAGAAGTTATTATTTAATGGAAACAGAGTTTCAGTTTGGGAAGATGAACAACTTCTGGGATGATGATGGTTATGATTGCACAACAATGTGAATGTACTTATTGTCTTGGAACTGTATACTTGGTAAATTGTGTTAGTATATTTTACTACAATAAAAAACAGTTTGGAAGTATTTATAGCATTCCTATATTTTAATTAAAACAATGTGTGAATTTAAAATAATGTGTAGATTAAAGTGGCATTTGCTTCTTAAAGATAAAAGAAAAATTCACCTGAAAAACATTCTGAAGCTTATTGTTATTCTTTTATAACATCTGAAAATTTTTCCCTGGATCTGAAACAATTGTCATTCTTTTTCTGACATTATTGATTTAGTTTCTCTCTCTTTTTAAGAGAAGATGTTGGTAACTTGTATTTTTCTAGAAGCTAATCCATTTTATTTAAGTTTTGTACTAGCCAAAGCCAGTGCAATTCCCTTATAACTCTTTGAATAACCTTGATACATCTTACTTCCTCATTATGTCTTAGAATTTTGTGTATTCATGAATGCTTCATGTCCCCAGTAAAGAAAATAGACTGCTATAATTGGTTTTGTTTACACACACACACACACACACACACACATATCCCAGTTACACTGGTTTTCAGTTCTGAGGTTTTCATTTTAGTTTTCCTTATATGTTCTATTTTATTCTGAGATTCTCTAGTTTTTATCTGTTTCAGGTATGTTAGCAATTGCTTGTTAAAGTATTTTTCTGATGGCTGTTTTAAAAGCTTGTCAAATAATTCCAAAGTCTGTGTCATCTCCTCATTGGTGTTTGTTGTCTTTTCTAATTCAAGTTGAGATTTTCCTGGTTCTTTAAGTGCCAAGTGATTTCAATTGTGTCCTGGATTTGGGTTATTATATTGTGACATTCTGTTTCCTCTTTAATCTTCCTTTGTGCAGGTAGCTATTCTGTTCAGGTTAGCATTTGTTAACTCTAAACATATAATACACTACACTTTTTGAAATTCTGTTTTGGCATCATTTCACTTTTTTTATACAAAAAACCTCTCTGAGGAGCCCCACACACTTTGGCTAACATTATTGTCCACTTTATAATTAGGAAAGCAAGAACTACCAGAATGACCATTTGTTTGTTTACTACTCTTATTTAACTTCTAACAATTCTTATTTCAAGATCTACACATATTTTATTATTTATCTTCTCCCACTGAAGGTGTCCCCAGGCCACTTTTATCTGTCCCACCTAGCCTAGCTATGTCTTGCACAGATAATTAGGATGAGGTATTTAACTTTTTAATACTCCAGCAAACCTTTCTGAGATATGGAACCTTTCAAGGCCTTCTCACCCTCAACCCTCACTCCATAAACGACCTAAGAGTCACTTCTTTCAGTCACTCTCTTCCCACAGCCCCACTCTCCCTCCTCTAGGGCCCCTGAACTGCTTTCCAGAGATGTTTGTACTCACACTCGGTTTAGCAACAGCTGCTGCTAATTAACTCACTCAGATTGCTCCTCCAGGAAGAGTGATGTAATGGCTTCTAAATATTGGACAGAACTTCGGCTTTTGAGCATTGTGAGATTATCCAACTGGCAAAACAAGCAGTAAACTCAAAGTTAAATAACTTTCTCCCCTACACTTAGGTTTTAGTCCAGAGGAGAAAGTCCAGCAGGGCTATGGGAAAAGAGGGATGGGGAGAAAAAATTAGGACTTCTGACTACACGAGGCCCATCTGGAAAAAGTACAGCCATTATTAATATCTCAAGAATGCTTTGCGCAACATTGATGTAACCTGGCAGCCAAGGAGACTGGACTGGAATGTGCATGTGTGAACAATGATGACCTCACTGTATTAGTCAGTGGGAGGGTGGGTAGATGCCATTGAGTGAGCACTGTACACCGTGTGGCTGTTGCATTCAAAATGACTGAGCAAGTGGAGCAACAAATCTACATCCAATTTTGCATTAAGCTTGAATATTCCTCCTGGGAAACTATTCAGATGGTTCAGAAGGCTGCCACTATGGGCAACTGGTGATTGGCAGCTTCATCATGACAATGTGCCTGCTCACACATCTTTTCTCATGCAGAGTTTTGCAGGGAAACATCAAATTGCCCAAGTGATTCAGGCACATACAGCTCAGATTTGGTGCCCTGTGGCTTCTGGATATTCTCAAAACTAAAATCACCTTTGAAAGGGAACAGATTTTAGAACATTGATGAGATTCAGGAAAATATGACAGGGCAACTCATGGTGATTAGAACTGTGTAAGGTCCCAAGGTACCTATTTTGAAGGGGACTGAGGTATCATTGTCCTCTGTACAATGTTTTCTGTAGCTTGTATCTTCTTCAATAAATGTCTCTATTTTTCATATATATTTGGCTGGATAGCTTCTGAACAGTCCCTGTATATAGAGTGAGAACTCAGATCCCTGAGAAGCTCCACATTGCTAAAAGATTGGGAGGAGTATTTAAAAATTAGTTTAAAACATAAATTCTGGCTAGTAACTGAGAACACAGCTGGACAAGATGGGATATGAAAATGGTCTGGGACAGCTACATGTAGGAAAATAAAAATAATGAAGAGGGAGAGACAAGATGGTGGCATAGATAAATGTTGTACTTGCATTCTCCCCAAACTACATCAAAATAGTAAGTAAACCACTGAACAAACATCATTGAGAATCACCTGAAATGTAGCTGAATGAGAGCCCTACAACTAAGGATATAAAGAAACCACATTGAGACTGGTAGGAGGGCAGAGGTGGTGAACAGGCTAATTCCACACCTCCAAGAATAAAAATCATGAGGGCTATCTCAGCTATAGATGTCCCCCCTGAAGAGGGAGCAGTCCCAGACCCAGACCAGGTCATTCAGCTCAGGATTTCAGGGCCAGGAGAAAAGTCCCTGTAACTTCACATTATAAAAACCCACGGGAATTGTGGCTGAATGAGATGGAGAGCTTCTGGAGCCCCAGGTGTTTTTCTTAAAAGGCCCATGTATGGACCTACTCAGACTTACTTCATCTAAGTTCCATCAATGGGACAGCAGCAGGAAAAGCACCAGGGATATACAGGGAGGAACTGAATTGTCTGGCATCAGGGTGAGAGCTAGAGGGGCAGCTCTCTACCAGGTAAAAGTGCTGGCAGAGGCCATTGGTCCTACTTTGAGCCTCTCTCCCGTGAAGCTGGCTAGCAGTAGGTGGGGGAATATCTGGGTCCCCAACAACGTTATCCCATCCTGGGAGTCCCTGAGATCCTGCCCCACCCAACTGTCCAGTGGCTTTTCCATATGAAGAGCCTGTCTTGGCTCACGCTTCAGACTTCTCTAAACTCTTTCAAACAACATCTGGCTTCAGCATGTTCCATACCTCTCGTTAAGTGGTAGCAGAGCTGGCACTAACAGCAGTCAGCTTTAGTTTCCCATTTAGCCTCTTTTGGGCAACTCCAAGCCCAGCACAAGTAGCAGCCATATGCTGATCTTTTTTAAGCTCATGCTGGGTGGTCCCACAAGAACACAGGCAGTGGCTGATGTAGCCTTCACATCTTGGGAGGTCTTAGAGCCAGTGGGCAGCTTCAGACCATGTACAAGCAGCACCCAACCACCTCCACAAGCAATACACTCAAGGGGCAGACTCAGTGGGCACCAGAGCTCTGCTGAAGTAAGTTTTGCTCTGTGGGGTGGGACCCTGCATAGCTGATCCTCCACAATGGTTACAACTAGTCGTTACAGCAGAATGGCCCAGGGATAAATCCTTTCCATTGACATGCCAAGAATAAGCAGGTTCAACTTCACCAGGAGAATGTATACAGTTCACATAAGGGCAGGGGGCAGCACCTGGAGTGCTCAGCTTGGGTGATCGGGAGACTCTTCCACTGGGCCTTACAGTACACCTACTATATCAGGTCACTTTACCAAGCCTGGGAGACATAACAGCTCTACCTAATACATAGAAGCAAACACAGAGAAGCTGCCAAAATGAGGAGACAAAGAAACATAGCCCAAAAGAAGGAACAGAACAAAACTCCAGGGAAAGAACTAAACAATGTGGTGATTGCAGGTGGAGGGTTAGAAGAGGTTAAAGGGGGAGAGAAATGGTGATGAAAAAAAAAAAAAAAAACTAAACTAAATGAAGATAGGCAATCTACTAGATGCAGAGTTAAAAATATTGGTTCAATAAGTACAAGAACTTAGTAGCTGAACTTAGAACTTCAACAAAGAGATTGGGAACATAAAAATGGAACTAGAAAACATAAAAAGAACTAGTCAGAAATGAAGAATTAATTAACTGAAATGAAGAATACATTATAGAGAATTAACAGTGGAGTAAGATGACACAGAGGATCAAATTAGAGATTTGGAAAAGAAGTAAACAAAAAACACCCAATAAGAATAGCAAAAAGAAAAAAGAATCCAAAAATAAGGATAAGATAAGGAGCCTCTGGAATAACTTCAAGAATACCTACATTCATATAATGGGGGCGCCAGAAGAAGAAGAGAGCAAGACACATGATAACAAAATAAAAATGTTAAAGGCAAAGAGAGAATCTCAACAGCAGCAAAAGAAAAGCAGTTAGTCAATGATAAGGGAGCTCCCATAAGACTGTCAGCTGATTTTTCAACAGAAGCTTTACAGGTCAGGATGAATTGACATGAAACATTCAAAGCGATGAAAAGCAAGGGCCTAAAACCAAGATTACTCTGTCTAGCAAAGCTATCACTTAGAATTGAAGGACAGATAAAGAGCTTCCCAGACAAGAAAAAAGCTAAAGGAGTTATTCACCACCAAACTAGTATTACATGTTAAAGGCTCTTAAAAAAAAGAAGAAGAAAAATATAAATAATAAAGAAGTAATAAATATACTATCAACATTTGACTCTAAAAAACAAAATAAACAAACAGAACAAAAATAGACTGATAGGTACAGAGAACATTTTGATGGTTGCCCGATGAAGGGAGAAGGGGTGTGGGTGAAAAAAGTGAAGCAATAAGAAGTACAAATTGATAGGTACAGAACAGTGATGGGATGTAAAGTACAGACAGCATAAGGAATATAGTCAATAATATTTTAATAATTGTGTATGGTGTCAGATGGGTACTAGATTCACACATCTGACACCATACATAATTATTGGGATAATCACCAAGTTATGAATGTCTAATCAATGGGTTGTACACCTGAAGTTAATATAATATTGTATGCCAATTGTAACTGAAAAATGAAAAATTATCCAAAGTCAAAAAAATAAAGGTGCCAGCCTACAAATCCAAAGGTTGCTGCTGGTTTGATTCCCAGCCAGGGCACATAACCAGGTTGCAAGCCAGGTCTCAAGCCAGCTCTGTAGCTGGAGGCAGGTAAAAGGCAACCATACATTGATGTCTCTCTCCCTCTGTGCCCCTCTCCCTTCCCCTCTCTATAAAAATAATAAATAAAAAATCTTTAAAAATTTTTAAAAATAATTTTAGACCTTGAAAAAAAGAAGAGATGTTAAAAATTAAGAGTGGTACAAAAAACAAATGGACAGTCTTTTTGGTTTCCTAATTTTAAAGTGAGCACTGATGTTAGCCAAAGTATGTGCTGGGCATCTCAGAGAGGCTTTTGCTTAAAAAAAAGGAAAAAATGCCCAAACAATATATTTTTTAAAATATTGTATTTATTATTTTTAGAGAGACAGGAAGGGAGAGAGGCAAAGAGGGAAAGAGACATCAATCTATGGTTGCTTTTCACCTGCCCCCAGCCATGGATCTGGCAGGGGACCTGGCTTGCAACCTGGTTATGTACCCTGGCTGGGGATTCAAACCAGCGACCTTTGGGTTCGCAGGCCGGCACCTTATCCACTGTGCCACCAGCCAGAGCTCAAATAATATTTTCAATAGTATATTATATATAATTGTTTACATTTAACGACTTAATGCCTTAACATCAACATGGTTGTGTCCTTCACAGAAAATATCTAGATTTATTTCATTTTAAAATCCATAACCATGATGTAGTTTTCTCAGTCTAAAGTGCACAATGAGTGCTCCCTTCTTTCAGACCTGCAGCAAGACCTTTGGATCAAATGTGGAACCTTAATTAGAATGGAGGCTTTTTACATGGGAAGCTTGGGCCAGAGAGGAACCCCTTTCATCCAACTGGCCTGGTAAGTAATGTGTTGAGCCAGGTGAGCCTGCTCCCCTCTGTTGTTCGTGCAGAAACTTGTTTTAACTGTGCTTCCCTCGTTAGGCAAATCAGTGGCCTGTGGGCCGCTTACGGAGGAGTCAATAACACTCCTATGTGGGACCTGGCCCACCGTGTCAGACTTGTTTCAGGTTGGCTGTATGACAGGGGGCGGGAAGGGAGTGGGAATGGAAGGAGAGGGAAATACTTTTCAACAAGATCCCTAATGAGTTGAGGGGATAAGACCTCTGCCCTGTAGACTGATGGGTCTCTGCTAGGCCTGTCATCAAAGATGCCTCTGAAATAGTGTGCGTGCAGCGTGTTCATTGGCTAGCTCTGAGCCTTTCTGTGGGCTCTGTCCTTGTGCCTCTGGCTCCTTGTGTCTATTTCACAAGGCACCTCAGTATCTGGCCTCTGCCTGGCACAGCCTGCTCTCCAGTCCCTCTTCCTGCTCTTGCATCTTGATTCTGCTTGTGGGTTTGGTTATTTGATTAAGGAGCTCTGAGAAAACATCATTTCTTTATCCATCAACCCCTAAATTCCTCTTACTGTGTCTGCCTTTCTTATTAAACCTGGCTTCCAGAAGGCCTGATAAAAAGGCTGGCACTGAGAAGGCACAGTGATATTTTCCTCCCAAAGCATTTGCATCCTAAGAAGCAACAAAGCTTCATGCCAAGCAAAGCAGTTTCTAATTGTACTTTTTTTTTTTTTGGCATCAATAGAAAGAGAGACTCTTTTTGGACGAATTTGCAAGGAGAGATTCTCTGTGTGTTCAGAATTTTGGTTTAAATAAATCATTATTTTCTTATCTACCAAATGCAGATTATAATAATGTTGACAAAAAAGTGAGGTAGTGCATATACAAAAGTAAGTATTTGATTATGTCTGTTGCTGCTGCTGCAGCTCTATTACTTAGCTTTGCCTCAGTACCAGATACTGGGGTCCGTAATGGGAGAGCTGACCAGGTACAGTAAGAAGAAAACAGTTCTCCAGACTGTTGGGAGCTAGTCATTTGCATTTAGACAGCTTAGCTCGCTCTTCTTCAAAATGTTCTCTCATGTATTATCTCACTCAACTCTCTTATTTTGGGTAGGTATGTGTAATTTTCTTAGTCTCCAGGAGACTAAGGAGATTTCAGATGACTGGCTCAAGGTCCACACCCAGCTTGGAACAGATTTTTAAGCAAACATGACATAAGGATATGTGTATCATAGCAAAATGCACTTAATACAAATAATCCTAAAAAATTACTGAATTTCAGGGCTATGGGAGAGGAGGACCAGTGAAACCAAGAGTAAACTTTTCAAAATTTTTTTACTCAAACCATAGTACATTTGAATAGGGTTCCGAACATAGATAAGAAGTCAGCAGAAATGCTTTGTACAACTGAGCTTTTATCCATGTTGTCACACTGGAAGAGCGATATGCCAACTTCTCTTCTCTCTCTCCCTCTCCCTCTGTTTCCATGTGTTTAAGTAGGGTGGAGGTTAGCAGAGAGATGCCCCACATGAGTAGCTGGACAGTAAAATATGCCCTATGCTATACTATATCTTTCATACAAGTGAGCGCCTAATTCAAGATCGTACCTGTCAGCCTAATAATGATTCTGTCAATAAATTTTAGATTCTATAAGGGTGTGGAGGTTGAATTATATTTCACCATCCCTGGTATAATAACAAAAAATAACAAACTGCAGTCACTGGCCCTATCCCCTCTGCCTCTATCTGAAACTTGGGCACCAAAAGCCAGGATTTGATTAAATTATGTGGTTTGTTCCCCATACTTCAGGAGTTTTGTTGTTATTGTGTTTAAGATATTTTTCTATTTAATGGTTAACTGGTTGTTGTTATACCACTACATTTTTATGGGTCATTTAGGCAACCCAATACTCAATCTTCTCTGAAAAATCACCCAATTGCTTGAGGATGGAAAGGTGACTGACTGTATGTTGACAAAGGAGAAGGTTTGGAGGGTGGTAACTTTCTACCAAGTGTGGGATAGAGGTATTGGGGTTCTTCTGTGTGGCACTGCAGAAGCTCTGGGCATGCAGCCCCCAGTACCACTGGGACTGGGAAGTGGCTGAGGTGGGAGCTTCCCTACAGACCCTCCTCACCAAATACTCACTCATGTCATGTGGTTGTCCTGGTTATGCAGTTTTAGGCTCTCGTTTTCTTACCCTCTCACACAGTCTGTGAACTGACTAATATTCTGTATGTTTGTGTTTCTTCTCCAAACCAATACTAGTCCCTTACCTAGCCTCTGTGGATTACTCTGTAGCAGTTAAAAAGAATTGTATAGGCCCTGGTCAAGCAGCTCAGTTGGTTGGATCATTGTCCTGATACCCCAAGGTTGTAGGTTTTATCTCCAGTCAGAACACATACAGAATCAACCAGTAAATGCATCAGTAAGTGGAAAAACAAGTCTCTCTCTCTCTCTATGTACTAACTACGGTGGAGACAAAGAAGGATAAGGGACCGCCCCTCTGCTCTCAGCAGGCTGGCCTAGCAGACACACAAAGGGATCAAGACTACATAGTGTTAAGTGGAAGGATAGCAATACAAAGAGGATTTGTGTGGAGCTTTGGGAAGGTGCCTGCTAACCTACTCCAGGAAGCACAAAGAGACACAGCCAAGATTTCCTTGAGAAGGTGATGTGACTCTTTCCTTTCTCTCTCTGACATTAATAAATAAAAGTAAAAGAAAAAGAATTGGATAGGTTATATACATAGACATGAAATGACCAAAACATTGTTATGCAAAGCAAAATGCAGTGTCACAAAATAGAACAGCAGATTTCTTCATGCAAGTATACAAGGTCTGTCCCAAAAGTATCGAGATAACGTCAATGTAATTAAAGCAGTATAAAGCTTGATTCTTTCAGGACAGACCTTGGTATACATGCAAATGCTGAGATAATTTTTTTTTTTTTTTTTAAGATTTTATCTCATTATTTTTAGGAAGAGGGGAAGGGAGAGAGGCAGAGAGGGAGAGAGACATCAATGTATGTTTGCTTTTCACCTGCCTCCAGCCACAGATCTGACTGGAGACCTGGCTTGCAACCTGGTTATGTGCGCTGGCTGGGGAATCGAACCTGTGACCTTTGGGTTCACAGGCTGGCACCTTACCCACTGTGCTACCAGCCAGGGCTTGCTGAGATAAATTTTGAGACTACCAGCTCAAGCAATAGTAGTGGTAGCCTCTAGGGAGGGACATGGGACTAGGGGATAAAGTGGGAGAAATGCATGTAGGTTTGTCCCTTTTACTCCATATACTTTTTTCTTAGATTTTTTAAAGAATGGTTTCAAGTATTGTTTGGGTACTCAACACAGCAAAACAAAACAAACAGGAAAAAGGAAATCAGCGGGCCACAGTGTAGCAAATAGGGAACAGGAGTCTCCACTCCACATCAGCTCGATCCCTTTGAGCTAATGCTACAAGCGTTGTGCCATGTACTAACTATGGCGGAGACAAAGAAGGATAAGGGACCGCCCCTCTGCTCTCAGCAGGCTGGCCTAGCAGACACACAAAGGGATCAAGACTACATAGTAGTGTTAAGTGGAAGGATAGCAATACAGAGGATTTGTGTGGAGCTTTGGGAAGGTGCCTGCTAACCTACTCCAGGAAGCACAAAGAGACACAGCCAAGATTTCCTCGAGAAGGTGATGTGTCTCTCCAAGTCTTGAATAGTAAGAGAAAAGAAGGGAAGGAAAGATTAAGAGTGTGTCTGGGGTGTTCTACAAAGTGTGAGCAGGATTATATTCCCCCCTAGCTCATCCTCGACAACAAAAGGAAGCTGTTTTCACCCACCACGCGGATGGAACAGTGTAACAGAGGGATCGGGGATTGACTAGTGGTACAAGCAGTCTGAGCCTTAGTGGTCTTGGGGTGGCACAGGCAGATCCCACGGCCAGCTCAGGGACAGCCACCTCCATCACTGGCAGGAATGCAGAAACTGAGGGCTTCCTTGGGCAGCAGTGTCACCAGCATCCTTTTCAGGCGGCATGTGGGTCTTTACTCGGAGTTTCCTGAGGTCTTTATACAGAGGTCCCAGGACCAGGTAGTGTGAGCTCTGATGGGTAAACCAGTCAGTGCCTGTCTTCCCAACCTGCTCCCTAAAGCGGTGGCCTCATTCAACCTTCTTGTTACTGTCTACCTTATTTCTTACTGCTTTCCCTCATGGTTCCTACTTGGTGCCCTCTCCGTGCCTTTCAGCGATCACAACCTCGTAAAGCCTGTCCCCTGACGAGTTATCCCCGCACCTATTCAAACATCCAGACTTTTCCTTTGTCTCAGGAGTCAATCTCTGGAACTACTGGTCTGATTTGTCTCAGTCTTGCTTAGGAGGATGGCTTGATGAGTTACTCCCTCCAGGTAAGAGATCCATATTTTGACCAAGTTTCCAGAGCAAGCAATCTCTTAGCCCAAGGAGGGACATCGATAAATGGGAAGTTTACTCACAATATGCCCTCCTCCTGCTGTCCTGGTCAGAATTAGTGACCTGGGCTCTGAACCAGCTCTTCTAGGTTATCCTCTTTGTCAGTGAAGCTATGTGCCTATGTCCATCTCCATTCTATTTCATGAGTACAGTAGTTGCCTGCAGGAGCAGAGCTCCCTAAAAGTCAATTTGAACCACACGTTCAACAAATTTTGTTGAACTCCAACTGTGAGCAGGATACTGCTGGTTCTGGAGACAAAAAGGGGGCCTGCTCTGAAGGAGCTTGTCCACTGTGTGCAAAAACAGTTCTGCATCCTGCTTTGGAAAGATTTTCACCCAGTAGGAGAGAAGAGATGGTGCAGGCAAGTGTAACCCCCACGCCTCACAAAGCCAGACATAATAATAACAGTTCTTTCCATCAAGCAACAGCTCAGCTGAGTGAAATATGTGGGCAGGTTCCAGGTCCCTGATATATTCAAATAGAACGATGTTTCATTTCTCTTAACCTTCTTCTCTTCTATTATAAAGCATTACGAATAATTAAGAGACCGGTATAGAAAATACCTTTATTGACACCTCCTAGATTCAGTGATTATTAAACATTTATTTAAACATCTACTTTTTAAAAAATTATTTATTGTTGTTCTATTATAGTTGTCCCATTTTTCCCCCATTGCTCTCCCCTGCCCTGCCCACCTCATCCCCTCTCCCAAAGACTGTTCCCACTTTTTTTTTTTTTTTTTTCAATAAGGAAATATTCGATTCCCTAGCCAGGGCACATACTCAGGCTGCAAGCCAGGTCTCCAGCCAGGTCTGTGGCTGGAGGCAGGTGAAAGGCAGCCATACATTGATGTCTCCCTCCCTTTCTGCCCTTCCCTTCTCTCTGGAAATAATAAAATCTTTTTTAACAAATAAAAAAATAAAAATAAAAACAAGGAAATAAAGACTACAGATAGAATTACAGGCCTTATTTTAAATCTCTCGATATAGTTCTGTTTCCGGGCCTCTTTCTCAGATATCACTGTTCTTCTAAAAACTGTGTGTGTGTGTGTGTGTGTGTGTGTGTATACATATACACTGTATGGGTAATGTGTTTCTAGAATTTACATGAATACTTTCATACTGTGGGTATTTTTTTTTTTTTTTAAGCTTTAGTCAGCATTTTAACTTCTTTATGGTATTTATTTGTTGAAGAGATCTCAATTTACTTGTCCATTTCTTCATCGGTAAATATTTGGCTTAATTATGACTTCCTCTATGTCTTCTGGCAGTGGAGTTGTTGGCACGTAATTAAAAGGGTTGGAGAATGATATTTTTCGTACAAGCAGCTTTCTGTTCTTTCTGTTTAGATTCCTCTTCTTATAACTATTACTTTAAAAGTTTCTACCAAGGCATCATGCATTATCAGTGAAAAGCAAATTTGCCTCACATATTCAAGTACAACATCAGAATATTTCCCAGTTACCTTCATTTCTTTCAAATGACATCACCTCATGTACCCTATCTCTGTCTATTTGGAATCTATTAGCATCTTCACCAGGGCCTTGTGCATATCAGCTTGAAATTGTGGATTGTAAACAGTCCAAGGGACCTGTCTGATAAGAAATCTAAGGGAATCCCAAAAAGGGATTGTCTGGTGGTAATATGACTAGTCTCCCATATTATGAAGGTGCATTAAGAAAAATGTGTCTATGATTTATGTTTCTTAACATAAATTTCAAAATTCAGAAATTATATGTCCCAAAGCACACTTGCAGAAAGGCTACGCCACTGCCCCCAAATTGTACCATTGCCCAAAACAATTCTTTGAAAGTACTCTATTTGTATACCAGTAACGAAACATCAGAGATAGAAGCTAGAAAACAAATCCCATTTACTATAGCAACAAGAAAAATAAAGTACTTAGGAATAAACTTAACCAAGGAGGTAAAATACCTGTATTCAGAAAACTACATAACATTGAAGAAAGAAATTAAGGAAGATACAAATAAATGGAAGCATACACCATGTTCATGGATAGGAAGAATTAACATCATTAAAATGTCCATACTACCCAAAGCAATCTATAGATTCAATGCAATCCCAATTAAAATACCAATGTCATATTTCACAGATATAGAAAAGTACTTCAAAAATTTATATGGAGCCAAAAACGCTCATGAATAGCCACAGCAATCTTGAGAGAGAAGAATAAGGTAGGAGGAATCACAATATCTGATATCAATCTATACGACAAGACTACTGTAATCAAAATAGTCTGGTACTGGCCTAAGACTAGACATATAGATCAATGGAACAGAATAGGGAGCCCAGAAATAAACCCAGGACTCTATGGCCAATTAATATTTGACAAAGTGGGAAGGAACATAAAATGGAGTAAAAACAGTCTCTTTAACAAGTGGTGTTGGGAGAACTGGACAGCAACATGCAAAAAAATAAAACTAGACCATCAACTTACACCATACACCAGAATAAACTCAAGGTGGATAAAGGACTTAAACATAAGCAGTGCCACCATAAAGATCCTGGAGGAAAATATAGGCAGTAAAATTTTAGATATCTTATGCAGAAATATGTTTACTGATACTTCTCCAAGGACAAAGACAATAGAAGAACAAATAAACAAATGTGACTATATCAAATTGAAAAGTTTCTGTTTAGCAAAAGAAAACACCAGCAAAATTCAAAGGGAACCAATTGTAGGGGAAAACATATTTACCTCAGACAAGGGTTTGATATCCAAAATATATAAAAAATGTATGCAACTCAACACCAGGGAGACAGACAGCCCAATTAAAACATGGGCAAAGGACCTGAACAGACAACTCTCTGAGAAGGAAATACAAAGGGCCCAGAGGCATATGAAAGAATGCTCAACATCACTAGCCATCAGAGAGATGCAAATTAAAACCACAATAAGATACCACCTCACACCTGTCAGAAATGGCAATCATCAACAAATCAAACAATAAGTGTTGGCGAGGATGTGGGGAAAAGGGAACCCTGGTGCACTGTTGGTGGGAATGCAGGCTGGTGTAGCCACTACGGAAAACAGTATGGAGTTTCTTTAAAAAACTAAAAATGGAACTGCCTTTTGATCCAGCAATTCCACTACTAGGATTATACCTGAAGAATCCTGAAGTACCAGTTCATAAGAACATACGTACCCCTATGTTCATAGTAGCACTACTTACAATAGCCAAGTGCTGGAAACAGCCTAAGTGCCCATCAGTGGATGATTGGATCAAACAACTTTCATACATTTACACAATGGAATATGCACAGCAGAAAGAAAGAAGGAGTTCCTACCCTTTGCAACAACATGGATGGAACTGGAGAGTATTATGCTTAGTGAAATAAGCCAGTCAGTGAAAGACAAATACCATATGATCTCACCCATTACAGTACAATAATGAACAAAACAAACAAGCAAAACAGAACCAGATACATGAATACAATGAATAGACCTTCAGTGGGCAGAGGGGAGGGGGGAGGAGAAGGCAAAGAAGGGGAGCAGTTTAATCAAAGAACTAGTATGGAAAAACCATGGGCATGGACAACAAGTGGGATTGATTTAGGAAGGGAGTGGGTGGGTGGGGAAGGGGGACAGAAGGGAGTAAAAAGGGCATGGATGTAATACAACAAAAAAAATTAAATTAAGCCCTGGCTGGTAGCACAGTGAGTGGGTAAGGTGCTGGCCTGCGAACCCAAAGGTCGCAGGTTCGATTCCCCAGCCAGGGCACATAACCAGGTTGCAAGACAGGTCTTCAGTCAGATCTGTGGCTGGAGGCAGGTGAAAAGCAACCATACATTGATGTCTCTCTCCCTCTCTGCCTCTCTCCCTTCCCCTCTTCCTAAAAATAATGAAATAAAATCTTTTTAAAAATTAAATTTAATTAAAAAAAAAAAAGCGCTCGATTTTTGCATTGTCTATTTATAATTATTTGATGCTTAAAATAAAAATAATGAAACACTTTTTAAGGTCCAAACATTGTTTTAAGTTCTTTAAATTCATTAACTTGTTTGGCCTTTCCTATAGCCTTTAGGTATGATTTGTACCCTTTTTACTGGTGAAGGTGTGGATGCCGCACTGAGGTAAGTAACCTGCCCAAGGTGGCACGGCCACGACCTGGCAGAGGTGAGATTTCAAACCATCCAACAGCGCTCCGGAGCCCAAGGTGCTCCAAGAAGACAGATGATACAGGCTTTCACCTTCAAAAAAGTACAGGAAACCCATTCCTGCCAAAATAAAAAACTTGAATCTGATCAAGAGAAATCAAGCTAAATTGAAGGACATCTTTGAAACAACTGAAATATATTCTTTAAAAATAGCAATGTTATGAGACAGAAGTGCTAAGGACACATCCCAGGTAATAGGAGACTAAAGAAAGTGACAACTAAATGTAATACATCTTGTTGGGGAAGTGGGGGAAGGATGCTGTAAAAAATGTTCCTGCAACAACTGACAAATTAAGTACAGATATATTTTAGATAACAGTATTACATCAACATCGAATTTCCTGAATTAATCATAGTCATTATTATTATGAAGGAACATATTCATGATCTTAAGAGAAACATTTCCTTCATTGTTAGTAATATTGATTACTTCTAACACACTATGAAATACTTGCAACTCATTTATGAATATCCTATTGTTATCTTTTTGGCAGTTTTTAAAATGAGGGAATGATATGACTAGATTCGTTTCATTTAAAATTTTTTTCTTGACAGTATTTCACTTATTTTTTTTTTTAATTTTATTTTTGTTGTCACTTTATTTTTTATAATGGAATTTATTGCATGTACATCTAGTGGGTCATGGAATCAAGGAAAGGCCTGGAACAACCAGGCTGGTGGAAAAAGGAACCAGCATTTGACAATACCATTTTCAAGAATTTGGTGGGTTTCTTCTGTCTGCGCACCCTGGTCCTTTAATCATTAACTGTTCTCTATAAGGGCTGTGACTACATTTCCCTCATTAAATGCCAATTACACTCTTAATTTTCAGACATGACCTTTGTGCCTAAATTCAAACTGTCAAGTTGTATTAAAAATGCATTAGCTTGTTTTTAATTTAAAACTTCAGCCTTCAACTATTCAGGGGTGGAAGGAAGAAAATTCCATTAGAAAATGTCACATTAAATTGCTGTGGTAGGGAGGGAAGGGAAGGAGGGTCTCCAAGTCTTACAAATATCATGAGACCCAGCCTGAGGAGGACAGCTCCATGGGCTTCTCCCCAGCTGCTTAGCTCAGGCTGAGGCCCCTCCTTGGAAGTCCAGTAGCATTTCTTTGGCTCTTAGAACATTTGGTTAGCTTGTCAGGGCCGTCATAGGTGTATGTCTCCCCCATGAACTCATATACATCTCTAAGAAGAATACTGGAACTTATTTCCTTTGACCTTCAACTGTCTAACTTAGTACCTGACATACAGTAGGTGTTCCATAAATAATTTAATGAATTAATCTAATTGTGTTTTTAAAAAAACATTTCAGTGTCTGTGTATGTGTGTCTCTGTACCTATAACTCAAAAGTCAGGGTCTGAGGGACTCCAGTGGTCATCCTGCTCACCTTTTTATTTTAGATAGTTTCTAACAAGCTCATCTAGTTTCCTGCCTACTAAGAACAAAAAACTGGAACAAAAAAAAGGTAATATAGATTACTTCTAAAAGAGGAGTCATGAGCAAGAAAGGTCTAACAGAAATGAGGGAAAGACAGGAAAAGCATAGGAGTCTGGAGATACTGACTGTAACTGGTGCCTACAAGGGTAATGCTGATTCACCAAAAGATGATTATATTATATTCCATAGACTTGGGTTTAGCAGGCAGAGAAATATATAACGTTTTTAAAAGTCTAAAAAAAGTTATACATATGAATTTTGGGGGGACATGTCATTCCTGTCCAGAGTTTAATAGATGGGGAACCGATCTATGTGTTTTTAATTAATTGTTGTTTTTACTGAACACTCATATGGTCCCTGCTTTGAATTTTAAAGCAGATGAATTAGAACATTTTGTATTTCTCCCTTCCAAAACAATCCCACCAAAAATGGATTACTTTTGTGGCTGTTGGCCAAGTTCTGTCAGAAATAAAACATGACTTTCCTCAGGCACCTTTGCAACCTCCCTGAGGAAGAGACTCGGGAGACAGGCGTTGTCCCTCCCTCCCCGACACACACCCAGTGTGTCAACAGCTTACAAGGCAGGCCGGCCGGCCAGAAAACAGGGCTTGCCACCCCAACAGCTCCCAGCCTCCCGACCTCCCTACCGGCGACGTCCTGGGTACAAGCAGCCTTTGTCAGCCTCCACCTTCCCAGGAAATAAACACCCAAAGCCACTGTGGTAACCGACACAGAAGCACCAACGTGTGGCCAAGGAGCAGTTCATCCAAACAGCTTCTCAGAGGGCCGCCCTGGGAGGCCCCGCCTGCACTTGCAGCGCAGCGCACCATGAAGACTTGGCCGTGCTGAGCTCCTCAGACCTCAGAAACAGCTGTCCTGGCCACCCAGTTCCTAAGTCCCTCAGCCAGAAGCCTTGTACAGAGTTCCCTGCCTCTGGCGTCTAAGGCTCCCAACCTTGCAAAGATCAGAAGCTGCTGTCCCAGCCCAGACCCTCCTGCTGGCCGGCTCACTGCCTTCCCCTTGGCTCCTGGAGCCCCACGAGGGAAACTGGGCCGGGGGTGTTGACAAGCTCCTTTGGTTCGGCCCAGGCACTAGATGCTTGGCCCCACTTGGAGGACTGCAGCCTCCTCCTTCCCAGCAAGCCTACTTCCCAGAGCCCTGTGCGCTGTGGATGGGGGACTGTTGGACCTCCGTTCAGGCCGTGGGATGGGGCTACGCCAGTGAAGACCAGGAAAACAGAAAACAGAAACTCGTTGCATGCCCGGGAGGAAGACGCCCCCAAAGTCTACGCAGCCCTTTAGGATTAGAAACAGTAGTGGCCTGTTCATGAACTTCCCTAATGTCTTTGAGAACAAAGAACTGTGTGACTAGATCCTTAAATTCTAACCCTTGCCCTTTAATAACTATTTTTTTAACGAACAATTGACACCACTTATGCATGTCACAAATCTCTAGACATCTAGAGCATTTAATGTAATTTTTCATACTCATATTGCTTAACTTAGTGACGACAGAGGGTCAGAGATTAAAATAGATCTTTGGAAAATAATGTTCATCAAAGGGCCAGCATCCGCTTAACTGGAAAAAAAATAGTACATTAACAAGATACAAAATATGAGGACAGGAAAGAAATAGGATATGATGCTTGCTGAGGCTAAAATTTGAATCGTCAAAAAGATTTCCCATTGTCTACTAACTGCTTACCTCCTTACACTTCTTTCCTGCCCAGTGCTGCCCCATGGCGCCATCTTCAAAATGCAGTCACCGAGCCGTAGGATCAGTGTCGTGTGGGTAGGTCCTGGTGTGGGCCTAACATACAGGCCAGTCTTGGAAATACTGGATTATAGTGATGAGCCACCAAGAGTCCCACCGAAAAGCAATGGTGAAGGGAACATTTGCTATCTGGGCCAGAACACTGGGGTTAGCATTGCAGATAAACAAGGGACCAACACTGCCCCAATCCCCAGGGACAGTGCGTTACCCAGGCAGACAGGGGTTCCCTTGAGATAGTCACACACTCTCAGTGGAGGAGTACCTTTCAATGTGACTCTCACTACAGGACAACTGGAAAGATGGAATTTGTGGATCACCAGAGGATATTATTGTCACCACCTGGGGAAGCCTTGACCGCAGTAGGAAGCAATGAAGCCCATAGAAACAAAGGTGAGAGAACAACTTTAGGTGAGCTCTTGATGACCATACTGAAGGGCCCTGAGCTTCCATGGCTGCCAGTTCTATTCCTGGGCTTCCCAGTTATGTAACCCTTTTGATGAAACTGAACTGAGATGATTTTCTGTCACATACAACTGGAATGAGCTGATAACCTCACTAGTTTTGACCTTAGGTATTCCTTCAGTACCGTGTGAGCAGAACTACAGAACGGAGGGCTCGCAACACAAAAGTGCTGGAGAGCAGTAGTCTAGAGTCTAGAGAACCAGGTAGAATAAAAGGATTGTGCGACTGAGGGCATTGTTTCCATGATATAATTTGTGTTATAAATAATAATGATCACTAATTACATCTTTTATAAGCATGATACCCTTCTGAATGCCTTTATGTGTTAATTCACTTAATGCTTTCCAAACCCAATAAAGTAGGTGCTAATGTTATTGTCTGCATCTTGCAGATGAGGAAAATCAAGGTTAAATAACTTTTCCTGCTGCTACATAGCTAGTGGATGGAAGACTTTGGGTTTAAACTCAAGAGAGTCTGGTCCCCCTATCTTAACTACTTCTTACACAGTCACTCTTTAAACAGAAAACTTTTGCTGCCATGACTGGTGTGTTGGAAGTCCTGCTTATAAAAACTATTACAGATGTTGTGCTTCCTTTAATCTAGTGCTTTAGTCTCTCAAAGACTGATTGCCTTGGAGGAGCTAGCCTCATAAGAAAATGAAAGGCCAGTAAGCAAAAGCTTTTTGAATTAGATTTATTTGGCTGTGTTTTAAAATAGAGAACTATAAACTGTTTAGCTCATTCACTTAAACATTTTTAAGAACAAAGCTTATGGAACTTGTCCAAAGAGAAAATGTAAATAGAACCTACGTTCAAGTCTGCAATTTGGCCATTAATATGAAGAGAAAGTAACCTAAGAAGAGAAAGGAATCAGGAAAGATTACAAAGATATAAGAGAGTTTGAGACAAGGCAGAGAAGAGAAGACATTAAATAATTGAAAAAGAAAGCAATATACACCTGAAGACTAGACATGCAGATGAAAAGAGACAGTCAAAGGTTGAGTGGGTAAGGAGGAGAGGTTGGGGGTGGGGGGGGGAGACTCTGTCCTCAGAAATAGAGCTAGATTGTCAGTTCCCTGAATACAAGGACGTCTGTTCTATGTGTTGTTTTCTCCAGAGTCCAGCACAGTGCTTAATATAGAATAGACACTCAAGAAATAGCTGTTGGCTGAATAAATGAAAACACAAGACAAAGAAACCCACAGAAGGCAAGAGGCAGGAAAGAGGCCTGTGCAGTCGTTAAGCATATAGAGTACAGGTTGGCTTTGTATCTTCAGGTTTGTGTGATTTGAGGTAACATACTCACTACTGATATATATATATCTATTCTGTTTCTTCATATGTAGAAATAAGACTATGTTTCGGATATTTAGCTCTTTTTCTCTTACCTCCAAACCACCCTCCCATACCCTGCTTTAGGATGCTGGGGCCCTGACTCTGCGGACACCCTGCTTTGCCTTCTGGCTGGGAAGGATGAGCCTCATTCCTCTCTGCTGCTTCTGAGAGTGTCATTCCCCCAAAGCCTCTGCAGCAGCAGTAGTTCCTTCTGTAGCAGCAACCAAACCCAGTTTCCATTTTTTCCCCAGCATCTGCAGAGCCAGCTTCCTTGGGCCCCGCTCAGAGACCCAGCTCTGGAGCTCCCCTCCTCCACATTTCCAGCCTCTTCCCCATGTTCCCCAAAGCCCTAGGGGTGTTTGCTGCTTCCCTGATGACTTTGAAACTCCATTTTTACCTGTTTAGTTACTAGTTATCAGCTTTATACCTGGTTAACAATTCTTTCTATCCCATTTTCTCTGTTGAAATAATTAGTACAGTTTCTGTGTACTGTCTAGAGCCTAAAAGAAAAAGGGTAATAATACCTACTTTATGGAGTCATGAGACGAGATGTATAAAGAGCTTAGAATGTTGCTCAACTACAGTAAGAACCTGGTAACTGTGAGCTGTGTGATATATAGAGACATAGCAACACTTTGACAGTAATGCTGGAGATGACAGGGGTGATTCCACGGAGTAATATATTGACCTTATGACTTTTGAAGACTTTGACAGGTTTGCTTTTCCTTTATAGCTACAGGTACAGAGTATCCTAGTCAGACCTGTCACTGAATCTAAGATACCACCAACTGTCACTAAGAAAATTAAAAATCACTACAGATCGTGAGGCTCATTTCAATATTAGAAATATTAAAATGTTAAAATAAATGTGTGCCTGAAAATTGATGAGATATAGTGTTTACATAGTGAATTTTAGGTAGCCCTTAGATGGATCGGTAATCATTTTTTATCCCCTTCCTCATAGTACACACACACACACACACACACACACACACACCCCATACATACCATACACACTTAGGAATGGTGAAGAAGAAACTAAGCTTTTCCTGGCCCTATATGAATTTTTTAAAAAGATTTTATTTATTATTTTTAAAGAGAGGGGTAGGGAGAGAGGCAGAGAGGGAGAAAGACATCAATGTATGGTTGCCTTTCACCTGCTTCCAGCTAAGGACCTGGCTGGAGACCTGGTTATGTGCCCTGGCTGGGAATTGAACCAGCGACCTTTGGGTTCGAAGGCCAGTGCCAATCCACTGAGCCACACCAGCCAGGGCTACTATATGAATTCTTATTAGAGGGTCCCTGAAGAAGCCAACAATTGGAAATTGACCCCAACAAAATAAATCTTTCATTTGGTGTAATTGGCCTATTTTAACCAAGTGCTTACTTACCTCCTTCACCCAGCAAAGCCTTCGTATTCTGAGCAAAATAACCCTGCACACAAACCACAGGCAAATCTGAAGATTGCTTTCTGACCCGACTCAGAAGGTATGGAAACCTCAAGTGGAAAGTGTCCTTGCTTGTTAGCATGACCAGTGGTTTGAGCTAAAATTAGCTCATGTTCAGAACACTCTCTGGGCTTTTATGCGTCATGCTTAATCTTCAATCCAAGTATGTTTCTGGAGTATGGTTGTAATCAGAAAAACAAGCAATGCAAAAATAACACCTTGTGTGTCAACGTATTTCCTGCCCCAAATAAGTCCTTACTAGAACTGGCCTTGCACAGCCCCAGTCACATTGGGGAAATAACTGAAACTCTCTCCACATCATGCGGGATCAAGGTCAGCTGTCGGGGGAAAGAGTGAGGGAGCAAGATGGAAGAATACTGTGAGGCTGGCCATTAATTAGAAGAAAAGAGGATTAAGAGAAAACTGCTTAGTTTTCATTAGCCAGGGTTGGTTTTCTTTTATTTTCACACATTGGTCAAATAGGGAAACTGCAGTTCATCTCTTTTTCCCTTCCATCCTCTGACTAGACCTGAGGTGGAAAATCGCAGTAGAGCCTCAAGCGTCTTCTAAAGCTCTGTGCATTATGCTGGCAACACTGGCTTTAAAGCCCTTGCTGTGCCTCTTCCTCTTAACTTTGAGATTTTTGCCTGGGAAGTGTGAAGGGGAAAATTCAGCCCCAACATGTAAGAATATCGGACAGGCAAGGTCTGGGCTGCATAAGAAGTGGGTATGGGATAAGTGTTTGTTTCATGGGGATATGGTTCTCTTTCAGAAACCCTGAAAGATTACAGATTGCCAGAATAACCACAGAGAAAAGGCATGGAGAAGGAGTTAGATTAATCAGGTGTTGATATAATGTGTCCTGTTTATTGCACACTAATTAGGTGACTGGCATTGTGCTAAGCATTGAAGACACAAAGACAAATAAGAAAATTCTAGCCTTTCAGAGTTCACTGTCTAATTAATATGTAAACAATCAACTCATGAACTTCCCAAAAGTAAAAGCAGAGTTGATGGGACGGGCCCACAGGAATAACAGAGGAGGATGTGAGTTAAGAGGCCATCACCCCAGGACCTTTGCACTTGCTAGTCTCCCTGGTTGAAAGCTCTCTCCTGAGATGTCCTCATAGCTCACTCCTAAAGCCAGTCTCAGAGAATGGCCAGCATCAAGGAGACAAGGATGAAACAGATAACTCTGTAGGGTTTGTGCCATCCTTGAGATACTTTGATCAAAGACGAAATGTACCAAATCTCTTACCATGTTACTCACCAACTCTTTCAGTCACACTTTGCCTCTGCATATGCGTCAGCTTTCCTCTGTGCTAAATCTCTCATAGGCGATCAGTGTTTCTGAATAACACGAATTCTGAGATAAGCCCCTTATAAAAATGTAAGTTGAGCCCCCTACTTGGTGACTCAAAAGTCAGTTAGAATCTCCCTGTGCAGTGAAGACACAGCCTCGAAGCTCCAGCTGCAAAGCGGCGGTGAGACTCTTATTGGAGGTCAAAGGGTAATGCTGGCTGGCAGGGCTCACAAGAACCAATGATTAAAATTTTAAGAATTTTGCAGACCAGTTGATGACATGTTGGTAACTTGAAAAAAAAAAGTCGGCATGGTATGAATATTCAAATCATAGAAAGCAGCCAGTGGTGTATATACATCAGGGCCTCTTTTCCTTCTGTGGAACTGGTTGTTAGGCATTTACTAGCACAACATTGCCATGTGTGATCCTTCTGGCTGCAGGGAATAGCCTTAACCAAACCGCTCCATTAGCAAAGGTGAGACAAAGCATGTGGAAGGGGGCAGAAAGCAGCACCGTCCTTGATCCTGAGCGAAAACAAAAGTCTTCTGCCCTGGCCAGGAGACTCAGTTGGTTGGAGTGTCCTCCAATACAGCAGAGGGTTGTGGGCTCAATTCCCAGTCAGGGCACATACCTAGGTTGTGGTTCGATCCCCAGCCAGGAATGCTACAAGAAGCAACCAATCGATGTCTCTCTCTCTCTCTTCCTCTCTCTCTAAAATCAATAAATATGGCCTTGGGTGAGGATTAAAAGAAAAAATTAAAAAAAAAGAATGAAAGTCCTCACTTGCTTTATGCTCCCTGAAGCAGGGCTCGACAAACTTTCTGTAAAGAGCTAGATAGTCAATATTGTCAGCTTCGCAGGCTATCCGGTCACTGCTGCCACTATTCAACTCTGCTTTGTAGCACAAAAACAGCTGTGGACAGTACGTAAACATTGGCTGTGGCTGGGTTCCAGCAGCATTTTATTTATGAACACTGAAATTTGAATTTCATATCATTTTTACATGTCACAAAATATTCTTGTTTCGATCTCTTTTTCAACTATTTATAAATGTAAAAACCGTTCTTAGCTAATTGCAATACAAAACCAGGCAGTGGGCTGGACCTGGCCTGTGGGCTGTCATTCACGTAGCACTGCCTTGGCGTATGATATATTGAATAGTGTCTTAGTGAGTATTAAAAACAATTCTCATTTTTGATTAGTTTACATACTAAGTGTGATCACAAGAGCTTTATATACATTCACTTATTAAATTCTTAAACCAATCTGAAATCAGTATTATTATTGAGGCTTAACGAAGAAAAATAATGTGGCCAAGGTCACACAGGGGGAACCTGGTAGAAACAGCTGCTGTTTGAACTCATTTTGCCTAATTTGAAAGTTTGTATGCTCACCTGTGCCAGCCTACTTTGACATGCTGGGGCTTGTACGCAGGAAACAGTCTTGAGCATTTGCCACCAACTCATACATTTACCCTCCAGCCATCACTTGCAGCCAGCCCCTCTTTTCTTGCTTCCTTCCCATGCACAGGCCCTAGAAGCCATCCAGCCAACTTACTCCAGAAGAATAATAAGACAGGCAAAGTCACCTTTGCAACTTTATCTTTCGTAAGGAACTCCATAAAATATGGAAGTAGGTTGAGTAGCACTTGCGATGTATTTTCAAAAATCAGGCTAACAAGAGGCAACTGGGTCACATGAGTCCCCAGGCTCGGCTTTGCCCTTGACGGACACATAGGTGAGTCCGAGCTAACAAATCACTTCTCCACCTCAGGAGCTGCAGGACAAAGCTGGGAGTTCTGCTTCACACCATTAAAAAATAATAATAATAAGGCACAGAAAATTAATTATTGAGAGGACAATGACGTCTGGCAGGAAAAAATTTTATTTGGGTTGTATCTGTCTGGCTGTGTACGTATATATGGAATAATAGAATATTCCAAAATGGAAAAACTCATAAATTATAAGGTTAAATTAATTTAGGTACAATGTCATAATTTCTGTAATTATCTTTCCACTTATTTTAATAAGAAAAAACCCTGATGAGCCCTGGCTGGTGTGGCTCAGTGGATTGAGCACTGGCCTGTGAACCCAAGTGCTGCTGGTTTGATTCCCAGTCAGGGCACATAACCAGGTGGCAAGCCAGGTCTCTAGCCAGGCCCCCAGCTGGAGGCAGGTGAAAGGCAACCATACATGGATGCTTCTCTCCCTTTCTTCCTCCCCTCCTTCTTCTCTCTCTAAAAATAATGAATAAAATCTTTTTTTAAAAAAAGGCAGTTTCATTTTAATAACAACAACAAAATTAAAAAAAAAAGACAAAGAAAAAACCATGATGAAACAAACACAAACTGTTAATACCACCCTGTTAAATCCAAGTGAGATGTTCCTTTATTAGCCAAGTTTTTAAACGCCTAAAGCAAAGCATGTGACAAACAAAAGACAGATTTTTTTTTTTTACTTTTTAAAAAATGTATTATTGTTCTACCATAGTTGTCTCAGTTCCCACCACCACCACCACCCCACACCTCCCCTTTTTTAAGAAGAACACAAATGGCTTTGTTTAGCTTGAATTCTAAAATAAATCAGGGCCCCGGGGGACCTGGGGCAACTCAGCGGGGTCCTGACTGCAACTTGCTGGTGTCTGTCAGCCCTCACCACAGACGGTTCCTTCACTGGGCCACGAATTGACTCAGCTTTGAAATAAGCTCACTCTACCCTTGCTGGCAAAAATTCAGGGACACATCTAAAGAAAAGTGTAGTTCAACCTTGAAGATCACAATAAACACCCCCTGGCTTATGGAGAAAGCTAATTTGTCCCCTTGGGAAGCTCGCTCTTTAGATAGAAAAGTGCCTTGCCTGCTTAACCTTGACAAAGGCCAAGCTACTGGTAATGGAGCCCAGGCCTCAGGAGAAGAGCCGGTGTCAGAAGGGAGGGGTCAAGAAGACTGATGGTAGCTAGTGCTGGGAAGAGTTTGGGGGGAGAGGCACGTGGGGATGCACTTCCGGTTGGAGTGTAAATGCAGCCTTCCTGGAGGAAAATTTGGCAACATGTAGAGAAGCCCCCTTTGAAGGTCTTTGGCATAGAAGTTCCACACCTAGAAATTTACCCAAAGTAAATAGTTGGATAAATGTGTGAGGATAAGCAAACACGATGTTAATTATGGGGAAGTTTATGGTACTGATAAATTCAAAATGAACTGAACGTTTTTCAGTAGGAATTTGGTGAAATATTTATGGCGTAGCTGCACAATGAAACTCTTGAAGCCATCAACTAGAATGCTATGCATCTACATTTATAGACATGGGAAGATAGATGTTTGCATGTTGCTAAATGGGAAAATAATGATGTGTTCTCCAACTCTGTGGAGGGTGTGCATATGCATATGCATGTGTGTGCACAGAAGAAAAAATCTGAACAGCATAATTTTTATAACAGTTATTTCTGAGTACTGTCAGCTTACCTTTAATCTTTATATTTCTCTATGTTTTCTCAATTTTCAGGAATAAGTATGTATTATTTTCTTAATTAGAAAAAAAGGTACATAAACTAAAATTCACCAAAAACTAGCTAGTGGTATCTGGTTGTTCCCTCCCTTTAGCTTTAACACCAGTTAATTCTAATACAGCTTTTTTGCTTTATGACATCCGCTAATTGTCCTCAACCACAGGGCTCTCAAAGGTTGAGATATTTAGGCCACTTTCACTTTTTTAAGGCTCTTAGCATATATATTTATATTTACAGAATAAATGACGAAAGAGGGTTATAAAATTTAGTCTGTTATAACTTTATATTTAATAAATTAATGCTTTTATCATCAAGGAAAACATTCTTCATAATTCTATACTATAACAAATAGGACTCACCGGGACCATTTTATTTGCTGTGTGCTACAGATCATGTAGTCCTAGAATGGGCCACAATTTTAAAGTGGTGTGATGGGGTTCTTCCTCTTCCAGGCCTGTCAGAGTATCTCTAGCCTGGCCATCTAGTCCTTTGGAGATAATATTGGAAATCAAAATATCTATCAAAATGTGAGGCCCTTTGGGAATACGTGCCTGGCATCATATGAGCCTCCCAACTTTCTTGTAGTTGGCTCTGCATCTGTCCCGTGCTGGGTTGGTTCAGTACAGTGACATCCTTCATTTTCTGCAGCCTCCACTGTTCCCACATTTTAGCTTTCTTACAGCTCCCAAAACATATTTGAGGGGCTCCTCAGGCTACTTCAACCCAATGGCCTTTACAGTGGAGAGTCTGTCCATCCCGATGTGAGAAATGTGGTTGCTAGACATATTGCAGGACAGTGTGGGCCCAACACCACACATGGACTGTGGCTTCTCTATTGCCTGAAGAACCAAGGTTGGGGAAACAAGGACTCAAGAGCTGGGGCAGAACAACAGCATCTATGATGGGGAACCACAGTGCCAGGGGTGGATCCTGGACTATTAGACACCTGCCTGTGTCCAGGAAACTCCAGATACTGCCCAAGACAGCAGCTGCACTCCAGTAGCATCTAGCTCCAAACTAAAAGCAGGAGTCATGGCAATATTTCTCCATGACTAGGAGACCAGGCCCTGTCCAGGTGCCCCATTTGAATGACTGAGCAGCTAGGCTTTGGCATTCTCAGCAAGACAGAGACTGATCATTCACAGCAGACCCAGCTGAGCCAACTGCAGCGAGGCCCTTTGTTTTGCCAAGTTTCCCTGTCAGCTGCACAGAAGCAGACACTGGGAATTCAGAGACTCCAGAGCTACCATGAGGAAAACTGGACAAGGCTGACCATCACAAAAGAAGAAACAAATTTAAGACTCCCCCAAGCAATTCTGCAAGTCATGTGACCTTAAGGTGGCATCAGGAACAGACACACAGACAGGCAAGTGGGGCAAGTGGTGCCACAAAAAGAGCAGATGCTGTGGAAAACATGTTCTATTTGTTTGCTTTTGCACCTTCTGTTCAGGGACATCAGTAGGCTCTGCAAGACCTTTCCCTTCTTTTAAATTCTTTATGTAATAAATTACACTAGGGCATAATTATTACATACATTAATGTCCATTTACACCCACCCATGCTCCTTTTAACACAGTCATGTTAATGTGTTTAGCATAAATATCTTTATTGGCATGTGTTTTTGCAAAACACTACATGTTTTATGTTCATGGATTTTTGATTTAACTACCTAAATAGTTATGTTCAATATCTCATGCTGTTTTCTACTTTTTCCACGAAACAGAGCTATGTGTTGCTAGGTTCCATATTGCTGTGTATTTATCTAATCGATTGTTCCCAACTGCTGCACTATACCCAATCATGTGACTCCACAACATTTTACCCACCTGTTTTCCCAGTGATGCACACTCAGAAATAAAGCTGCAATTAGAATTATTGTGCATGTTCTCTCATGATCTGTGTGAATATATTTTGGGATATATACCCATGAACTAACTATATTGTCAGAATGTTGGATATGGGTATACGTAATTGGACTAAATTCTGCAAGATTACCTCCCAGAATGGCTACATCAATCTATACTTGCATTAGTACTATGTGAAAAATACCTGTCTCCACATTTCCAGGGCAGGAACCATGTACAAGACATAGGTCACCATATGGAGCTCTTCCCTTTTAGACTATGGACCTTTTGTATATTGTGCCCAGTGTGACTGCCTGAGCTCACAGCTCCTGAGGCACTCCTGAGAGCTGGTACTGGGAATGCCCATTGCTGGAGCTCCCAGAAAAAGATGAACTAATGTGTCCCACCACCAGTCAGTCATTCTGCGAATACTCATTGAGCACCTGCTAGTGCAAACAAAGTTCTGTGCTAACGGAGAAAATCTTACATGATCTGTGCCTTTTTTTTTTTTGGTATTTAGACTGGCATTAATTCATATTCTTACACATATACAACCACAAGCATGCAATGTTACGAAAGAGCATTTCTGGATGCAGTGGGGAACCGAACCTAAACAAGAATGAAAGCACACAAAGGCAGGCGTTTTCTGGACTGCACTGCAGCATCTGGAGGAGTGCCTGATACACAGTTGGCCCCTGTCAAATCATTGCTGAATGAGGGGCTGAAAGAATAGAAGGCCAGGGCTCAGGGAAGGCCTCTAGTAGAACATAATGGTTGAACCAAGCCTTAGAAGAGAGCAAGGTCAGTCAGGGCATGGTGGTGGTAATGCTGCTGCTGCCGCTGGTACAGGTGCTCTCCCAGGTACAGAGCTGGAAATGGGTGCATAATGACAGAAACCACCAAACCCACCTGTGGGAATATGCTCACGTGTCACCTCAGGCACATGTGCCTTGGGATGCCAGTCTTGTTCAACAAGTTATGGGGACTAGGTTCAAACCTGTGCAGCAAGGTGGTAGACAATAAGAAATCCTGCAGCTGCAGAGCAGAAAACGGTGTTTCTGTATCATAAATTGATTTTTAAAAATCACAGCATAGTCGAAAGAGAATAAGCTTGGAATCAGATAGACTTGGATTTAAATTATTTTAGCACCTAAGCAACCCTGTACAAGTTACCTAACTCCATTTAGATTTTGCATGAGAAAAAAATAAGGATGATAATACTAACTTTATAGGACTTTTGAGAAAACGAAGTAAGACATGAATCTGTCAGATATATTATGTAATAATAAGAAATACCAGGTGAAGCAAAAGTAGGTTTACAGTTGTTCATATGGAAAATGATACAATAATTAATAAATAATAATCCAAGAATAAACTGGGCTTTGTCTTCTCACAACTGTAAACCTACTTTTGCTCCAACCTGTATCATCGTAATGATAATAGCTACTATTGTTCACTTATTTGCTAAGCATTTCGCTTAAAGTCTGTCTTTTATTGCTCATACCTACCTCGTAGGGTTTTGCTTGCACATATGCATTTAGAACAGTGCCTGGCACAAAAAGTACTCAAGGAGTGTTAGATATTATCACATAAGTACTCCCATTTCACAGATGAGGAAACTGGGCTTAGAGAGATTAAATAACTTAACCAAAGTCACAGGTCTAATAAGTGACAGACCCAGGATCAACACAACCTTAGCCTTTCTACTTTATGCTGAGGGAAGTGCCTGACATATGACTACCACATGTTAGTCTCTTCCCAGTTACTTCCCTTCCTCCCTTGAGGAGTAGTTAGCAACGAGGCCTTCAAGTGTGGGCAGAACTGTCATGGATGGTATAGGGCATCTAAGGGTTCCTCTGTGCCTGCATGCAAACACACGCACGCGCACACACGCACGCGCACACACGCACACACAATGACTTTTTTGTCACATGTGGAAAGCAGGCTGGAAGTATTGTGAACAGACACAGCAGAACGTGTCCAGCTTATTTCTGGATACTCTGAACCTTTATGACAAACAGGCATAGATTTCATATACCTTGTTTAAAACTGGGATAATTTAAATTAGGAGATACTGAGTTATAATGAGAAAAGTTCATTGTGGTGCCTGAAAACTACTATGAACTTAATCTCTAGAGGAATCCAAAATTGGGCAGAAGCTGAATCCTGGGTAGTCACTGGGATTTTATTTTAAACCAAATAAGTCCAAAGCATGAAGATGCTCAAGTGTTTTGGGAAGAGGATAAATCATTTGAAATAGACAACGTGGGAGCCTGAACATTCTTTCTCTCTCTCTCTCTGTAATTTATTTCCTAAGGAAGATTTCACTGAGATGGAGTAATCTGTTTGATGAGGGTGTCCAGGAATTCTCCTGGGTTATCTACAGGACCTGGTTGAAGGTACAGTGATTTATAACTCAGTTCAGATAAAGAGCCAAACATTTTCTATACATTTTTCCCAGGATCTCTTCTTTTTCTCGCCCTTTCACCACCCAATTCTTTGGAGTTTTTAACCTTATGATCTCTTCCTAGCACATTTTCAGGGAGTATACTAAAGAGAGATGGGAAGGATTTATTTTAAAAGATAGTCTAAGTATCTCGGACTTATCAGCCAGGCACAGAAAGGACTTCAGACCCAGCAAAGGAAAAAAACAATCCTCAAATACAGAATGGAATGATTCCTGACAGATCTGTGGGGATTTCACTCACCCTCTCAGAAAGGGCTATGGGTTGAATCTATAGCATAAGCTAATGCTCAAGGGAAATTGCTAAGATCACACATACATACACACACACATATGGATGGGAGAGAAGAAGATGGAAGGGGAAAATGGAGATGTTTTTGACTGTGTACAATTCATATTAGTGAGATACTGGGCAGGACTTGCAGGAACTGCATGACAAGTTATGAAAATAAATCTAAAATAAAAAATAAGAAAGCAAATACAGAATTTATTTTTCAGAGTAGGAATATTAAGAAGTTGGTGTTTTATCATGAATGCAGGTGTCTTTCCAGCTGAGGAGGGGTTACTTAGAACTACATACTTGTAGTTCTGATTAGGGCACTCCCTTTTCTCCTGAACTGGAGCTCCTCAAACAATGAAAGGTGTGTGTGTGTGTGTGTGTGTGTGTGTGTGTGTGTGTGTTTGAGTTGAATTACTATCTAGGTAGATGTGTACTAAGTGTCATATTGATTTTCTGGTAATTCAACACTAACTCCTGGCAAAGCATCCTGGGAAATTCTAGACTGATGAATGCCTTTTTGGAAGGTTGCAATCAAGATGTATAGAAGTCCAACTGTATTTCAAAAAATTGCTGGATTTTTTTTTTTCGAATCAGGAAACAGAGCTCCTGCAATGCCTTGCTTTTTCTCCTCTTTGAGTAAGTGCCTTTCATGAACTTGCTAGTGTTTTGAGAATTTGACCTAATCCTCAAAATACTTCAGTAGGAAATATGGCAGTTCCCCAGAGAATGCACTTAACAGGTCCCTGGTGGATATGAACATAAACATGGAATTAAACATGGAATTTCATGACTCATAGTTTAGTGAGAAGATCATTACTTCTCACTAATGAACTTCACGTGATTGCAACCTTCCAAAAAGGCATTCATCAGTCTAGAATTTCCCAGGATGCTTTGCCAGGAGTTAGTGTTGAATTACCAGAAAATCAATATGGGTGCCAGCCTGAGAACCCGAAGGTCGCTGGTTCGATTCCCCAGCCAGGGTACAAAACCAAGTTGCAAGCCAGGTCTCCAGCCAGGTCCTTAGCTGGAGGCAAGAGAAAGGCAATAAAATTTTTAAAAAGTTATCTTTCAATTTGTGCTTTGTAGATAAAATCTTGTGGGATAATGGGGCAGACAGGGTAGTTGGAACCTTGGCTCACATGTAGTTAGTCCTACCTTTCACCACCTCGGACTTTTGGCCTCCCTGGGTTCCTGGCTGCCCATTCACTTGTCCTTCCTTGGGTGGCAACTAGATTATGTCATGGGTATGAAGTCACCCAGTGACTAAGTGGGTAATATTGTACACAAAGTCAATCTTCTCTATCCAATTTACTTTTCTTTTTTAAGAAAATCACTTCTTTCCTTATTAGATTCCTTTCTGCTTATATCTGTCCATTCTCCAATGAGTGTGCCAAAGGTTTTCCAAACCTGATTCTGCTCCTTTTGTGATGTCATCATTGCCTCAAAAACACTTCTACCCTGCAAGGCATCAATGGATCAGCAAAGCATAATAAACTTCAACTTGGCTTTAGAACAAAAGAAATGCCAAAGAGATGTTGTGATAGAACAAAAAGAAGTATGTTATATACTTCAATAACATATTTTCATAAAATGAGCAGTTCCCTAAATGGGAGAATACAAATGCAGTGCCCATTTTTATATTACCATGTATTCATTTCCACCTACAACCTCAGGTGTGCCAGAAGTATTCCCTTTGCATTTTCTCATGTCCTTTAACTTAACTTCATTTTTTCCCCTTCTAAGCTCCCATCCCAGCTGTCTGATACACAGTTTCACTTTAGAGGTTATTGGAGCCTGAATCTGCTCCTGGGATAAAACCAGAAAGCAGGAGAATTCTTGGAACCCAGAACTAGGAGACAGTTCTCTAATGTCTAGTTTGTCCCAGTTCCTCCTGAGTTCTGCATGGCCCAAACCACAGTCCATGTCTTTCTGGCTTCCCTAGCATGCCTGTGCTGAGGGTACCTTTGTCCTCAGTGGTTCAGCCTCCCACACACACTATCCGGCTATCCCACGTGAGGTCTTACCTACATGCACGGGTGCAAGGGGTCGAGACTGGGACTTAGTAACGGTGAGGAATATAATCAATGTCTATTGGTAAAGTGTGGTGCTAATCCCCAGATTAGTGCTAAGGAACTGTCAGGTTTACCCAGATTGCTTCTGTAACATCTGTGCAAACGTCAGCATAGGGACTGTCTACAAGCTGACCGAAGCTGAACTGAGCTCCCTAAGGAGTACTTTGAAGAGACAAATTCCACAGTACCTAAAAATCTAAATTCACTGCATGGCGAGGAGACTGAGCATAAACTAGATGATGTTAAAGCAGAGAAACCCAGTGCTGATCAGGATGGTGCAAGCACAAGCCCAATGTACAACAACAGACCTAATGAATCTTAACCCAACACTCAAACTTGGACCCCTCCAGTTCAAGACCTCTACTTGCTTTTCTGCTCCATTTCATAAGAATCACAATTGTGTAGCTATATTACAGTATTGTCACCTAATCTAATTATAGTTGTCATCGAAATATGAAAATAGCAGGAATAGGCGTCAGACATTCAGACATTATTTTCTTTACCCACAAAATAAATGTGGATATTTCGTAAAGAATTAAATTGGAGCTTCTCCGGGATGTTGGATTCCAATTATTACCGAATGTTGCCATGTAAAAGTCTTACTAACTTGGATCACTTGGTAATAGTAATAATAGGAAAAGGAGCTAAATAGCAACAGTAGCAACAATACCTGATGTATTCAGCAAAACAACTATGCACTAGTCTGATCATCATCACAGCTCAGTATATTAGAGATGCAGAAGGGAATACTGATTCCTTATGTGATTTGCCCATGGTTATATAATCACTAAGTAACAGAAATAGGACCATAGCCCAGGCAATTGTCTTAAAGCCTTTAATCTTTTCTATTCTCTGTTTATATGCATTTTTACTCTATTAAATTATGTTGTTTTTATTTCCTCATTAACTCAAGGACAACATCTTAGTAGGACATCTGGATTTAATACTCTTTCCACAAACTTTTCAGAGTCTGTTTGAAGGGTTTTTGTTAGCAGTTAACCCTTCAGACTGCCTCTCAGGGAGGCACAGGCAGCAGAGTACAGATTTGGAGGTGACATTTTTTAGTCATCAGGGAAGAGAAACTAGTTTTATTGGTGCAGAATGAATTAAGATAGACCAACAGAGCAATGTTTATCTAACTTTGAGCACCAGTGGTTTCCAGAATCCAGAAAGGAGAAGGAGTCAGCACTGAGATCATATGTTTATGTCATAACCCTGATCAGGCATCAACAGAATGGAGAAGATTTAGGAAGTCCTGATTCCAACACATCTGCAGGGCCAGGCAAAGACCCGGAATCTGACTATACTAGGGTTGGGGTTGCCAAGGGAATACCAGTCTTCTGATGAGGGAAAAGGAAGAGGGGCAATGCATGAATTCAAAAGCAGCTCTGCAAATAGTCCCTGTTCATAGTGGATGGGACAATGAGATGGGTGGCACAACAGAAAAATGACTCAAGCCAGCCAAGTGCTCCGTCTTAAGCCGCTTCCTTGTGTTCTCTTAGGGAAAACATAGCACAATATGAGTTAAAACCAGCATTCCATCCTAAGCAATCTAGCTCCAGAGTCCTTGGGCACTAAATGGCTCAAGGCACAATTGGTAATGGCATTAACAGAAGTGCCAGCTGAGTACTACATGGGAGCAGAAGGAGGGAGAGAGGCAGAAGATGTCATCCTGCATGAAGGGAATAACGGAAGCTTCAGGAAATAAGGGAGGCTTGGATATTGGGGAAAATTTTGATAGATAGAGAATAGAATGTAGATAATAGAAAAAACCCCACCTAAAATGGTTCAGGCAGAATGCAAACATTTGTCTGAAAATCTAGTGCTAGTTCTGGCTTTGAGTGCAGCTTGACTGGGGCCCTCTAACAGCACTGTAGGAGAGGAAAAGAAAACTTTTCCTCTGACCTTTTCAGTACTCCAGCTAGAGCTCTACAAATGAGACTGACAAAAAAAAAAAAGAAAGAAAGAAAGAGGAAGAAGAAGAAGAAAAAGAAGGAGGAGGAGGAGGAGGAGGAAAGATTAACAAGAGAAAAACAGTTTATTAATACATGCAGCATTTATAGACATAGGAGAAACTCAGGGATGAGTAATTCAAAGGATAGTTAGAACCTAGAGTTTATAATAACATCTTAACAAAGAATAATACATTCATAGAGAAGTAATGGGACAATGGAAAAGATTTCAGGCCTCCAAGGGCAGCAAACTGTGGTTACCACATGGGGAAATTACTAGAGGAAGGATTTTCTGGGCAGGTCCATCCTGGTGCCAACTTTCCTTCTTCTTCATGGTCATAAAACTTTTCCAGGAGTGGGGATTGATGGCAGCCCCATTTCTCAGAAGTTTTGCTTACATCCTAGCGTAGTACATGCTTAATCAATGTTGTCCACTTTTTCATGCCCCAAAAATACAAAACACTGGAAGTTACAAACATTAGCCTTGATTCATTTTATGGCTAATGCTACTTTTTCCTAAATGTGGCCTGTAAGTTGGCTCAGCACCCTAGGAAGCAAATTGTTATCATCTTTTTCACATTATTCATATTTAACATTTATTGGAAGCTTAGTGTGTGCTGACCCACCAGTGTAAGCTAAGCACAGCACTATCCCCACCCTGTTTTATAGATAGGGATGCCAAGACTCATAGATGTGAAATTACTTCTTTGATAGTGATTACATGGCCTACATGGCTAATTATTATGTTATAATACCTCCCTGGTGATGAAGTTAAAGATGAGAAGAGAAGAGAAGAAGGATCCATATAAATAGTCCCTTGCTGAATAATGCCTTGCATTTGGCTGATACTTAAATATTTGCTGAATAAATGGTTGACATGAAATAAAATTAAATGAACAGCTATGAAGGGCATGCCTTCTCCTGGACACAGCTCTTCAGACACTTCAATATTATCAGAAAGGGCCAAACACCTGAACTTTGTAAATATTGATTTCCCATTAATTTCCTTTTAGGGAATCTTCTATCAGATAATGACATGAAATGTGTGTCACATTATGTTTTACATTTTTCTCTTCTTCCCCTCCTGTATAATCTAAATAATACACCAGCTGGCTGAGCAGGTTAAATCTTCTGCTGCACTCTTAATGCAGCTCTGTGACTTTGTTCTATAAACAAGACTGGATGGAGTGTTTGTGAAACATCAGAGAAATCTCTTGGAACAAAACATCATCACTTTTGCAATCATTCTGCCCTAAGGCATACTTATAAGCAAGTAAGTTCCATGTTGTTCCTTTCAAATTCTCATTTCCTAGGCCAAAGGTTCAGGTTCATTCAGGTTAAGGACTTCCATTAGCAGTTAAGTCAAGTCTCCTCTGTTTTTGACACTGTAATTAAGACAGACAAGTTTGTGACCCTGAAATACATCTCCACATAGATCAGACTTTAGTCTGATTGCCTGGGAAACCTCTGTAACTGTCCACAGCGAACCCTCAAGTTTTCTCTAGTTCTCTGGAGAGCAATTTCAAACAAGATGGGCTTTGCTTATGTCTTAAGTCAGATCCCCCTTAGATCACAATTTGGCAAATTACATTATGTTAGGGGGTATTGCAGTTTTAGAGAGCTGAGATGGAGGCTACCTCAAGAGATAATATAGATAATCCTGAATGTCCCCAGAGTGGATTAAGGATGGTTATATGGGAAGTACCACCTTTAAAACTGGGTGACTAAGTGCCTGCCCTGGGCCTTACACTAGCCTTCCTATGGGAAAACTCTTTACACAGCGAGGAGACTAAAGTCAGGGAGTTGTGTCTGCCTGGATGTCAACTGCTTACCCTCAGACCGTTTTCACCCATTAATGCCTGTAGCAAATGTTACAGATCCTGGCTGGGCCTCTTCCTTGGGTCTGTCTTTCCAAAGATAGCCACTTCTGTATGCACACACGTGGGCCTGAGACAAGGCCAAAGAGTGACGATAGGGCAGGTAGGGACAGGGATAGACTGTAGACTTGGTGACTGAAGTGTCCTTGGGGATGCTCACGTAGCCCCCAATGTGAAGGTGAGAGCCATCTGCAGGAAGAAAATCAGGGGTAAGACACAGGTTTGAGGCCTCCATTTGCACTTTGGCTCCGGGTTCGACAAGTGGCAGGAACAGACCTGTAGGGGGAAAGGGGCATGAGTTAGTTGGATCACCTCATATTTGCAGGTTAATTAAACTGATTTTGTTAATGCACCATAACCTACCAGCTGCCTGGCTGGCTGTCAGGTTCATGCAAACCCACCCCTCAAGCAACTGGTGCCCAAACAAGGCCAGTTCATTTGCAACGAGAACCAAGCTGCCAGGCCAACTGAGATGTTCGTGCCCATGCTTCAGGCTGATATTCTCAGATATTGGGGATGTACCTGCTAAGTAGGCCTAGTGCTTACAATTCCAGCTTATTAGTAGCTTCTCCTATGAATAACACTAAACACCCACTGATAATTTTCTAATCTTTGGATCTTCCGTAGAGCACCCCCATTTGGTTTATTAATAATGCTATCTTAACAGATATTAATTTCAACGATTAGTCAATCATTTCTTTTCCTTTTATATAAGATTTAAATGCACCGTAAGCTTTGTGTCCACCCCCCATTGGAATTTATGGCTTTTAATTTTAAAATCTCAGTTAATGCTGTATTGGTATTGAAATAGATACAAGTAACAAGCCTGGAAGAAAGTCTACGGGTCTCTATTGGTCATAGAAGACCAATAACTTTATAATCTTTTGAGAGTTATTCTCATCCCTAGTAGGGGCATGGAAAAAGGAAACTGAAAGAGAGAATTTTTCAGTTTTTATTAAAATTACTTACCAGCATTTTTTTCATGTTCTTGGTTTATGATCTGGAGTCACTTGCACTGGTAACAGTAAATGATGTTTTTCTATACCCTGGGCTTGAAAGCAAAAATGCAGCAGGCTTGGCCTTCAAGCTCCCCATCATCCTTTCCCTGCCAACTCCCCCATCCCTTATGACCTTTTCTATCTCTCTAGCCACAAAGAAACAGAAGAGGAGGCATTCTGGAGTAGTATTTTTATTCTCATGAATAAGTCTGGCAAATAATATTTATCATGCCACTTCTCCCATATCCCTATCTCAAAGTTTAAGAATGTGGTCTAATGTATATATTCAATGTCTTAAAAGAATCAGGATTAAAACAAACAAACACAGAAAAGATCCCTGTATGTGCACATGTGAACGCAGGCAAGTACATGTTTTGATTCCCTTTGCGCTTGGCACTTCTGGGGGTGTAACAAGGGCTATTTGGTAACCACGGGCAGTTGCTTCTCAACTAGTGGCAAGAAAAGGAGGAGCAGAAGGACACAATCAAAAGGAACCTGATGGTTAGATATGAGGTGAGTGATTCCAGTTTTGTGAGCCAGATAATATGTTTCTGAATGAAATCAATATTTAGGTTGTTTAAACGTGCACTGCATATTTATAAAGAGGACAAAAACCCTACCGTGACTCCTGATGGGGTGTCCACAACCACATGTCATAAAATTTTTTTAGCAGAGCAACATCTAAAGTTCTCAGAAAACTCTTTTTTTAGACAATTTCATGCTCCAGATTGCCTCTTGCTTTTATTTATATTGTTCTCTCTTCATACTGTCACAAAGTCCTACTTAGGACTGTTAGGCCATTGCGGGCCTCACATTTTACTACTTCATGAGGTTGGGCAGAAGCCAGAAGGAACCAATTTAGATAAATGTGCTGCTAGAAGAGGTACAGGTCGGGGAGACATCTATCACCTGCAAGATCCTACGAATTCTGATCATCAGCCTAATAAAGTAAGGAGAATGTGCGGCCAATGAAAAATGTCCCAACAGCTGCAGAAAACAACGCAGAAAACAATAACAACAAGCATTTATTTACAGAGAATATAATCATACTTCTAGGCTCATCAATGCATGGCACTTGCACTCAGAATAATGAAAACACAGAAGATGAATTGTTACAAAATTTTGATAGAAATATATTGCAGGCTAGGATAGAAAGCAAGAGAGCTAAAAATCCTCATATACTTCGATGTCTAATATTGCTGAACAATAGCAGCATATGTATATTACTTAGAAATATGGGTCCAGTTCAAGAATAAAGTGCTAAAATGTAGAAAATAGTTGCTTCTGCAGAGTGGAACGGGTGTGCAGGAGAAAACGGTAGCTTCATTGATAAGCTTACTAGTCCCATTTAACTTCTGAAATCACGTGCTTATATTACACTGATAAAACAACATTTTTTTAGAAATTGAACATTGTCCAATTCCATAATACCATGCCTTGGGAAGTCAGTATTCTGACTTCTCATTCCCTATGCAAAGGCCAAGGGTGACAGAGGCTCCCAACTGCACACTCCCCGGTTGGGAGCCCTTTATCCTGTGCTGTCCAAAAACACTGGAACTGGGGCAGTGAATTCCCCTGGGCTAGAGGGACGATGAAGTTCTGTTTTCAGAATTTCTGGGTTTTCTGCACCATAGACGCCCATACATGAGACATGACTGAATAATGTTGGAGGAAGAATTACTGGATAATACTGATATAATTTGCAAGAGACGCACCTTTGCAATAAGAAGCTTCATTGTTATGGGAGTGTACCCCTTAAATCACAACCAATGCCTGTAAATTTGCATTCGAAATAGAGAGGAAAACAAAGTGGTGAAATGTTAAGCAACTCTTGGTTTGTAAAGATGGGTAATAGCCCCTTGGGAGTTCATACAATGCCTCTTTCGAATTCATTTGCATTTCTTGGTTATTTGCACTTATCTGGCTTCACAGACATAATGAAAGACTTTTATTTCTCTCGGTGCTCATACCTTACACGCACCAGATGCCTTACCTGAAACTTGAACACTGGGGAGAGGCTGCTCCAAGCAAAAGTAGCAAAGCTCAGAGCCTGAGAGCTCCCTGGAGACAAAGGCCTTTAAATCCAGTTGAAACAGAGAACTTCAGAATGTGGCAGAGGGTCAGGTACACACGGGTGCCCCAGCCCCAGTCCTGAGTAACCAGATTCCTTATTGTCCTTGGGGGAGAGATGCCAAGAGCACTAACTTTTCAGCCAGGTAAACTGTGCTGATTCTAACACTCTCCGGACGGGTTGGAAACTTATGGCGGCAGAGACCACCACCAAGGCCTGGACTCTAACAATGCTTATGCCGTGTGCCAGGCATGCCTCAGCCAGTTCTGTGGCACCTGTGGCCCAGCTAGAGGCTCTTTGTCTTCCAGCCCACCCTCCAGGCTCCTCCAAGCTGTGAAGACAATGGGGGAGGAAGATACCGTTTTTTTGTGGTTGCTGCAGTCAATGCTACCCATGAAACTGTTTGAAATATCAAAGAACTCTTACAGACTCAGGGTGGCAGTGAGTAGGGTGAACATGCCCTTACACCCAAAGTAATAGAACAGAAATCAGGGGGTCTGTGTTCAGTTATTAGCTCTACTATGCCTGCTACATAGCAAGAACTCTATAATTGTTTGTTAATGAACGTTTAAATTACTTAAGCTTTTTGGGTCCTCTGTGGCTCTGTGTTAAAAATAAGGAGGTTGGTACGATTGGTCATAATGATGCTCGCTTGTATTTATTGAGCACTTACTACATGCTGGGCACTGTGGTGAATTAACGAAATCTTTTAGTTGTCACAAAAACCTTATTATCTCCTTTTAACATACAAGTAAGTCAAAATACAGACAGCTTGAGTGACAGACCCAAAGTTACTTATTTGGTAAGAGGCAGAATCAGGATTCAGAACTCCCAAGGCCACTTGTTTATCCAGTTTGCTTTGTCAAGTTCTAGATTATACTATGATTTTTCTCACTTTGTTCATTGTTATTATCCATAAAATTCATATTCAACCTCTTATTTCAATTCTCTACACACTACCTGCTTTTCTTTCTCATAGATTGGTCCTCCATGTGTTCACCAATACCCAGGAAGGGTCCATCATCGAAAAGCCTGTATTTGTCATTCAAATTCGAGAAGCCAGGAATTTGACACCTACATGTAAATAAAGTGTGAAGCGGAGATGAATAACAGGCAAGTTGGGTAACAGAATTACCAACCAAAACTTATGACAAGCAACCTAAAGAAGCAGATCTAACAAGCCATACACTAAGCAGTGTGCTGCTCAGTCAGCCCTGAAATCCAAAGCCCTGACATGGAGTTTCCCCAAGTGACATCACAGGCCAAAGGCTGATGCATAGGAGCCCCAGTCACATCAGAGGAGAAGCACAAGACTTGAATTCTGATGACTGAGTATAGGTCTTACAGGCTGCACAGCCCAAGGCAAGTCTGTTTACCTCACTGATCCTGCCTCCATTTCTGTAAAATGGGGATGCGTGGAGCAGCTCATGGGCTTGTCTCCAGGGCTGAATGGGATGACGTAGGGGAGAAAACACACAGCAACCTCTGAAGACTTGGCACTCAAAGTGAGTTCCCAGACCAGCAGCATAAACATCTTTCAGGAGTTTGCTGGAAAGGTAAATTCTCAGGCCCCACCCACAACCCGCTGAGTCAGAACTTGCATTTCATTGGGATCCCCAGGTTCCTGGTGTGCACATTCAAGTTCCTGTTCTAAGGCCCCGAACAAATGCAGCCTGCTGGGCTCTGGGGCTCTGGTTTGTTTTCATGTGCTGCCCATGACAAAGAACGTGGCCAAACTGAAAGGCTTCCATGTCCTCCTCCCTGGGCCCAGGTGGCTCACCAGTGGAGGCTGAGCAGCTGGTTCCTGGAGAGGACCCACCTTTGCTCACGGAAGGACCCCCAAGAGAGGCATTGCCTTCTCAAATCCTTGGCCCTTTCTGTGGCAGGAGAACCCATAAAAAGCAAATGCACACCTACAAAACTGTCTCTGCCTTGGGGAAGATTGGTCAAACTGAGACTGAAAGTAGCCACCGAGGCAGAAGTGAAGTAGATTTTAGTCCGTCCTGCTCCGCGTCCTGGAGAGCAACAGCTAAAGAAAGCAATTCAGAGTGGGAGGACTCCTCATTTGAAATACGTCTTTTGTGAGATCCCTGCTGTATCTGAGAGACACGTGACAGGTGCTTCACAAATACCTGTTAAACTGAGTTGAATACTCAGTGTTCCTAACTGCTGAAAGATTTTGAATGTAACTGTGAACCTGTTAGAATATCAGGGGTTGGACAGGCAGCATGGGAGAACCTCTTGACATTTGACATGCAACAGGGGTCAGGACATGCTGCCCCAAAGTATGGTACCTTGAATATTTTAAGCTGAAGGAGTTTGAGAAAACAATGAAAGAGGACCTCTTCTTCTTTCTCATCTGAAACGGGTAATAGAACCCCCATGTGAAAGGTGCACTACCTGTACTGGGAGCAAAGGAGTGTTCTTATCTCTGAAGACAGAAAGACACCTCCAAGACGAAACTGAACAAACAGGCTTTTCTGACTTTCCCTCAGTTTTTCACACTGACCTCATGCACTTTGATCCGTCATTTTCCTACACAACTGCTCACTCTTCAAACTGAGCATAAAAGTATACAGGGTTAACTTTCTTGGGGTCTTCATTTCCTTACTGAGGGCTCCCCTGTCATATAACATTTGTGCTCCATAAATTTGTAGGCTTTTCTCCTGTTAATCCATCAATTTTATTTTTAGCACCAGCCAGAGAACAACTTTTTTCGCTCTTATGTTAGTTTAACTCCATTTTACGTGTGTAGACACACATAAACCATTGTTTCTTCTTATCATTTTCTCCATTTTCCATTCCCCTGGTCCATAATTAATAATCTGTCAATGGAAATGAGATGATTCTATCCATAAATCACTACTCATAAAACAAAATTCTTTGCATCTCAAAAGTGTTTTAAATACATTTGGTTTGTTTAAGAAACAGTCTTTTCCAGAAAAATCTATGACTAACTTTTTTATTTTGTTTTTAAGATTTTATTTATTATTTTTAGAGAGAGAGGAAAGGAGGGAGGCAGAGAGGAAGAGAAACATCAACATAAGGTTTCCTTTCACCTGCCTCCAGCTGCAGATCTGGCTGAAGACCTGGCTTGCAACCTGGTCATGTGCCTGGCTGGGAATTGAACCAGCGACCTTTGGGTTTGCAGGCCGGTGCCTTATCCACTATGCCACCAGTCAGGGCTTATGGACTAACTCTTGAATGAAAAAACTAAAATGCATTGAAGAAATATTAGTGCACACACTTAAATAACTGTGCACTGTTCTAAAACTTCCAAGGCCAGAGATCTGTGCTGCGTAGAAGTGGGCGAGAGGAGAGAAAAATCTGCCTGGTGAGAATGTCTCAAATGGAGATTATCCCAGATGGGTTTATATGCTCCTCAGGAGTCATGCTATTCTAAGTTTTTTGTTTGTTTTTGTTCTTGCCACAAAGCAAAAGGATACCATCACTTTGGAAAGGCAAACAGCACCCTCCCTCGTTGAGCAGCCAGGCACCAACTGGTATGAGGTACAGGCCGCTGCCTGGGAGGATGTGGTCACCCAGAGCCTCCGGGGCCCAGGACGGGGGCGCTGAAGGAAGTACAGTTGCGTGTGCTGGGATGCAACTGCATTTGCAAAAAAGTTCAATATGAGTTGGTTTTACTTTGCCTGCAAGGTAGGGTTATATGAAGTACTCGTAACAGTGAAACATCTTAGGAAGGTGCCCATACATTTGCATCTATGTGTATATATTTTGTTCTCACATCTCCAGTCTCCTGGATTTAAGCATGCTTGGAGTCCTCAGGTCTTTTAGATGAGGCAAAGGGGCTCATCCCAGAGGAAGTAAGTAGAGACTCTAGACGTACAGCAATCCCCTGAGAGATGCTTCTAAGACATTCAAGCCCAACTTTCACATCGTTTCCTGATCTAAGAGGCATGAGCTCCAACAAGGCCAACTCCTTGGCAGAGAAGGCTGCTTGCACAGGCTCTGTGGAGGACAAGCTCTGGCCTCATTTGACCCAGCACCTCAGGTGGCCATGGTGCAGACAGAGCCACTAACACAGGCAGGGCAGCGGCTGCCAACTCACGGATGCTGAGGGCCAGCGACAGCAGTATCCTCAGCAGCTATTTGGCACATCTTCAGCAGGTATTGGTGGGTGGCCACTAAATTCGGCAGTGGTAGGGACCAGAGATAACTCCCCAAGGAGCCACTAAAGAGAAAAAAACATTGGCAACTGTCATATCACAACTAGGGTAACTGCTGGGCACAAAGAACATGACCTTCGGAGCACTGAGAAGCATGTAAGGTAGAATTTGGGAGGGGTTGAATTGGTGGAGGGTGGGTGTAAGTTTTGCACAGCTGGTTTCATCAGAGGCAAAGAAATATGGTTTTGGAATCATATTAATGAACTTTTCTTCCCTCCTGCTCCCTACCCACAAGTCTAGTGTGATATGGAAGGGAAAGGATAGAACAGAAAAGTCTAAATTTGTGGAAGCATGACCTGTGTAGAAATCTAAGATTCAGCCATCCATGATGCTTAAGAAGGCCCAGGTTGGGAACTTTATTTTTTTTTATTATTAAAAAAAATTTTTTTAATCCTCACCTGAGGACATACTTATGGATTTTAGACAGAGGGGAAGTGAAGGAGAGAGGAAGAGAAACATCAACGTGAGAGAGGAACATCCATTGGTTGCCTCTCATACTGCCCTGACTAGGTACCCGGCCCACAGCCTAGGCACGTGCCCTGCCTGGGAATCAAACCCACAACCCTTCAGTTTACAGGAGGATGCTCCAAGCAACTGAGCCACACCAGCCAGGGCAGATGGGGCACTTTATAACAAGACACCACTATTTGGTTGGCAGCATGTACTACTTTAACTTACATATCTATGTATATATACATATTTTTATATTGGATTCTATTTCATTTTTAACTATCCTTCTCCTCCGGAAACCATAGCACTGCTCACCTCTGGGATAATGTTATAGGTCAATCATACCTCAGCTTAAAGAAATGAATGAATAAATAAATAATTTTAGAGTGGAAAGGAAAGGGGTATTACAAAGAGTGATAATAGTACTATCACTTGAAAGGAAAAAAAAAAAAAAATCAAGCTTTCAGCCACCTCAGCTACTGCAGCTACTGAGGAGCTGCATCTATGCCCTGAGCACAAGGGCCCATTATTCTTCAACTGGGTTTTCCTTTTAACTTTTCCGAGCAGAATCCTGACTCTCGTTCACACATTCATTAATGAATAGCAGCACATCGTTCAGGATCCATAGGTACATGAAATGGGGATGATAATCATTTCTGTCTCTCAGAAATATAGGGATCAAGTGAGATAAAGAGGCTGTACTGAAAAGTGCTTATTATTTCCTTTTTGTTCCCACATTCCCTTTGTAAAGAATCTACCCACCCCTACCTGCCATCTCCAAGGGGCAGCCCTACAAACCATACAACCCTCCTACCTGGCAACAGCTGATTAAATCACAGGTGGGCAGCAGAGTCAGGCTGGTCCAGACAGATTCTCTTACGTAGGAATTTGGAGATGAAGAAAATGAGCCACGCTGCCCTGGAGACCCAAGTTGGAAGTTGATGAGACTTGGAGTCTGGAACTACATTTTGAGATAGCCATGGCGGGTACAAGCAAATGAGTGAACAGAGACGCTGGTCTGCAAAAGAAAGAATGAAGCAGCCTTGCAAAGAGAAGCAGGCAAGACACCAGAAAGGACCCTAGATGGTAGGAGAAGCCTCCCATAACTGTCTGGTTCCCATGAAGCTCAGCTCCAGTACAGTTCCTACATGTGGCATGTAATTCTTCTACATTCTAGTATAATAAACCCATCATTCTTTAATTACTTTATGTTTTTGTTCCCTGTTTAAAAAAGAGAAGAGAAATAACAGTAAGGCTGTAAAATGGTAAGCGCCGTGCAAATATGAAATTACTTTTGTCTTTGACTGTCACTTAGCCACTGGGGAAAGGAGGACCAGCAAGCAGCCTGGCTCTTCTGGTAAGAGTGGCTTCAGGTGCCACCTTCCAAATAGGGTATCAAGATCTGGAGTTAGCCACTTGAGTACCCTGTGTGGCAAATGTTCAAAGGTTCTTGTTAAGGGCTGGTATGCATCAGAATTATTTGGCTATAAGCAGAATTCGAATTTAGCCTAGCTAAAGCAAAATACAAATGTATTAGGCATCTAACTGTTAAGTCCATGGAGGGGAGGGGAGCATATCCGGCATGGAGATCTGTCCTTTTTCATGTCTTTGCTTCCCTTGTGTTAGCTGCACTCTCAGGCAGGCAGTCAATCCCGTACAATTGCAAGATAGCAGCCCCAGGTTAATAGCTCTCCCAGAAAGTACATGGTTGTTTGTAGGTTCAGTCAGACTCCCAGAGATGGTTCTGATTGGCCTGATTTGGATCAGATGCTTCCCCTAAACCAACCACTTGTGGCCAACGGCATACAGTAATCTTTTTGCTCAGGCCAGGGTGGTGAATTCTTCTCTGGCGTGGGGGCATGTCAGCCTTACCTGATCATAGAGCTTGAGAGCTAGGGCAAGATCACTTGCCAGGAGAAAACCAGGCAGTGCTGGTACCAAAAGAATGGGGTAGGCATGTTGGGAGGTCTTTAAAGAGATACTCTTACCTCTTCCCACCATAGATATCAGAGACTGAAAAATCAGCAGTAAACTTTCCTGAGAAAGAAAAGCCTCTTTATTTTAAAATGGACAGAGGGACCGAACACCTTGTGGGTACGTGCTCCATACAACCAGCCCCCACCCACTGCACAAACATTAATCCGGCCTCTGCTACGGGTAACAGGTACCTGTTGATGAGTCAGTCACCATCCAGAGGCTCAGCCTCCGCACCCACAAGCTCACTGCCAGTTTCCTGAGTCATCCCATGCCCCACACAACGTGATTTGCTTTTCCCATAGTCTCTATGAATTTCTTGGGACAAATGGCCAGCTCTTGGAGCTGAAGGTTAAAAGAGGTGATTTTCAGAAACAGGAGTGCCTCTCCTATAAGCTGAGCTGGCAGAACTGCCTCAGGGGTGTGAGGGGTTTGGGGGTATGAGGTGTAGAAATGATTCACTTGCAGTTCCTGGGGTCCTTAAAATTAGATTCTTATTAAAAAATGAATTCATATTTCACTTCTACCTTTTTCCATTCACTTATTTAAACATACACACACGTGCACAAAGACAAAAAACATTTATCAACCTTTCAGATTTGAATAGCTCTGCTGTCTCTTCCTGTTTGACACCTCTCCCTTTCCTCCCTTTCAATCTCTTTCTCATTTACTCGAAAGGCAGGATTTAACACTCCCTCCCTATATTTTCGCGGCACAATGTCAGTGTCACCATTACAGTGCTTTGCAAATTGTGTGATGGCCAACTGTGTGTCTGCAAGGCTAGTCCTCAAAAAGGTCAGGAATGATGCCGGGCTCCCCTAGCATCATATACAGACTCTGGCATAACGATAGTCCTCCACCAGTGTTGAAGTAAATGAGAGAGTGAGTGAGTGAAAAATGAACAAACTGTTACAGGGCTCTGGGGCTGAGTACCATCCATACTGGAGTGTTTTCTTAGAGGTGAAGGGGCCCTCCAGGAAGGAACTGAGAGCCTTTTTCCTCCTTAGCATGATACTGAGTAGCTTCTCTACTGCAGATCATTCTAGGGACTGCTCCTGAGAGCTTAGAATATCCACACTAAAAAACAAACAAACAACAACAAAACAATTTTCAGCCCTGGCTGGGTGACTCGGCTGATTGGAGCTTTGTCCTGTACACCAAAATGTTGCAGGTTCCATCCCTGGTCAAGGTCAAGGTGCATTTGGGAGGAACATATGTTTCTCTCTCTCTCTTTCTCCCCCTTCCACTCTCTCTAAAATCAATAAACATATCCTTGGTGAGCATTAAAAAAATAATTAAAGTTTTTTAAATAAAAAATACTTTTCAATCATTGTATAGGATGACAAGCTTGAGGTCTTAAATTTGCTTCAAGACAAGTACAACAGCCTAATTACTTTCATAATGCATTCACTGTTTGGATATATTATGAAACATTCATTAAGTTCTTTATAATTAACCTGCAATTAAGTTAGATACTTATGTAGTTGTGCTGTATAAAATTCAGCAATATAAATATCAACAATGAATAATATCTATAGCTGACTCTCAGGGTCTGGAATCCTCTACCAGACAATAGGTCATTTGATTTTCTAGTTTCTATTGGAAGTCATTTAGAGGTGCTTTAAATGTTTGTAGGAAAGAGAATAATAGCAATATTCCAAGTAATTCCAATTTTAAAAATTCATGGTGAGCCCTGGCTGATGGCTCAATGGATAAGGTGCCAGCCTGGGAACCCAAAGGTCGCTAGTTCGCTTCCCATAGCTTGTGGCAGGCGAAAGGAAACCATACATTGATGTCTCTCTCCCTCTCTGTCTCTCTCCCTTCCCCTCTCTCTGAAAATAATAAATAAAATTTTTTTTAATAATAAAAATTTTTTTAATAATTAAAAAATTTCATGGTGAAATAGTGCAAAGAATTCAAATTTGCCACGGTCCTGGTAAATAAGAGGAAATGTTCCTATTTACCCACCTTTCATTTAATAAATGTTGATTGAGCATCTATTGTGCTAGGCAATTTGTCTTTAGGTAAAGATGGTGGATGAAAATGTAAGTATCTTATCCTGAGAAGAATGGGCTTAAACTCATTAAAAGAAATAAGAATTTCCAACTTACTTACTTGTTCAAAATAATGTCTTACAAGGAACCATTCCCAAAGATTCTTGTATTCACATAGCACCATCCACTTAACAGTTTTCATGTAAATATATCATATAGGCAGGACCATTATGGATCTAAATTGGCAACCAGGAAAGTGAAGTGAAGTATCCCAGATGTCACCAATGGCAAGTTACTGAGCCAGAACCAGGACCAAGTTTCTTGGCTCTGAGTCTGGTTTCTTTTTCCAGTGATTTGCCTTTAAATAGGAGGTCAGACTGGTGCAACTAAAAATGGCTTGGGAACTCAACTCTGGCAAAGACATGTTATCAAGAGTCTTTCTAAAATATGATCTCATTTTATATTTGTATGGGACCATAAAGAAATGGAAGGATTGAGACTGTGATTTTTGGCACCCATCCCTTCCTCCAATTATAAGTCTTAAGAACTAACAAAGCTTTCCCATTCACAGAATACAGCCAAGAAGAGATCAAGTTGTATATATGCCCAACACTGTTGGTAAATTGAAGGTCTCCAAAGCTATGCTCCTACAAGCTTTAAACAACTGTTCATCGGCAATGCACTAAATTTTGAATCCTTGGATGCTTCTTAAAAGCTCAGTTGGCACTTTAGCAATAGACACAAAAATCAATGGCACATGTCCTTAAAAAAATAAAAGGCAAAACACTTTAAGTTTTGCCAAGTGAAGATTTTGCTTAAATGTTCTTCAGAGTGTGGTTGATATTTAGCAATCTTAAGTGAACTGTGAAGCCCTGGTGCAATATAAATACACGTAACTTAGTGGTGGTGACTGGAAATGCCATTTATCTTGGTCACACTACTCACACACACACACTCTCTCCTTTCAGTATTACAACTAAATGGCCTCTAACAAATCTTATCAGTTTACAGGCCTAGTCAGTGTAAATGTCACTTACCAGAGACATTAACACAATGCCTTTTGGGTGGGTCTTTATCTGAGTTGATGATCTCTTGAAAACTACTGAGAGTTGTGAACAAAGGGGAAAAATTCCCAAGGGTAAATGATGTAATGTTATGGACTGAATTGTCCTTTGCTCAAATTCATCTATGGAAGCCTTAGTCCCCAGTGTATTTGAAAATGGGGCTTTTGGGAGGTAATTAGGTTTGGATGGGTTCACCAGGGAGGGTGCTCTCCTGATGTGATTAGTGCCCTTATATGAAGAGACACCAAAGAACTTGATTCCACCCTGCCCCCACACTCTCTTCACCTAGGTTCACTGCCAGAAAAACTTAATGAGCAGGCTACTGTTTGAAATTCACAGGTACAGCCCTTACCAGACACCAAGCCTGCTGATACCTTGATCTTGGAATTCCAGTCTCCAGAGCTGTGAGAAATAAAGTCCTGTTGTATAAGTCATCAAGTTTTAAATTTTGTTATGGCAGCCAGCATGAAATTAGATATATAATGTAAAGGAAAAGGATGAAATTATGCACCAAAAATCCTGGCTCATCTCTTGTCCTTGCTTAAACTCCCCTCATTCCCAATATCACAAGGTTGTTGTGAGAATACAGTGAGAGGAAGTTTGTCAAAGTGTTTGGCCCAAAGAGTTGCTATTTAGCTTTTTTTCTTGAAGAGCTTTAGTTTCATGATTCAAATAATGTGGTATTGGGAATCTGCCACTAAAGTGAAATCCAAAAATTGTATAGAAAAATAAAATGAGCCTTGGCTGGTATGGCTCGGTGGATTGAGCACCAGGCTGCGAACTGGAAGATGACAAGTTTGTTTCCTGGTCAGGGCACATGCCTGGGTTTCAGGCCAGGTTCCCAGCTGGGAGTGTGTGGAAGGCACATGTTTCTTTCCCTCTCTTTCTCCTTCCCTTTCCTTCTCTTTAAAAACAAATAAATAAATAGATATTTAAAAAATGAAAAAAGAAGTAAGTTAAGAGTACTGTAAGATGGTTTTGTTGGAAAATGCTGTAGGTTTGAACACACACATACTAATTGTTTTCAGTGAGCTTTTATGGTTTGCTTGTTTTTAAAAATCTGATAGCTTTCAAAATTTTGTTTGAGTTCCTTTGTTAGAACTCATGAAAAGTTATTGTAATTCTACTTGTTTATGTTGTGATTATTTTACAATATTTATATTGTATATATAGAAATAGTTCTATTTTACATTCTGTAACATTTTCTATGATATTTGGGAGCTAATAAAATTGATATACAGAATTTGACAAACAATTAGGAAAGTAGGAAACTAAAATACTTTGGCCTGAAGTTAAAATTGTCTATTTTTCGGCCTCGCACTTACTCTGCATTATCACAAATGACACCTACTGGCAGCATGCAATCCTTCAGCTTAGCTCTTATGGACTATACTCCTGACTTGTTTTATTGTTGCTCTATTACAATTGTCCCATTTTTCCCTCTGATGCTCTCCCCAGCCCCACCCATCCCTTACCCTCTCCCAGTCAATCCCTACCTTGTTGTCCATGTCCATGGGTCATTTATACTAGCTCCTTGATTGGAAGCTTCCTCTTTTTCCCTCCCTCCTCTCCCTGGTCATTGTCAGTCTTTTCCTTGTTTCCATGCCCCTGGTTCTACTTTGTTCATTTATTTGTTTTGTTCATTAGTTTCCTGTATTAGGTGAGATCTATGGTATTTGTCTTTTGCTACCAGGCTTACTTCACTAAGCATAATACTCTCCAGTTCCATTCATGCTATTGCAACAGGTAGGAGTTCCTTCTTTTTTTATGCTGTGTAGTATTTCATTGTGTATACCACAGTTTTTTGATCCGCTCATCCACTAATGGGCACTTAGGCTGTTTCCAGCACTTGGCTATTATGAATAGCACTATGAACATAGAGGTGCATAGGTTCTTTTGAATTGGTGTTGCAGGACTCTTCTAGTATAATCATAGCAGTGGATTTACTGGCTCAAAAACAGTTCCATTTTTAGATTTTTAAGGAAATTCCATATTGTTTTCCACAGTGGCTGCTCCAGTCTGCAATCCCACCAATAGTGCACTAGGGTTCTCTCTTCTCCGCATCCTCACCAGCACTCATTTGTTGATTTGTTAATGATGGTCATTCTGATAGGTGTGAGGGTGTACCTTATTGTGGTTTTAGTTTGCATCTCTCTGATGGCTAGTGCTGTTGAGCATCCTTTCATATGCCTAGGGGCCCTCTGCTGTCCTCCTCAGAGAAATGTCTGTTCAGATCCTATGCCCATTTTTTAAATTTGATTGTCTGTCTTCCTGGTGTTGAATTATATGAATTCTTCATATATTTTGGAGATTAAGCCCTTGTCCAAATTATCATTGGTATATATGTTTCCCCATACGATTGGTTCCCTTTCCATTTTGCTGATGTTTTCTTTAGCTGAGCAGAAACTTTTCAGTTTGATGTAGTCCCATTTGTTTATTTGTTCCTTTATTTCCTTTGCTGTAGGAGATATATCATTGAAAATATTGGTCCTGTGGGATAGCTGAAATTTTACTACCTATGTTTTCCTCTGGGATTTTCATGGTGGTTAGCTTACATTTAGGTCTTTTATCTATCTTGAGTTTATTCTGGTATATGACGTACGTTGGTGGTTTATTTTCATTTCTTTTGCAAGTCCCTGTCCAGTTCTCCCAACACTATTTGTTGAAGAGGTTATTTTTACTCTATTTTATGCTCCCACCCCCTTTATCAAAACATTAATTGAGCCCTGGCTGGTAGCATAGTAGATAAGGCGCCAGCCTGTGAACCCAAAGGTCGCAGGTTCGATTCCCCAGCCAGGTCACATAACAAGGTTGCAAACCAGGTCTCCAGTCAGGTCTATGGCTAGAGGCAGGTGTCTCCACATTGATGTCTCTTTCCCTCTCTGCCTCTCTCTCTTCCCCTCTTCCTAAAAATAATGAAATAAAATATTTTTTAAAAAACACACATTAATTGACCATAGAGATCTGGGTTATTTCTGGGCTATTTGTTCCATTAATCTTTATGTCTGTTTTTATGCCAGTTCCAGACTGTTTTTATTACAGCAGCCTTATAGTATAGTTTGATATCAAATATTGTGATTCCTCCTACTTCGCTCTTCTTTCTCAAGATTGCTGAGGCTATTCAGGGTCATTTTTGGTTCCTTATAAATTTTTGAAATATTTGTTCTAGATCTGTCAAATATGTCACTGGTATTTTAATAGGCATTGCATTGAATCTATAGATTGCTTTGGGTAGTATGGACATTTTAATTATGTTAGTTCTTCCTATACATGAACATAGTATATGCTTCCATTTATTTGTATCTTCCTTCATTTCTTTCTTCAGTGTTCTGTAGTTTTCTGAATATAGGTCTTTTATCTCTTTAGTTAAATTTATTCCTAGGTATTTTATTTTTCTTGTTGCTATAGTAAATGATATCTTTTTCTAGTTTCTATCTCTGATATCTCATTGTTGGTGTACAAAAATGCCTTTAATTTCTGAATATTTACTTTGTATTCTGCTAGTTTGCCAAATTCATTGATTATGTTGAGTAGTGTTTTGGTGGAGTCTATTATAGAGTTTTCTTTGTATGCTATTATGTCATCTGCAAATAACAGTTTTACTTCCTCCTTTCCAATTTGGGTGCCTTTTACTTCTTTATCTTGTCTGAAAACTGTGACTGAAACTTCTAAAATTATGTTGATAAAAGTGGGGAGAGTGGACACCCTTGTCTTGTTCCTGAGCTTAGGGGAAAGGCTTTTAGTTTTTGCCCTTTGAGTAAGATGTTAGCTGACCTTTATTATGTTGAGGTATGCTCCCTCTATTCCCACTTCACTGAACATTTTTATCCTAAATGGGTGCTATATTTTATCAAATGCTTTTTCAGCATCCATTGATATGATTGTATAATTTTTGTATTTCATTTTGTTTATGTGTCATGTTTATTGATTTGCAAATGTTGTGCCATCCTTTCATCCCTGGGATGAATCCCTCTTGATCATGATCTGTGATCCTTTTAATGTACAGCTGGATCCAGTTTGCCAATATTTTGTTAAGGATTTTAACTTCTATGTTCATCAGCAATATTGGCCTGTAGCTTTCTTTCTTTGTTGTGTCTGACTCTTTTTTAAGTAGTGTTTTATTTTGGAGCATATTTAGATTTGTGTATAATTTTGAAGCTCTAGTACACAGAATTTCAATAACCCCCATATCTAGTTTCCCTATTGTTAACATCTTACATTAGTTTGGTATATCTGTCACAATAAATAAGCTAACATTGGTATCTTATCGTTAACTAACATTCATACTTTATTCACATTTTTGTAGTTTTGATTCAACTTTCTTTTTCAGTTCTAGGATCCATGTCACATTTAGTTATCATGTTTCTGTAAGCTCTTCTTGGCTGTGACTGTTACTTGGACTTATGTTGTTTTTAATGCCCTTGACTATTTTGAGGAATCCTGATCAGGCATTTTGTGGGATGTCCCTCAGTTAGGATTTGTCTGATGCTTTTCTCATATTTAGATTTGGGTTGTGGAATGTTGGGAGGAAGACTCCTACAGACACCTTAATTACTTGAATTTGAGAGTATTCCAATAGAGAGTTAGAGAATTCTCTACCATAAGGAAAAATATTTTGGTCTGAAGCATCATGGTCCACAGTGGACAGCTCACAATTAAGAAAGTGCTACAAATTTGAGAGAATCTTCCAGTAAAGTCTATTCTCTTCATAGACTTAACTAACCTCAGGGTGCCACAGATTGCCACAGATCTGTCCACTATCTTCAATCCTTTCTTTCTGAAGACTTTCAACATATTCATCTATATAAGTTTTCTGTGGAAAAAAAACTACCAGTTTTTAATGGAATTTAACTGGAAAACAGTACATATTTCTAGAAATACCCTTATACAAGCAACATTACTGAATTGCATTAGATATTGGAAGCCTTCATATTATCCTGAACATGAGTGCATGAATGAGTACATGGGACTATGTGCTGAAGAGAACTCCTGTAATTCTGCTGACAAGGATTCCTTTACCAGGAGAATAGTCAGGTTAATGGCGTCTCTTGGCACCAAGCACATGGGATGCTTTAAAAAATGGAGCGACAGCTACAGCATCTAGAGCTAGGTCATTGTGGACAGACTGGTCCTACAACTCAGGCAAACCAAGTTTGAATTTGAGTCTAAGCAACTGGAGAAATCCTGAAATACTTCTGCTAAGAATTAACTACTTTATTTTTCCCACAAATACTACACTGGTTAGAAAAAAGGGAAAACAATTTTCCATATATAGAAAAAATATAAATATAATATTATACACATCATATGTTCTGTGTTTTGTTTTATAATTGATAAAAATTCTTTAATGTCTGTGTTTATTTAATTTCTTTATAATCTCATAGTAATATTTATAATTATTCTGCTCTATTCAGGTATAACAATAATCACTCAAATTCACTTAGAGCTTATCTGTGTTTTATATATTTTATCCCATTTTATCCTGTTTACGTCTATCTATCTGTTGTAGATACTCACTGTCCTTTTTCTATAAATGAAAAAAATGAGGCTTAAAGAAGTTAAATAACTTGCCTAAGAATGCATAGATAAAGTCAGAATTTGAATTCAAGGCAAGAACAGTTTGGCTTCAAAGTCCCAGCTCCTACTAAGTTAAACTATCTTTATGTCAACCATCTATTTTAAAATGCCATCTGTGAGAGTAAGGATCATGTCTTTTCTTTTCTTAATAGTTGGGACCTCACAATTAATTTTCATCTACATAGCACATGTTCAATAATATTTGAAAGTAAGGAAGAGGGTGATATATTATTACTACTGATTAGTATTATCAAGGTAAAAAACATTATCTCATCCTAATTGACCTGAAGGTCAATAATAAGACAAGGGAAGGCCAACTATTCAGCAGTCCTGTTACCTGGAACCAGAGCAAGAGTGGCTTGATTCTTCATGTTAATAGAAATCTGAAATATAGGACTTCCAGCAGATCAGGCGATGATGAGCTTTGAAAAGACATTTTGCTGTTACTCATGGTTCTCAAGAGGAGGAGACATGCCGTCTCTCCAGGGCCACAGTGGGAAGTACCATGGTTGGTCAAGATGGGGAGGGAAAGAGAAGAACTAAGGGCAAAAGGCTTTATCATAGTTTCTTCAGGAAAGAATGGGTGAGCAGGGGAAACAGGCTTAAAACTGGCTAGCTTGAATAGTTTCACAAGGCTCTGAGGTATAGGGGCTGTGCCTGATTGCCTGGTACCTGGCCCTGGGGTAATGAGGGTAGGTGGGCTGTGAAAGCCTGATAAAGAAGGTGGCTGGGATGTGGGATCTGGGTGGGTTGGTTTATATTAGAAAAGCACTTATGGTCAAGTTGTTTACTATCTCTAGGAACTGGCTGACCCTCGGATATATAAGCCCTCCAGGGTCAGAAAGACCCTAAGATGTCAAAACAGAAAATAAAAGACATAGTTAATACATGCTAGCTAGAAGACTTCTGTCCATTTTAACTTGGGAAAGGCATACAAATCTACCCCTAAGTCGGATAGACATAACCAAAGCTAATTCAGCTATAAAAGACTGAGGTAGGTCATAATGCCCTGTAACAGAACCCCTCATATGTAAACAAAACAAAACAAAAAGGCAATGACAACTGGAAGGTCAAATGCAACTATCTGGGCCTATAAAGACTTGTCACAAGCTATTGCTTCCATCTTTATAAGAGTGCAAATTCCACTGCACAAAGTTTAGTGTCCACCAAACGTTACAAAATAGAGTTGCAACTATTTCTCTTAAATCCATTTTATTAGCGGTACATTCCATAGTGTAATGCATGTAGTACACACACACACACACACACACACACACACACACACGAACAAACACATAGCGGCAGTTTACTTAAATGTCAGCTCAGCATTCGACACCCTCCACCCCTCCTGCCACCACACTCCATATCACACATTCTCAAGTCTCCTTTTAGTGGGTCTAAGCTCAAATGGCTGAATGGGCCTTTTTGTTTTTCTCCAAAGCTTTGAAATACATTGAGACAAAGTAAAGCTAGACCTGCCTATTTTGACTTCACAGCTTCCTTAATAGCAGAAGCAGTATTTTCAAACCCGAGAGTGCTGATTACCCCCGGAAATGTCTTCTTCATAGTCAGGGCAAAATCAAACACCACATTATCTCAAGTTTCAGCAAACACTTTACTCTCCTCATTGAAGTCTCAAAACTGCCGGAAGCCAAAGGCTGATCAAGTCCTTTGGCCAGAAGTGTGGGTGTTCTACAAAAAGAAGAAAGAAGTTGGATATACAGATATAAGCCTCTTTTAACAGTATTTCTGTGTATTTTTCCTTGGCAGAGTCCCCATCCAGACTTGAATAAATTAGGCACAGTGTCGATAGAAGTAAAAGAAGTAATCTGTAAAGAATATCCCAGCAAAATAAGGGTCCTTTCAACAGTCACCTAATTCCTGTCAGAATAGGAAAAAAAAAAAAAAAAAAAAAAAAAAAAATTATCACTACTGTAAGAATTGGCTGTAGTTAAAATGTACTTATTTAATTATTTTCCTCACTGAAATGTGAAAAACAACAACAAAGCTTACCGGGGCAGCTATGTGAAAATGGTCTGCGCTATCAAAGAATGGAGCTATATGTGGCTGGAGGCAGGTGAAAAGCAACCATACATTGATGTCTCTCTCCCTCTCTGCCTCTCTCTCTTCCCCTCTTTCTAAAAATAATAAAATAAAATCTTTAAAAAGAAAAAAAAAAAAAAAGAATGGAGCTATAGGGAGGCTTCAAACGTGCTGATATCCCTAAATAATGGATGAATGAGAGATCCATTTCACGACCACGTTTTACACTTCAGTGGAAAGAGTACAGGCAGAGAAAGCATTTCTTTGGCTGCTGTAGGAGAGGTATTGGAGACAACAACTTTTGATAAGGGTTGCTAGAATAGCCGCAGCTTCTGACGAGGCTGAGGCTGAGCAAGGCCTGGGGAACGAGGCTGAGGCTGAGCAAGGCCTGGGGAACGGAGTTGGCCATCTGGGAAACACTGCCATGTGGCTTGAGGCATCTCTCTCTCTCAGCAGGGAGCAGAAGCTGCACCACGATTCTACACAGGGTGTGATGCCCAGGGGCCAGAAAAGATTACCTGTGTCATTTCATGGGAGATTTCTCCATAGTTCTGCACCTCCTCGGGTTGCCTTTTCCTCTGGAAACATATATTTCCAAGGGTGAATTTGCACTGGAAGACTATCAATGGGCTGTGTTGTGCTTCCAAAGACAAAGGAAAGAAAGGGTAAATGGAGAAGCAGCTACTACCTCCTGACAGGCTACACTTTAATAAGTAGGAACATAATATCTTGGAAACCCATTTAAGGCTCCAGATAATAAGCACTTTATTACACAGAGCTCCCTGATGCTGTTACGCTAGCTCACATCTCAGTATAGCAGAAAGAAAGTCAATCTCAGGTACCATTGCTATGGACTGAATGATCATGTTCTCCCCAATTATAATATTGAAGTCCTAACCTCTAGTGGGATATGGTGGAACCATCGTTAGCGAAATTAGTGCCATTGTAAAAAGCATCCCAGAGAGCACTCTCACCCCTTTGCCATGTAAAGACTCAGCAATATGCCCATTTATGAACCAGAAAGCAGACCCTCTTGAGATACCAAATCTTCTGATGCCTTGATGCTGGGCTGCCCGACCTCCAGAATGGCAAAAATCAAATGTTTGTTGTTTACGCCACCCAGTCTGTGCTATTTTTGTTATAGCAGGCTGGACTCCTGAGGGAGCCAATGATGGTCTCTAAAACCTATCCCCATGATTTTAATTACCTCCACATCAGAACTTCTAGCTATAGATTTTATAATAATTTTGGCCTATATTCTTTCCCTTTCCACTGCAGCTAAAATTGCATCATTCTGAAGTTTCCAGGGTTTCAGATTCTGCAAAATCCTGTTCTGGGTAGATTTTGTTTGAAGCAGCAAGGCTAACAAACATGGGTGAGGGGGGTGAGACCCACTGGAAATGACCAGCCTTTTAAGGCTATCAGAGTGGAAGGCCTGCCAGAAAGAGTGGTTTTCTTTGGAGGTTGGCCCCTTCATCATCATGAGATTCATCTGTGTCTGGAAACAATTTTTTTTTGCACAAGTGGGACAACCTATAATCTCAGTTGAGTATAAGTGCTATTTTAACATCATCCACATTAGACAAATGGCCAATTTAGTGGCTCGAGATGAATCTTCTGCCACTTGAGGGGATTTACCATTGAGGCTTATTTTTCTCCATGGAGGGTATGAATAAAGAAATGCTGCTCAGGGTTCCTCTGGGATGCTAGAGAGTGGTAGTACCTTTGGCTCCTAAGAATAGTACATTTATTAATTTTTACTCTGCCTTAAATTATGGTGGGTTCTGAGTCATGAAATATTAGCTGCTAGAAACAAACCTTTCCAAGGCAAGCAGGGGGTGGGGGTGGTGAGAGTCATTAGCTCATCATAGAAGCAGAGTTGACAAGAGAGGTGGCTGAAGCCTGAGTGAAACCTGGAAAGAAACAGTGCAGGTAGGGAGGACAATGGAAGGAGAGCAACAGAGGGAGCAAGAGGAGCACAGAGGACAGGGAAAGAGAGAGGAAAGGAAGGGGAGAAGGGAGGAAATGTGAAAGGAGCAGAAAAGGAGAGGCTAAGATCAAGAGACACAAAATAAAAGCCATCTATCTTCATGGTAAGAAGTAGCTCATTGCATGCTTTTTGGGTGAAGTGGGTCACAATTAATCAAAATGGATAAGAATGGAGATTTGTGATTTTGGAGGAAAGCAGTCATAATAAAAGCTCCCATTTATCAAGTGCCTACTATGTGCCAAGGAGCAGCAACGTCCTCACGTGTCTCATCTCATGGGGAAGGCAGGAGTGTGTGGTCAGAACAGGGGCCGAATTTGAAGCTCAGCTTCACCTCTTACAAGCTCTGAATTTTGTGATGGATTTTTTGACTTCTCAAAACCCGTGTTCTCATCCAAAAAATATAAACTAGGAAAAGCAATACCAACCTTGGAGTTTTGTTGTGAGGATTATATATATGGCCCAGTACCAAAGTATAGAGTGTCTGGCTTACTGTCTATGCTTGGCAAATGGTCGATAATAATTTCACTATTACTAACAGGGATTCCCACAGCAGCTCTACTTGTTATGGTATAATGTCAAACTCATTTTACAGATGAGCAAATAGTAGTTCAGGGAGAATAAGTGGTTTCTCCAAGATTACAGAATTAGTAAGTGACAGAGACACGTTTGCACCCTGGTCTGCCCAATTCCAAACTCTGACTCCTATTTTGACCTGTCCTGGGTGAAGGAGGTGCTGTGTGCATTAGCACTGTTACCAGGAGCTCACAAAATGTTCAGTGCCCCTACCCAGGGCCATGCCCCTGCTCTTGGTCCCACCCCAGTTCAAAGGGACATAGCCAGGGACAATCTGCAGCTTGTGAGCAAGTGTCAGACCTAAGGTCACTTCCACTCACAGGTGTAAGTGTACAGCCCAGACCCTTTCCAGTCCACTGGAGGGAGGGAGCCTTGAAAATCCCAGCCTTCATTTTGCAAACCCCTTCCAGACAGATAACTTTCCATCTCCAGACTTACTGATCAAATTGTAAAATAAATTCAAATTGGCTATTCATACCATAATAAAAATGAAATTGTTTTTTTTACAGCTAGGCACCTACTTGATTTCCAGGGAGAATTTGACATTGGTGGGTGTGTGCTTATTAACAGGAACATCGTAATTGTAATTTCCAGACCTGATTATAGACAAAGTAAAAACCACAAATCAAAATATGCAGGAAATGTTTCAAAAGGCTTTTTGCCTTCCTTATATACTATGTAAAATAAAATATTACATAATAAATACATAAAATGAAATTTAACATGGTATAGTTTTATTTTTCAGATACATAACTGTCAAATTGCACAGTGATTTCTTTTAGGTCTTAGTATATAAAATATACCACAAAGGTGATACTTTGTTAGAACACATAGACAAAGTAATGGAAAGTCAAATTCCAGGCCAAGTGCATAAAACTAAACCCAAAGGGAATATAATTCCAGTTCCCCTAAGGAGACACAGATTTCAGAAGACAAAGGAGGCAAAGGCCTCAAACTAACAATTCCTCTGGAAAACAGGATTGGAAATAGTAAATACCAGCTTTTCTACTGTAAACCACTCTCTTTTAGCAGGAAATATTATGCACTTTAAGTACATGAACCAACTAAAATCACTGTAGTCCTAATTACCACTTACTAATGGAGATAATTGCAACACAGAAAGCTCATACGGAGATTCCTTCCTCCTACTCTTTAAGAGAGAAAGTTGGAGAAAATCGGGAGTTGCTTTGATTTCATATTGAAATGAGAACTCTAGCAAAAAAAAAAAAGGCTTATCATATCTAAGTCCTTCCGACCTAGTCACCTTTTCTTTTCTTTTTTAAGATTTTATTCATTATTTTTAGAAGGGCAGGGGGTTAGGAAGAAAGGGAGAGAAACACCAATGTATGGTTGCCTTTTAACCTGCTTCCAGCCGGGGACCTGGCTGGAGACCTGGCTTGCAGCTGGTTATGTGCCCTGACTGGGGAATTGAACCTGCCTTTTGGGTTCACAGGCTGGTGCCAAACCACTGAGCCACACCAGCCAGGGTGTCGGTCATCTTTTAACTTACATGTACAGGCTACTTAAAATCAGGTAAATGAAACAATAGCCAGTCATTTTAGACTCTCTGTAACAAATACTAAAGTTAAGTTGTTAAAAATTAGAATGCAAAAATAAAGGAAATAGATCTGCATTGGGTTCAACAGAGCTTTGCTCAACTGGAGGAAGATGAGAGAAACAGGATTCATCACCCCTCCCCCGTGCTTCCAACATCTGTGTGCTTCACCGCAATCCAACTTAGTAAAGGAAAAAGGGATGTGCAGGGAAAATAAAACATCTCGTCAACGTTCTGAATTCCACCCTGAATCTCTTACTCTTCTTCCTTCTGTCACCCTTAATTGATTAATTAATTAATATCTGTCTCTCTGGCTTTTTCTAGTTTAACGAACCTCAGGTCCCTTCATGGCAAAAGAAGGATAAGTGATACCAAGTGACAGGGATTCTTGTGAGAACCCAATGTGGTAATAAATGTAGAGGTCCTAAACACATCATAAAGCACCATGCATTATTAAAGACTCAGGACCATTGACTTGAAGCCTAAATTACATCGGATTGAAAAAAATAAGGCACAGGATGTATAGGATTTGAGGCACTAGTTTAAAAACGCCAAGTCTTGTCTTTAACTTAGCAGGCACTCAGTAAATATTTATCAAAGAAAGAAAAATGGCCCTTATTCTTAAGCCTACAACTTGCACATGGTGTTTGGTAAGCCATTTGCACTCTGCTCTAGACCCACAGCCATGACCTCTCTACAGTGGTGACCCAGCGCACGCTGGAGATGGAAGCTGCTGCTAACTTTTCCTCCTTGATGAAAAAGCTAAGATAAGCTGTGGTTTTTTTTCCAGCAATTAAAATAACGACATCTCTTGTTATTTACATATACAAAGGTCAGTTCGCTCATAATTTGAAGCCACTGGCAACAACGTCTTTCTTGTCTATAAAATTAACCAGCAGCTCGGCCCCTCTGGTCCAACCGGTCAGGGAGTCAGCCACAGAGCTGCCCCTCACATTTTTGCTTTGGTGTACCCATTAAACTAGAGGACGGGGACTCCTGGAGCCGGGGTTTGTTGCCCTTCCATAATACCACCGTTTTTACAATTCCCTCTCCCACTCTGTAACACAGTGTAACAAAGGTGTTTTCACTTAAGGAGCCATGTAAACCCACACTGTTTTTGCCATATAACTTTGGCTTTCATTCCAGTCACCAACACCCAGAGCACTATGTAAATTCCAGGAAAAAACTGGGGTGTAAGGGGGAGGCTTACCCACCCGCATTGGAAGCTTCTTTTGCAAAACCGATGATCTATTATTTGCTGGATTTCCATAATCTGAATAGAACTGATAGTTGTATCAATCCCTGGAATGAGAAGTCAAGAAAAGAGTCAACTCCCCTGCAGAGGAAAAGAGTACTGTGCTCCAGCGCAGTGTCTAAATTTCAGAATGCAAATATGTTTCCTCGATAAATGGATTTCATTTGCATTCAAATGGAAGAAAGAAGGAGGAGAAGGAAGGGGAGAAGGCATTTTTATTGTGGTTATAGTACATTTAAGAAAACTGAAAAAAAAATTCCCAGGTTTCAACAGATAGCCTCATAATATCAGAAAGAATTTCTGGATCCTGCAAGTCCTGCTAAATTAAAATTTATTGAAAATGCCTTTTAAAATGAGAAAACAGAAAACAAACTAAAAATATTGTCAGGAAAAAAAATGGAAGAAACAGGCAGGAAGTTCAAATAAATTATCAAAATCCATGGAGACCAACCACCACTTGTCCAATAATGGGCAACGTTTCTCACATCCCCTCTCACAATCAAGCTGGCTTTGGGTATAAAAACAGATCTTGGTTTGTGTCTGCTTTGGGGACCAGCCTCTGTCCCTGTCCTTCACTCCAGGAACTAGAGCTTGTAGTGCTCTGCCTGGCTCCCTGTGTCCAAGAATAAAGTCACTTAAATTTAAACGTTCAGTCACTCTTCCAGTCCGGGCTGGTTAGCTTATCTCCTGCCATGAATGATATGCTTCTGTCTCCTGAAGAGGAAAAAAAATCTGTCAGTCATTAAAGTTTATTCAGGATGAGAAGAAACCCAGTGCGTGCCCTAGCTTGCCTCTGTCAATGAACTGGCCCCCCACTTTTTCTCCCACCCACCTTTCAGCCTATCATATCCCTATCACGTTGCTTACAGAAGATTCTTTCCCTCCTCCCAGAAATGATCTGCTTTGAGCTAAATTGTGTCCCCAGAATTCTCACTGTGAAAACCTAACCCCTGGTCCCTCAGAATGTAACTATATGTGTAGATGTGATTAAATTAAAATGTGGTTGTTAGGGTTAGCCTTAATCCAATCTGACTTCCAAGAAGAGGAGATTTAGACAAAGAGGGTGGGTGCATAGAGGAAAGATATCGTAAGGCCGCAAGGAGAAGTGGCCATTTGTGAGCCAAGGAGCCATGCCTTAGAAGAAACCAGGCCTGCTAACACCTTGATCTTGGACTGCTAGCCTGCAGAACTGCAAGAAACTATTTCTTATATAGCTCCTTCCTCCTTTCTAATACCAGAGCATTTATTACTGAATCTTCTATGTGGTGGTCAATCAGTGGTATAGCTATCATAATGTCAAAGGGCATGTTATCTCTATTGTTGACAATTCCACAATAGGAAACTTCTATTAACTGTCCTTGAATCCTCTGTAGTTCCTGCATAACAGGACTCACTCAGGAATAAATCACGCTTAAGGTAAGCACCGAGGAGAGGAATTGATCATTGGTGTGGAACCGGAACCTGCCTATGGAAAAGGAAGCTGGGGAAGTGGTTATGATCCATCATAGCCAAAAAGGCATTTTAAATGCACTTTTGAAAAGGTTACCATTCAGATGATTGTTGCTAAGGCTATGGGGGAAAAATTATGTATCTTTTTAACGTGGACAGTGAACACAATCATTTAGTAGATTGCTAAACAAATCTAATAAAAGAATTAAAAAATTTTTGTGTTTTTTTTTTTTTTTCTTAGTGCTCAAAACTGTATTACTGGAAACAGGTACTCAAACAAGTGCATGTATACATAGCAGTACTACTGACACCCAGCCAAAGGTGAAAACAATCCATTAATGAATAAGCAAATTATGTTATAGACCCACACAAGATTATTAAACCATTAAAAAACCTACTGAAACATGTTACAATGTAGATAAATCCCACAAACTTTACGCTAAATGAATGAAGCCAGTCAGGCACAAAGGAGTGCATTTTATATAATTCTATTTATATGAAATATCCAGAATAGGTAAATCCAGAGACAGAACAGACTCCTTCCTGCTTGCAAGGACTTGAGGGAGGGAAAATAGGAGGACAACTGCTTGTTAGAATGGGGTTTCCTTTTGGAGTGATGAAAATGTGGAACTAGGTAGAGTTGGTGATGTATAACACTGTGAATACAGTAAATGTGGCATTCTTTTTAATGTGCAGATTTTTCAAGTATTTGTACTCTTTATTGCATTTGTTCATTTGCATTAAACAATATAATTTTATATTTTTAAATATAGTTTTGGAGAAAACACAACAATATTAATCTCCTTTAACAAGAGCCATAAATTAATACAACTTATATATGGTGCTTTCTTCCAGGGGAAGAATAAAAAGGCACAATCTACAACAAGTTTCTGTATGAAATTTCAGGATAGGAAGAAGCAAAAGTAATAGTGGGCATTAGTTGGGGACAATCAATCATAATGATAGGGGACTCAAATGTTGGAAAATTTTAGTTTCAGGCAACAGCTAATAAACTTAGTAATTGATGTAAGTAAAAGCTACTGACTTAGGAACTGAAGGTATGACCCATCTTGACTATAGGACACAAAGGCCCCTGCCTAGGACACAGATGAAAGAATGCTGCAGCTTTTACATCATTAACTTTTCCCCTGAATTCCAAACCCCTTACCTGTACCTTTCTTCTCCTTATAAAAAGGAATTTTTTATAGTGGAATATAAGACAGTCTGTTAGGGTGCAAACCTGCTGTCTTCTCAGATTGCTGACCATCTGAATAAAGCAACCATAAAGATTCAATCCCTATCTCTGCTTATTGGATCTGGTAGATGATAGGCAGCACGAACACCAGCTTTTCTGGTTTCAGTAAGTCTCTGTCCTGGCTAGTACTTCCCTCTCTAGGTGGATGGGCTTCTGTACTTGACTGCTCACCTAACTGTGAGCCTCTGGAAGAAAGTCTCTTGGTTACTGTTGTATCCTCACATAAGGCAAGTTCAGGCTCAAATGTGAGTGCTCAATAAATATTTGTGGGAGGATGGAAGAGAGACAAGGGAAGGCCAATCAAATACCCTCCAGAAACATGTTTCCTGTTGCACACTTCCAGGGGAAGTTCCCAGGGGATGGGTGCAGAGGGATGCAGACGATGGACATGGGAAGCTGAGCTCCTTCACCTTGTTAGTAAGTGGGAGTGAGACAGAAATTAAAGGCAAGTTTCCTGAGCATCCTCCCCAATACAATGCTTTGCGTGAAGAAGAAAATATCCTGATGTATGAGAATTTCCTCTAAAATGGAATATTTAATTCCCTTTAAATATAAATGTATGTGCTATTGAAAAAGACCCCTAGATTTCTTGGATTCCAGCTACTCCAATAATAATTTTCAAACACATGTCTTCTGCTATGAGTTTTGCTTGGGATTGTTTCCACAGAAGGCTTCGAATTTACAAGGCAAATGAGGCATACAGAGAAGGGGAAAACAGAACTTCTCCACTCCCCTGTTTTCTTCCCCTACCTTTTGTTCTACTTTCTTGTTGAATTTGCAGGTAAGAGATTCATTATAAATTCTATAAATAGAACTACAGAGTTGCCTCACTTTCACAGAAGCGAGTTCTTAAGTTTCAGAAGACTGGAACCCAATGATAGGATTTAGCATCTGATAACAATATATTTTTTTAACAGTAATAAAAAAGTGAAGTTGAGAAGAGATCATCTGGCAGATTTAGGATTACAAAAATAGCTTTTGAAAAGCAGGATTGGAAATACCAAATTTTAAATCTCCTATAAAACACCTCCAATTTGTCACTTCTCTGAGAAAAAAAAACAAAAAACAAAAAACTAAACAAAACAAAAAATAAAACCTATTCAGTTTTGAAAGGCTGGTTATTAAAAAACCATAAATGTTCCTATTGTTATACATTAAGTGGCTCTCATTTCATACATGCCTTCCAGTAATATTCCCTATATGCTTCATACATTCCCAATGGTTTTCATTGTAAAGTTGAAGCTATATTTCATAACCGGTAGACAAGATCTCTCAATAAACTAAATTAGAAACTTCTGCAGAGGAGATTTAAGATAGTGTCCAACCGAAGCACATCCTGTTGTGGTAGAGTGTGCATGTTGCACTACTTGTAAAACTGTGCTGCTGGCTGAGCTCCAATACAGCATCTTGGATACCTCTTTCTTTCCTGACTGCACCAGACCCAGACCAACAAAAATGTCAGTGAGCCCAATCAATTGATGACTGAGTCCTTAACACAGGGAACCATTTTCTGTTGGCCATTTGCTCTTTTTAGAGTCCTAGTCTCCAGAACAAAATAAACATGAATTCCACATGCTTTTTTACTTTGTGAAATTTTTAAAAAACCTTCTCCAAATCTCTGTAAGTCTGTAGCATTCCATAGCTTCCCGTCCCCACCCTTTACTTTTTAACATCTGTCAGGGGAAGGAAGTCCCCTGTCTATACATGGTTGGACCTTCCAATGGGGTCAGCCTAGGAGCCAGCCTTGGAGTTAATCTTACCTTTGGAACCTCTGGAACACTGGGCTCTAGAGGTAATGGCTTAGCAACTTTGAGCAGGCTGATGTCACCCTCTATGCATACAGCCTCCTTCGTCCCAGTGTATGGTTGCCTTTTTCACCTGCCTCCAGCTGAGTTCCTGGCTGGAGACCTGGCTATGAGCTCTGCATGCACAACCACTGCTGTTGTGGGAGAGCAGAAAAACATGTGTGGAAATGCCAGCATTCTCCAGCGCCCAGCCACAGTGGAAGTAGGAGAATGGGTGTGGAAACGCCTGTACTCTCTGTAGTCATTTACCCTGCCCCTGCAATAAAGCATGCAAAAAATTCCTAAAGGCTCTGCACAAGTTCTTCTTCCTCACTGGACCAGAGCCCTCCCCACTGCCATCATTTGGTGGTCTCAGACCCAACAAGATTGGGTGTGACAACATCTAACTGTGCTGTCTACGTAAATCTTTATGGGTTCCATACAATGAAATCTACTCCATCATATTCTGTCGGTTTCTCAGGGGAGTTAAAAACACCCACTTTCCTCTTCCTGAGAAGATTTACCCAAAACTTTTATCAAATGGGGGATGAGGGGGAATAACTTTTCTGAAAGACATATATATACAATCAACTTAGGCCCAGAGGAAGAATCATGGCCTGAGTTCAGCACATCATAAACATGATGATTTTTTATTAACTTTTTACTAGTAGTTTTATTCCTCAGAAAAGAGGTTCATGAATGTGTTCTAGGAGCTTGGTACATGGTTACACAGTCTTTCATCCCTCTGAGAGTTTTTTCTTTTTAGCCCTTAAGTGTTTTTTTAAATTTATTTTTAGCCCTTAATTTTTAATGGGTTTTCAATACTTCAGAAACATCTGGTTGAAAACAATGTTTGCCATTTTTTTCCTCTTTTGGATTTAGGACCCCAGTGTTACATGGTTCCCTAACAGAGGGAAACCTGACCTGCAACTGCAGAGAAGTGCCTTTCTTCAGACCCCAGAAATGTCCCACACCACACACATCTCCATGGTTAAAGGTGAACTTGCAGGGGGCCGGGGGTGGGGGATGCTGAAAGGGCTTTTTTTAAAAAAGATTTTTATTTTATTATTTTTAGAGAGATGGGAAGGAAGTGTGACAGAGAGGGAGAGAGACATCAATGTATGGTTGCCTTTTTCACCTGCCTCCAGCTGAGTACCTGGCTGGAGACCTGGCTTGTAACTTGGTGCCCTGGCCGGGAAACAAACTAGCGACCTTTGGGTTTGCAGGCCAGCGCCTTTCCACTGAGCCACACACCAGGATCCTGAAAGGGCTTTTGAGAATCACAAAGTGAACACCTTTTGCAGCTTCTAGAGTTGATCCCAGCCATATGCACACACTACGTCCAAATAACTGGATGCAGAGAGGGAAAGAACCCAACACAGGGGACCCAGATTTCAATTCCAACTGTGATAATAACTAACTGCAGAACCTCAAGCAAGGTTCTGGGCCTCTGTTTCATCAGCTGTAAAATAAGAGTAGTTTGGTGTAAATGAAAGGTTCTCCTAGCCTGAGGACTTTGGCATTTTAGGTGGTTGCATAAAGTGCTATGTCTATACACTTGAACAGTGACAACCCTCCCGCAGATTGGTAATATTTTTTAAGTGTCACTACTGGATTCACAAAATTAATTTGATTAAAAACTTAACTGAGTTTCTAGTTCCATTTCTCCCTGTACATATTTTCTCAGTCAAATGATTGTAAAGGTATAATGAATTAATAATGCATTCTTGGGGTCAAAAAGTCAGGGTGCTACTGGTAGAGCTGCTATCTGACATTGTGTGACTCTAAATTCCCCAAAGTGTTCAGATTTCCTGGAGGTGAAAGTAAATAGAATGTTTAAATTTCATTTTTCTCCACTTGAATGAGGGAGGAGTGAACAACTTTTCTAATAAATCAGGGAGCTGGGTAAAGCAGAGCTTAACTTTCGTTTTTAGCTGAGAAGCTGACCCATGTGTCTGAGAGGACACAGCCAGGCACCTGAGTAGCTCTTCTTTCTTTAGGAATCGCTTGGTGGTGGTGGTGGGCGGGGGGTGGGGAGGCAAGGCTCTCCTGTAGTTAAGGACATGGAAGAAGAGCAGACACTCCTTGTCCCAGAGAAGAGAGCAACAAACCTGCAGATGAAGAGCTGGTTGCTACAGCAGTGAGCTTGCTCAAAGGTCAAGAAACCTTGGAAATGAAAACTGGATCAGTCAATGACCTCTTCATATAGAGAATCTGTTGTTACCAGTACTTCTCTCTTAGGTAAGGCTGTCTCTTCTGAGGACTGCTCTCAGAAAAAGATACCATGTGTCCCCAAGGAGGACTCCAAGGTAGGAAGAGGATTCAGCAGCCACAAGGTTTCATGTATTTTCACAAGGGAAGGCTTTGGGTATTTAAAACTTCTGAGAATATGATGACTGAAACAAATTCCTTTCTTCAAACTGAACGTTTATCTTCACCCTATAGTGAGGCATATTTCCCAGTTCAGTCAGAAACTGCTTTCATGAGGAAACCATTGCCTTCTGGAGATGTGGGGAAAATCCTCCACGCATCTGCTTCCTTTTTGGAAAAATGGGGTAATAACTGCCTATCTTTTAGGTTTGTAAAGATTAAGTGATTTATTTATGTTGACTACTTATGACAGTGCCCTGCATACAGGAGTACTTCATTACATGAAAATAATGATGATTTGTAAAAGTTACTTATTCAAGATTAGGATAAGAAATAATATTAAAAGGAAAAAGAAAGCACATTGTCACCCAAAAACTTCCACCACTGACCATATTCTACGCATCAGTCACTAGGGTGGCTCAAACTAGCTTGGCTCATCTTCCCCCAGATGCATGTTAGGGCTGCATTCCCCCAACTGTTTTGAAATTAGACATGACCAATGTCACTTGCTGTTAGCACAGCATCCTAATAAACTATATTAATATGTATTTATTGCTATTATTTGCATCATCATTATTACTTTAGACACTTAATATGTGCATATAGAACATTTCCAAAAACAATAAATTAGCATGCATTTGGATGTGTTGTGATTAATCTTACTGAGATAATTACAACTTTAGCCCTGGTTCAAGTTTCCATGTTTTATTTTCACACAAAATTCTGTTAATTAAAAAGCATCTTTGTGTGCACACACATGTGTGTCTAGGAGGAAGAAGATATTCTGAAAATGGAATGCCAATCTCACATTTTTTCACTGACTTAAAGCTCACCCTAGACCCATTACAGTTTCTAAAGCCTTTTACATTTACCCTATTTGGTTTGGGCAGAGATCCCAGATACTACATTGTTTTTTAAGTTCTAAGTGAACCAGAAAAAAATCTACCCATCCACACATAATTACTTTAGTCGTGCAATAGACAAATGAGACCCTTTCACTTGAACCCATCAAAATTCCATCCCTAGGCAGGGAATTCAATACATTCACGCACCGCTTAACAACAGGGATATGTTCTGAGAAATGTGTCTTTGAGTGATTTCATTGTTATGAGAACATCATAGAGTGCGCTTATACAAAACCAGGCGTATAGCGTACTACTCACACCGAGGCTGAATGGCATAGCCTACTGCTCCAAGGCTACAAGACAACATGAGATTAAACTCAGCATAAGAGAAAATGATGCGAAAGACATGGTAACTACAAGATATGCTCCCAGCATAACATGGCATACTGTTTTACAGAACACTTTTTTTTTTTTATGTAGAAAGAACACATTCTAAAAATAATGGCAAAAAGTGTTGTATAGTAAATACATAAAGCAGTGCCACAGTCATTTATTATCATTATCAAGCATTATGTGCTGTGCTTAGCTGTACGTGCTGTGCTTTTATACTACTGGCAGCGTAGCGGGTCTGTTTACACCGGAGTAACCGCAAACACATGAGCAACAGTTGCCCTATAACCTTATGAGATCACTAGGTGATAGGAATTGTTCAGCTCCCTTATAAACTTATGGGACCACCATTTACATGTGGTTGCTCATTGACTTTATTATAAATGATTGCAAGTTTGTTTCTTCCCGTTTTTAAAGATTTCACCTCCTAAATAACAGAGTGGAACCATTATCTGGAACTATTAAGAGAAGATTCAAGTAAATATTGACAAGGGGAAAAATGTCAAAACCCTCAGGTTCAAAGCTCTAGGTGTTTCTCTTTGAACATCTTTTACATGTCAATAACCTCTGATGAGGCTCCATTTCCTTGGACTATCTTTGCATAGGACTCGCGAGGGCTCTTCTTGTTCCCCAGACTGGGCAGCAATAAATCTCCTGACATGGCAGGATCTCACAGAAAGTGATTTCTGGAATTTGGAAGGCGGATTGTGTGCTTGTCAGAGATGTCATGGTAGGTGCTGCATGGCAGGGGGCAGAGGGGAAAGAAGCAACAAGATTAACCTGACAGGCTAGTTCTGTTGACAATTCACAGGAAACGCAGGCTGGGTTTGAGACTGGGAATGTGAGGATGTTACCTGAGGAGGAGGAGGCTGTGGGTGGCAGGGCTGGCTCCTGAGAGCTTGTCATATTGCTGGAAAAGGGTAATGAAATGATTCATGAAAGAGGCCTTCAAAGATCCTTCTCCCCCCAAAGAAAGCAAAATGGGAACTCTCACCTGGGAAGAAGATTTGGGGCATGTTGGTCTTGATGTTTTAAACTAAGTATGTAAAGGGAGACTATCGTCAAGGCACTGTTTAAAAAATAATAAGGAAGTATTATGTGGCAGGTTTGGTTCCAGATATATCTCTCCCAACCAGCTGGGCAGAGATGTGCTCACACAGGCCACACAGATGGGGGAGGAGGAGGGGCAGCCATGATTGACAGAAGCACCATGGAAACCAGTTTAGTTACGTTTCTCTGCTCTGGTGAGAAAGGCCCTAGTCCCGCTGGAGCTCAGAGGCTCCTGGGGTAGTCTACTCCGATGGATTTTTCCATGGAGCAGCCCTCTGGCCTGGGCTAGCTGTCTCACAAGCAGCTGTCACTAGCGGAAGATTACAAGAGGAAGTGTGTGAAGGGCTGGAGGCAGCCCTCTGCTCCTTGCAGGAAAAAGTCAGAGCTGAGTTCACATCCCGCTGGCATGAGGGGAGGGCAGGGGGGGCGTGAACGGAGACTCAGGTTCAGCCAGTTGTGGATGCCAAAGCCTTTGGCCACTGCTGAAATCTTCCTGCTGCCTGTTTTTTTTTGTTTGTTTTTTTTGTTTGTTTTTTTTTACAGCACAATATGCCAAATTGGACAGAGGAAGGGGAAAAATGCAATAAAGCATCCATTTCCACACTACATGACTTCAACATAATAAGCATATCTTTCCCCTCTGATGATCAGAATTTATAAATCCAAACAGAAGCTTTCTTAAAGGTGCTGAGCTTTGGGAAGCTATTTCCACCAATGCTCATGTATCCTGACATTTAGACCCTTCTCTTCAGGGGAGTCTAGAACTGTCTCACGAGCCACACAAGAAAGTCTGCCTGGTGATCTCACAACCCCACTGTGTACTGGGCCTGACACAAGGAGACCTTACAACCCCATTGTGCATTGGATCTGACACAGGGTGACCAGACTTGATTTCCTGACAGTTTGACTTCACACTTGATTCTGTAGACGAAACTTCTCATTATATTGTTCCCCATCAAAGGTGGTGGATTTCCATCATTAAATACACACAAAGTATCCAGCACATGTTTGAATTGCACTCATTAATTTCCAGAGTGTTCTCAGCAGTCGCAGGTTACAGCCCAGCAGGCACAGCCATGCCTGGGACAAGGGTGCTGAATCCCAAAGGTGCCTTCAGGCAGACTTGGCTGAGTCACTCTGACAACTGCTTGCTGTGTCCAGTCTCCCTTACTTGGTTCTTCCACAACTCTCATCTTCTGTGTCCCAGTCACTAACCCTTAAATACTCTCTGATTTGTCTCTGGCATCTGCTTCAATGCACAATGTGGAGAACTGCTAGAGGGGCAGAATAAATAACATGAGCTTCTGCTCCTTTCTTCTGGGGTCGACTCAGGTTTTGACCCTTCTCAAGTAGCCCACGGGTCTTAGGGGTCAACAGTATTGGAATTTGTAAGATCTAATAAGCCCATTTCAAAAGCAGCTTCTTTGTGTCCAAGTTAGACTCCCTATAACCTTTCCTTTGGGTTTTCAGCAGAATATGTGAAGCTAGAAAATGCTGTGTGCTGGTGAAGGCATCTGCTCACACTCTCCTGAGCTGGGGACCCCAGAAGAAGACAAGGTCACTTAGGAGAGTGAGAAGTAAAACTGCCTCTAATGAGACTTCTGGGCCAAATACTTGGGGATGCCTCCTGCAGTAGGCAGCAAGGAATGAGTTAAAATTCTAAGGGGAGACAAGCAGGCAGAGACCCACACTATCTCCTAGGGCAGGAAGCTGATTTCCACGAATTGGAAGCCCCCTGGCACTGTCCCTTCTGTTCCCCCTGAGAAGGATCAGCTCCCCTGAGACAAGCCCAGAAGCCAGTCCTTTCCCACACAAACAAAGCATTTTTCAAGGGATAGATAAATACCCCTCCCTTTCACCATGTGATAGACTGAAAACAAGATGTCTCAGAGGACAGAGGCAAGATGATGTGACCCAGAGGCCGAGTGGCCATCCCAGCAGCAGCCTGAGCTTGAAGGCCAGAATCCAGAAGAGACTCCCACCACTCAGTATGGGCTGACCCGTGTCCTCGCAGAGATTGCATGGCAGGCAAAGGGAACCCAATGTTTGCCTAGCAAGTACTTGTGAACTGAACTCACTGTATTTGTTTGCTTTAACTACCAGTAAATTTGGCTGCAATTTCATCATCTTGTACATCTTGGGGTCATCTCACAATTCCTTTGGTGTGAAGCCCCTATGGAAGAATCTAGGTGAATCCCAATCAATATGATTCGGGGTGAGGGTGGAGTGTACCTGGTTGCTTCCTCGCCCTTTTCTCCCATGTAGACAAAAGAATTTGAGAAAGTTATTTTCAAGACTGAACATACACGCACATAAAAGGGACAGCAGGCTGTTAAAAAATACCAGTTGACTGGAGAAAGAAAATCCTTCATCCTTCATTTAAGTGCAGAAGCCTGTGCTTCTTTTCTTCCAAGGATGAGTTTATAAAGGGCTCCCTCACCTCTAAGCTGCATCAAAGGTCAATGCCCGGTGTAAAGGGTGCCTTGTCTTCCAAGTAAATAAAAGGTCAGGCTGATTGGTTCACATGTGAGAAAAGGAAGATGGGAAGAAAGGGAGCTTCACACAGCATAACATTGAAGTTTTTCTTACCAAAATGTCATCACAGCAATGAGAGTTATAACCAAGGTCTGGAAAACCCAGTTAGGATGCCACTGGTTTTTCCCTGCAAAATAGTCCTATGAAAGGATTCAGTCATGAGCAGTGGTAAGTTAGCAACCCTGAGAGGAGGGCGCCTGAAGACCCGCTCCCAGTGGGGGTCTCCGTTGCTCCCTTGGGGTGGTTGGTGCGCTCCATTCAACCTGCATCTCCCTCTCCCTCTCCAGAATAAAAGCTCTCTCAAAACCCACCTCAACTCCTTCCTTTTCCTTGATACTCCAGGCTATAGGCATCTCTTTTTTTCCCCTTACGCCCTTCAGGATGATGCGCTACTCATTTAGCACTTATTCTTGAAGGTGTATGAGAGAGAAGAAGACCTAACACACAAGAAACTGTCAGAACCCCAATGTCCGCCTCATTTAATAAGATACTTTTCCAAATCAAAAGATTTTTAAGACATGACAGAATCAACCCCAGTGGAACAATTTCAGGCATCATGACAAATGGTGGAATGTTTTTTGTGGCATGAAATATTTCCAAATTAAATCTTACACTCTGTATCTAATTCCGTCACCTATTTTTAAGGACAGTTCAGGACCTGTGCCTTATTTATCCATTCAATAAATATTCATAAAGCACTAATATGTAGAACACTATAGGGGACATGATAATAAGTAAATTATAGTTTCTAGGAAGTGACCGAGGCAACCCTTTAGGACTGATGCATATTTGCATAAAAACTTGCGTATGGGGAATGGACCAACAACTGCAGGATAGATAGCTGTGCAGTCACTGGGAAATCTGGCAGAACAGATAGGAAGTTTTCTGCCCCTTTAAATAAGATGTTCCTTAAATATGAGTTTTCCTACTAATGTGGAGTATTATGTTTTCTTTCTCCTAGGGGAAAAAAATTGAAGGATGGTGGTGGTTAAGAAATAGCTTTAAATTGGTCTTTGTTTGAATCTCTCCAATACTAATCATGGTGAACACATATACAGCCCTTATCATGTGCCATAAGCTCTTCTGAAAGTTTCAGACATACAATTTTCATTCATCTTTATAATAATCCTCAACAGTGCTATGAGGCAGGTAGTGTTATTTCCATTTTCCAGAAGAGGAAACTGAGGCCCAGGAAGGCTAGGTTCATCACCCAAGATCACACAGCCAGTAAATCACAAAGGCAGGACATGGACCGAAAAACATTTGGCTCCAGCATCTGTGCTTTTAAAATCAATGTTATGTGCCTCCCTTTTTTCTGTCTGTAAAAAAAGTAAATACCCTACAACTTAGATGTTAATTGTTATTATTCAAAAGGTCATCATGACTTATTGAATGAACTCCTTAATCTAGTGACCCTGAAACTGAGCCTAACCTATATTTTCAGCCTTATGTTCTACTCTCCTCCCTAACCAACTGCCACCTCTCCCTTCAATGAAGCTAGCACCGGCTCCCAGACCTTTGCTCACCCCATTCCTTCTGAAACCTCCCCTGCAGCTCCTGTTAGTCCAGTCAACACATACTTTTTTTTTTTTTAATTTTTCATTTTTTATTTATTTATTTATTTTTAAAGATTTTATTTCATTATTTTTAGAAAGAGGGGAAGGGAGAGAGGCAGAGAGGGAGACAGACATCAATGTATGGTTGCGTTTCACCTGCCTCCAGCCACAGAGCTGACTGGAGACCTGGTTTGCAACCTGGTTACGTGCCCTGGCTGGGGAATCGAACCTGCAACTTTTGGGTTCGCAGGCCGGCGCCTTATCCACTGTGCTACCAGCCAGGGCCACATACTCTTTTTTGAAGGCACAGTTCCCACAATACTTCTGCCACACTGAGCTCCTGCAATATTTACCCCACTCAGGTACAACTGCTCTGTGCCTTTCCTTCTGATCTTCCCTGGCTATCTTGCAATTATGTAGTTGAAGAGACCACATGTCGTTTTTATCTGCCTCCCACAGGCCTAGGACTTTGGCTATAAGACGTCTCCCAGGTGAATGGATGCTCTTTAACGCCCATGTCACTTCCTGACTGTGTCCATATCCCAACCCCCACCCACCCACACACCCAAGACACTGAGCCACTTAATGTTTTTAACTTAGGCTGTGAGACTTTAGGGAATACTTTCAGATTGGGCTCTCCATTCATGCATTCATGTGACAAGTATTTCTTGAGTACCTACTATGTACCAGACGCTGGGACAAAGTGTGAGGAAGGCAAACATGGGGCCTGCTTTCATGGACCATACATCCTGGTTAATATTCTGCGATAACTGCAAGATAAGAGATTCTTTGGGTGCAACTTGCAAGCTATAGAGGTTGCACATGACCAAATGGCACCTATCAGAGATATTATGGATGTAGATACTATCCCCTCCATCCCATTGCAAACTGGTTAGTACAGAGGGCACTTTCCTGACACAGTGTTTTTAGTGTTTTTGTTTATGAGCAGCCTGCTAAGTGCTGAGCACTGTGCTAAAGACTTTAGCTCATTTAATCCTATCAACAATCACTGTAAGGTGTCATACCATTATTTCGTTTATTGGTACAATAAGAAGCTTGTCAGCAACATAACATTGTAGTAGTTTTTAGGAGAATGTTACTCTTTCGGAATCTTTTTACTGTACTTCAATATAGTATAATATGAGGGCAGAGAGAAAACTAAAGCAATGGCCCTAACAGTAGGATAAGGTTGTGGCTCTCTTCCTCTGGGAAGGGCTACCTTTGGAACCCCGGTGGATCAGAGGCAGTGAGCGGAGTTTCACAGCTGTCTATGAATTGTAGCTCGAAAGGGAATATTGCAGCTTCTCCCTCACACACACTTCTCTGCAACAGAGAGGGTGTCCTTCAAGTTAATAAATGCCTAACCTGCACTTTTTTCTGTAAATGCTAACCTACTTGATGAAAGTCCTCTATTCATTAAGAAAGCTATCACATTTTAACCTTTGCAAGCAAGTGAATACCTACTCTCCATTTGCATATATACTGCTAAATATTAAAGGAAAACAGAGATTTGAAGATTAACTGGCACGCTTTTGGGACCTGCTGAAGTCAAAGATAAAGGATTATGTGAAGTGAAGGCAGCCACACAGAGCTTACAGCCCAGGGCCATATGCACATGGGGACCATCAAATTTCACCAGATGGGTGAAATAAATACTGGTAGAATAGTAATTCTGAAATGAGCATGTGCTGCTCTCATTTCTCCAAACCTTTCTTTGAAAAAGCATATATTATCTATTAAAAGGTTAGTATTTAAATACCTGAATGTATAAAGATGCAAACTAGGATATTTATCAACAAATAAATAAAGAAAAAAATCTTAATTTCTCTAAAGACTTCCTTTATATAGAAAATATTATCTCTGTTAAATATAAATGCAAGTTTATTTACCTTGTTTGAATTTTTGGGAATGGTCCTTGGAAGAGTACTAACAGCCCTGCCAAATTTGCTTTAAAAAGAAAGAGAAAAAATTAAGTACTATTGAAATGCCTCTCCAGGAGTTATATGACAAAGGCCCAGGCAGTTACTAACACAGCAGTATGACATTTTTTGTAATACTGCTAATTTTAAAAAGGGAAAGTCAAAGCAATTGAGAGTTCTTTTTGTAGAAAAGAACCTTAGTAAGCATAAATGAATGCATTTAACGTTACCTTTCTTTTTCTCAAAATTGTACCTCAGAAAATGTGCATTTAGCTCCTTAAGTAATAAAAAATAAATAAAAGTGTTTTTTTCCCCCTGAGGACAAAATACGGTTTTCTAAATTTAGAAATGGCCACTTCTCCTAGTTAAAGGAGAAGCCACCCCTTTACTAAAATGTAACACTTCTTGTCACAATTGTTCTTACACAGATGCACGATGTTTTGTCTCATTTTTAAGACTGAAAAAGAAAAAATAAGCCAATGATCGTATAAGGAAGGCAACTATGATCCAAAACGGTTTCAAAGAATAGAGACTTAATTATCAGAAACTAATGGTTGCTGCTTGATCTGGTTATGGAAAGACTCTACTCCTTTCTCCAAATCCCTCCCGCAATCCTGAGTATACCTACCTGATTGAGCTTGCTTCACTGGCTGAGGACTTCCAGCTACTGAGCCGCTTTAGCCTGGCCAGCTTTCCGTTCCATATTTCTAACTCCTCTATTCTTTCTTCAAGGTTGTTGGTTAGCTTGCAGAGCTGCTTCACTGCACCTACATTTTCTATAAAGATCTGGTCCTAAAAATGAAAATAACACAGAGTGTATAAATTTATGAAATTGAGTAAGGGTACATACCCAGGTTGAAGCCAGGTCTCCAGCTGGAGGCAGCTGTAAGGCAACCATACATTGATGTCTCTCTCCCTCTCTCCCTTCCCTTCTCTAAAATTAACGAATAAAATCTTTGAAAAAATTTTATAAAACTGAGACCACCAGAGAACTAACGGTCCATAGCCCCTTCAAAGACAGTTGGAACATACCACTGAAAATGGTTATACACAATCTCAAATTCATTCAAGATACACGTAGAGAGGTTTGCAATTTCAGAGGTCTTGCTAAACTGTTGGCTGCATAATAAAACTGCTTATATTCAAGTTGTAAAAAAATGAAAATATGCCCTCGTAACACAAGAAAAGGAGTGGAGCTGAAGGACTGTCAAGTTTGGAATTTGAAGAATTATTTTCAATGGTCATGATGCTATATTTAAAACTCATAAAAAGAAAGAGCAGACTTCTGAATATTGATTTGTAAGTGTATCACTAACACCTCATAAGAAATGACCCCAGTTCTTCCTGGTAAAATGTGCACCAAAGTGCTTAGGTGAAGAAGGGAGGAATTGAGGACCCAGGCCTTTCTCTGATTTCTGCAACTTATTAAATATGAAACCCAGAAAAAGCATAACAACCTCTCTGAGCTTTAGTTTCTTCATCTGTAACAGGAGAGGAAAATTCCTGAGGGGTTCATTTCTGCTTTACTATCCCATGAGCTAGGCCCTTGCTGGTGGGACAGTGGATAGGCACCAGCCTGGGAACCCAAAGGTTGCTGGTTTGATCCCCAGCCAGGGCACATAACCAGGTTGCAATCCAGGTCTCCAGCCAGGTCCGTAGCTGGAGGCAGGTGAAAGGCAACCATAAACTGATGCTTCTCTCCCTCTCTGCCTCTCTCCCTTCCCCTCTTTCTGAAAATAATAAATAAAACCTTTAAAATAAATAATAAATAAATAAATATCCTATGAGCTATCATATATAGTTAGTCTAACTCCAAAACAAATTTTAAAACAACAGCAATAATTAAATTTTTCTGTTCAGAAAATTTTACCAGCATGTCAGAGCAAGAAAGGGGAAACCAACCAAAGTCAGAGTGTGTGAGCCTTTCCTTCCCCCACCCACACACTTCAGTTGTCATAGGAACAAGTATGTCTATGTCTCAGCCATAACAGAAAGCCTGGAAAGCTCCCATCAGCTCTCCTCCCTGTGACCTCTCCTCTTTCTCCGCCTGTTCAGAATGCCACTGCACTTTTTTCGGGCTCATAGCAGCTTGTCCACAATTGTAAAGGAATAGCTAGAGGCCAAATGAGAAGGACTGTTTTGTGTTTAAGGGACCATACTCAAAGGTGTGTGTGTGCCTTTGAGGTCCCATCATGCAAACCAAAGTTTTAAGGGCTTCAAAAGCTGTAAAGCAACCACTCAGAAAGGATTCAAAAGCTGGACGTAATAGATTTAAGGCTTAGTTCATACAGTTTAAAAGACATACATACTGCTATTGAACAGCCTAGTAAAGGTAAGTATATAGTCACTATTAGAATACTACTATAATATGATGCTATATAAATTACTTTAGTATAAAAGTTAAAGGAAAAAAGTATTAAAAAAGACTAAAGCTATAATAATTTCCTAATGGTACACACATTAAAAGAGGTGAATTATGACATCAAAAACATAAATGGGTAGAGTTTTTATATACATGTACGATCAAAGTTAAGTTGCTATCTGCCAAAGGTAGGCTTTTATATCTATAGGTATTTAATGTAAGCCTGATGGTAACTACAAAGCAAAACTTACAGTAGATATCAAAACAATAAAGAGAAAGTCATCAATTCACAAAGGAGGACAGCAAAAGAAAAAAAGAACAAGAGAAATACAAAACAGCCAGAAAACAATATGATGTCAGTAAGTCCTTACTTATTAATAACTATCTTAAACAAAAATGAACAAAATTCTCTAGTCAAAAGTCAGAATGTGTATGAATAGATTTAAAAAAAGAACAGGACCCAATTCTGCCTACAAGAGACTCATGTCAGTTTTAAGGACACACATAGACTCAAAGTGAAAGGATGGAAAAAGATTCTAATAGAACCCAAATATGAGCAGGGGTAGCTATACTTACATCAGATAAAATGGAATTTAAGTTAAAAACTAAAAAAGACAAAGGAGGTTTTGTATAATGATAAAGGAGTTGTCAATTCATCAAGAGGACATTCATTATACAGTGTGTGCACAATCAATTGGCAAAATTGTAGTAAAATAAACAACATACCACAAGTGTTATATTTTGAAATAAATTTATTCTTATATGTAAATACATAAACATAGTCATTATTTTTTTAATTGTTCAAAAAAAGTTTCCATTTGCTGCAATAATAGACTTGATTCAACTTCAGAATCTTGAGCATGTTTCATTAACTTTTCTTTATCCATGGACATCATAATGTTTTCAGTCTTAGCTTTAACAGCCTCTGTATTGGAATGAGGTTGTTTATTAACATCTCTCGTAAATGCTCCATACACAATGGTCTAAAGATTTGCATCTGGTGAACTAGGTGGCCAGACTTCCTTTGACCAGAATTCAGGAACATTGACATTGAGAAATTCTTGCACCTTTTTCGTGTTATGTGCTGGTGCACCATCTTGTTGGAAAGTAAAATGACGTCCATTTGCAACTTGCTTCATCCACAGTACAACTACTTCTCTCAAAACATCAAGGTAAACATCAAGGTAAACATCAGCAGTCACCTTCAAGTCTTGTGGGAAAAAATGCGGGGTCATGATATCTCCTTCATTGCTGACAACACCTAACACCATCACTAAAACAGGAAGTTTCATTTTCATGACAATTGGGACTTCATTAACATTCTCACAGAGACACCTGTTGTTTCTTCTGTTGACTATTTGGTCCTGCTGAAAAGTATTTGCATCGGAGAAGAAAATCAGAGGGTTTTTTTCTTTGGGATTTTTCCATTTTATTAGCAGTGTCCTTGCTTTTTCAAAGTGCCTTTCCTTTGTCTGCTGTGGACTCTTCTAACAACATACAATCTGTATCTGATATCTTTAGCAATAATTTTGCATACCGTTGCATCTGTCATCTGCAGTTCTCTTGCTAGGGAGCGTGTTGACTTTCCTGGATGTTCATTGATGATCTTCTGGATTCTGTGTACAATATTTAGACTTGTGCAATCCTTGCATACTGTATGCATTCTCCTTGTTGGTGTGGCAACATCAGGATCAGCTTCATACACCTTCACGCTGTAAACTGTACATAAAGGGATGTTATTGAAGTCTGCAATTTCCTTAATAGTTGGCCCTGCACACAGTCCAGAAATTACGGTTGCTCTAACATCGTATTCCTTCAACATGATGGTTGCTCTCAGAATTTAATACTTTATATCTGAAACAATGAAGTTATATCATCACCTTAGAAACACAGTTTTTCAAAATTAATAAGAAGCATGTGAACTAAGGAACTAAGGAGATGCAACGTTATTGCCAATTTATCACATGCACTCTGTAGTTGTAAATATGTATGCACCCAAATTCAGTTTGAGGTGAATAAGTTCTGGGAATCTAATTATAGCATGATGACAATAGTTAACAAGGCTGTATTATGTACTTGATAAACTGCTGCAAGATTTATAGGGAAACAGGATTTTGCCACCCCAAAATATGGCTGTCTTATTGGCATAAGGATTATTTTAGGTTATTTTTAAGAAACAATAGACTCAGGAAGAGCTTCTTACCTTCCCACTTAACAGCCTAAAATAATTTAGATAGAGGGACCATTTCAGGAAGATGAGCAATCAATCACCAGAGATGACCCTGAGTAATATGATACAAGTGTGGTCAACCAGGGAGCAGGGAAGTGGATGCACTAGGGGAGTGAAGGAAGCGGGGTGGAAGTCAGCAAGGCCTGCTTATTCCAAGTCCTCTCTGTGTCTGGATGTTTCCACTTGGCATAGCAAACATTTGTTCACCAAACATTTGTTTTTTCATCTTCATGTAAATTGCCTCCTTCCTCTTTGAAGTCCCAGACTCCTACTCCCTTTCGCTTTAGCTCTGGATGGCAGATGAGCCTCAATTGCCTAATTGTCTCTGGGCCCTGGTATTCTTATAGAGCAAAGTGATGTACAAAGTAAAGCTTATAGTTTTCTCCTGTTATGTGTCCCATGTCAACTTAATTCTTAAAATGGACATAAGAATCTATAAGGATCGGAGAGAAACTTTTCCTCCCCAACACAATAAATCTTATGTTCTCACTACACACACAGAGAGAAAATAATTATGTGAGGCAATGGATGTGTTGGCTAACCTTACTGTAGTAATATACATGTGTGTCGAATAATCATGTTGTATACCTTAAACAACGTTATAAGTAGATTATTTCTCAATTCAGCTGTGAGGGAGGTTACTTTATATAAGTAAAACAAGATTGGACATGAAATGGTAAGTGTGGCATTTAAGTGAAATATACCCATGGGTTTCATCACTATTCTCTGTATTTTATATGTTTGAAATGTTTCATTAAAAAATGTTAAAAAAAAAAAGCCCTGGCTGGTATGGCTCAGTGAATTGAGCACTGGCCTTTAAAGCAAAGCGTCTTTGGTTTGATTCCCAGTCAGGATACATGCCTGGGTTGCAGACCAGGCCCCTAGTTGGGGATATGTAAGGGGCAACCAGCCAGTGTATCTAACACATTGACGTTTCTCTCCCTCTCTTTCTTTCTCCCTTCCCATCTCTCTAGAAACAAATTCTTTTTTTAAATGTTAAAAATAAATCACAAAATATAAACAAACCAAAAAATCTCCTGACCAAAGCTTTTCTAAAAGTTCTAATTCTAGTACAGATGTTCTTTCACTTCTAAATTTGTTTTAATAAATACAAGGCAGAGATCATGAAGATAAGAATAACATTCTCCAGTTCTAAATCATAGTAAATGTTGTTCAACTGGAGGCCATGATTATAACTGTAGTATTTAGTGGATTGGATGGTCAGCTGATGTCCACCCATCAGTCCAAGTCAGGTTCCCAAATGTCACCTCTCCTGATGCCTCCCCCGCCTGCTCCACCTCAGGCAGGCAGTCCACCAGGCAGTGCTGGCAGTTCCACAGCCCAGTTTCCTGAATCCACCCACTTCTCTGCATTCTCACTGGCACTACCATACACCATATAGATATATAGTTTTATTTCTCTCAGCAACAGGATTCTTTAAAATAAAAAGTTTTCTTGATACATTAATTGGGATTTGGCCCCAATCAAACCATGCAGAATGATGCTCAAGTCCCCTCCAAACCACAGTATGATTTTTGCAATGTCTTCCCAGCAGGCCTTTGCAGCCTCACAAGATCAGACAGAGCAACAGCTGCATTGTCCAGTTACTTGTCATTAGTAATCAAAAGCCTGCTCTAATCTTGCCAACTCAAATTTGCCATACATCTTCCAGATAGACCCAATAGGCCAGCACATAATTCATGTGCTTGCCTATCCAAGAGGAAAGAAATAAAGGTGGAGAGGGAATTTATATGCCTTTCTAATTATAATTAAGGCCCTGACTTGAAGGATCTAGTGGAAAAATACCAGAAAATAAATTTTTTGGACATGGTATGGGGATTGATTTTTATTAAAATACTCTGACTTCAGTCCTCTATTGTCATAATAAAGCTTATACAGGGGCGAACAAAAGTTGGTTTACAGTTGTGTGTATGTGAATCAGAGTTTATTTTTGTATTATTATTTATTATTTATTATTTTATTTATTATTATTTACTGTTATTTGGTTTTTTAGTTGCATGACAACTGTAAACCTACTTTTGCCCACTCCTGTATAAATCTGTTCAAAAATTAATCTAGAATTTTCTGAAAACGTCCTTTTCTCTGCAAATGAATGGTCTTGCTGAATTCATTTTAAATATGAATGTACACCTGGGTGCCTGAGGGACTTTTTCCTCAATATCCGAACCCATGTCCTACTTAGAGGCTTTTTTGTGTCAATTAGGACTGAGATGGGCATAAGACTGGGACATTTTGAAAGGCTTCCCCACCTGATGCCCCCTGTTTGTTAAAAGCTATTTTATAATTAAACCTAATTGAATCACTCAATGCTGTCTCATTATGATCGACCATTTAAAGGGGATCCACTACCTCAGCAGAAATGCAGCTTTACAGTTGGCATGCAGAAATGATTACACTGGCTTATCACCAAAATTGCTCATGAGACTTTGGGGTGTGGGGGGAAGTGGGAACTACTTCAAACCACACGACAATCTTCTCCCCACTGTTGAAGACTTGCTTTGGGGTGAGGGCATCATACAAATAGCATGAGCATATTTCCCGGAAGGACACATAGGGCAGTTTGGCAAGGACATGTGCACGAGTAAGGCGGGCAGCTGGGAAATCAGAGCTGTTATCTAGCTGAGAGCAGGTCCCTTATCTGAACTTTGTTTTTCACTACAGCCCCCTTCACACTGTGCTCTAATCGTACTGAACCACCGTGTTTCACTGAACCAGCAGAGGCTTCCCCCTTTCCCTGACCACCTGTTCTCCCCTCCTCCCACCTTCCTTATACTTAGTGCCATGTTTACCTGTATTATAAACACCTAGTGACCAGCCCCCATGTGAGCCCCCACACCACGTCCACAGCCAACTCTCTAGCACAGAGCAATATCTCAGTACATGTTTGACGACCCAATGAGTGACTATACTCACATTCTTACAAAGGCAGTTCACAATGGGAGGCATTGTGAGGTCCTGGCATTGTACTCTAGTAAGATTGAAGAGACTGGCCAAACTTCCAGTTTATTTTTTTTTCCTAAGGCTTCTCTCAGAAAAATAAGATTTAGAGTCAATTCCCCATGTTAGGCCATAAAAATGCAGGTGAATTCTGCAAAGAAACACACGTATTTAACATCCTCGGTGCAAGAGAATAGAGGTACAGTTGTACCCAGCACGCTGATTTCCAGTCTGGCTTGGTAGGTTCTGTCCCCTTGGGGAGGAGATTGGCTCAGAAAAGAGACGAATGTCGTTTCAGCCTTCCTCGTACCCTAGGAAACTCTGGGACTACAGAACACATTTGCAAGCTCCCTGGGTCCCTTATAGGTATGACAGTAAGTGAGCCCACAACGTTGGGAAGCAGCCTCGCTTGGGGAACTACAGCTTGTCCTCTGCAATGACACTGAGCAAGTGTGACTAAGCCTGGTGGCAAAGAATGCTTGAAGAAGTGGAAAAAGGCTCTTATTTCTTTCCCAGGGGGAGTCGCAGACTTGAAAATCTCTCCTTGTGGCATCTGATGTTGCACAGACCTACGTTTTATAATCAGATCATGGGAATAAAACCGCCTGTAACTGAGCATTATGAAAATGATTACCAAGGGAGAAAAACTGCCATTAGCCAATGGGTGTGCCTGGCGATCATTTGGGCTTCAGATAAACTCGGCTTTAGATCTTTGTCCAAGAGTTTATTTTGTGGGTAGTTTGCCAGGCTCTGACACAGATTTTAAAAAAACACAGAATCCCCAAACCAGAAAAGCACGCTGCTGAGATGGTATGGAGGCTCAGCCCTCCAGGTGAATTTCCAACTGATCCCCAGAGAAGAGGTCTGCCTCCCCTGCGTGTTTCTCCTGCAAACTGGACGACTCTTGGGCTCCTTTCCTGGGCTGTTGTGTTTTGACCTCTGCCTCATATGGGAAGAGCACAGTTTTATAAAAGTGTTTAGAACTGAGTTTTACTGCTGTCATTTGTGTGTTTTAGAATCCTTGCTTCATTTCAGTTATCTCTATGTAAGTAGAGTTTTCTACGGAAGGGCTTGAGTCCTCTGATTGAGGCAGCTTTTCAGCTGAACTAGGACATGTCATGGTTTCTTGCAATTCTCTGATTTCCTATCTTCCCTGGGGGAAGGGACGAGCTCCTTTTGAGGGCAGCCACTGCATCCTGTGACTCCCTAGGGCCAACTAAATACTTGGCATGTGTAGCTTAATATTCAATTAATGAACAGAATCAATACTTCTTTATCATACTATGATGTACTAACCACTTTCCTAGCTGCATGGATGAAACAATTAGATAAGGTAGAAAGAGGCTCTGCCCTCATAGAGTGTATTTTCTGGTGGAGGAAACTGGTCAACAACAAGTAAACCACAAGTAAATAATACAGTTTTAGGCTTAATTAGCACTAGGAAGGAAGCCAACAAGGCATTAAAATAAAAAATAATTGTCACCTTCTTAAGCTATTGTTATAGCTTTGGTCTACTAACTAGTTTTATTTTTAAGAGCATTGGGAAAGAATAAAGTAGCCTCAGGTGGAAAGTTGTAGTCTCATCCTGAGACAGACAGATAACCCACTATAAACTGGGCCAAACAATTCAAAGAAGGAGAAATCTAAACAGCTAATAGAAGACAGAAATGCACAGCTTTATTACTAGTCAAAGAGAGGCAAATTAAAATAATGAGTATCACTTTGCCCCAATCAGATTGCAAAATTTAGCAAGCGTGGTGGTGTCAGGTGTTGGGTGTGTAGAGAAACAGTAAGCCTCCTGAGTTGCTGTTATGAGTCGAGCTGTGAGACCATCTTTCATGACATACGGCCATGTGAATCCTCACCCTCCCGGCTCCTGGTGTATGTTCCAGGGGAAAACCTCCCACAGATTCAAAAGGGGCCTGCATAATTTATGGTCAACCAAGTTGGGGGATTTATACTTGAGAAGAAGAAGGTAAAGACGCAGGCCAAGGAATTCCATGCATCAGACTATGAGCAGATGTTCATAATTAAAACACATTCAAAGAACAACACTAATAATATTCCAGAATGCCTGAACATCCAAGGATATATATGAAACATATTAGAGGAATTGTCATTGCTGTGGAGGGTTGGATGGAAAAGGAGAGGAGGATAAAGAGTGGGTATGTAATAAAATAAAAGAGCAGTAAAATAAGGACAGTAGTACATCAACTCTAAAGTTCCAACAACAGACAAATCCTCCAGGGGGAAAGTTAAAAGGGTTTTACATCTCGAGAGACACCATTCTTGCAGAAAAGTTCTTTACTCTTTAGTTCTCTGCTCAGTTTAAGTAGCTTGGCAGCCCAGGGATGGACTGATTAACTGAAAGGAAGTTCAGTGGCCTAGGTGCTTTGTAGGTGAAGTCCAAGTCCAAGCGAGCTATGCTTCTGACAGGGCAGAAGAGGCTCTGAGCTAGGTGTCAGACTTCACAGGTAAATGTAAGTTAGCATCGGTCAGAAAGGGACTGAATTATACTTAAAGACTTCACTTGTTTAAAAAAAATACTTGAAAATATTTTCTTTGAAAACTGTGGCATAAGTTCAGCTATTTTAACTAAGTACCACTTGGGTAAATAAAGTGTGAAATTCCAGGTCCTATATCACAGGCCTATATCACAGGTCCTATATCACAGGTTGTCTAAGCAGTGCCACCACCTGCTGACCCAATACTTAAATTGCTGTTTTAGGTGCCTGGAACAATGACTTCTTTTCCCAATATTTTATTACAAAAATGTACAAGCATACAAAAAAGTTTAAAAAATTGTAAATATTCATATGCCCACCATCTAAACTCCCCGGTTAGTATACTGATCTTTTTTTTAAATCATGTCTCTCCATCTTTTCATTCATTTATCAGTCTTCTTTAAATGCATAACAAATGAGTAACTTTTCTAAAGACCTAACTATGAAAATAAAATTTCCAAGAGAACAATAAATGGCCTATTTCTCTCTAAAATGTTTACCAGAGAACAAGAGACTTTTTCCCCCTGCTCTCAGTGTAAGGAGTTCCTAGGAGAGAAGAAGATACTCTACAACCAGGTGGTTAACTGTTAAAATATCCAGGGTTGGTTGTAATAACTTACAAACTCTAAAGGACTTATTTAGCTTGGAGTCAAATCAATCAAGTGAGTGCGAGGAGACTGCTAACTCCCCCACCCCAGCACACTTAAGATCACAACCTGTGAATGAGTTCTCCTTCCTCCCTTGATGACAAAAGAATGAATTTTTAAACAAGCTGCTGAATAGGACATTTAAAAGGCCCATTTAGATTCTGGGCTGGCTATTTGAACATAAACTAATATAATTTTTTTATAATTCAGTGTTTCTCTATTTAAACATGAAAAATACATCATTCTATTAAAAAAAAAAAAAAGTATTTCAGAGAGATCTGAGGTGGTGGCATCTTTAAGTGACATCCAGAAAAATTTACTGTTAACCATTTATTGGGTTCTACCATGTTATAGAGCCAAAAGTCATTGTCCTAAGAAAAGTTGCATTAGCAAAAAATTTTTTTAACTATGAAAAAAATGGATTCAATGGGGGACAAAGTGATTATGATAGAATTGAAACTCACCATAATGAAGTTATTTTTACTGCTGGAATATAAAGAATAAAATAATTTGTTCTGTATGGCTATAAAAGTGACCTTATGCTCCCCAAAACTTGCTGAGCCAAGTTTTGGACAGTTTTTCTGATGCTGAAATTTGCACTCTTAACCACTATGTACCACAGACTATCAGAAATTTTTCAGTCATCAAAATCAATAATGTTCTGTTAATGTTTACTTTCCTCCCATCTCATCTGTTGCCTCCCCATTTCCTCGCCAATCCCCTCTGCTCACTTGCCCTTTCGGCACAGGGCTTGCTTGTACCTTCCTCCTGCTTTTGCCCAGTCCTCTCAGTCTCTGCAGGTCCTCTTCTTCTTCCACAGCCTCCACTGGAAGTGCTTGCTTCCCATTCCAAGTAAGCCCAGAAAGCCTGCAGAGCCAGGCAGGCAACTGAAAGCAAAGATGTGAGGGTTTACAAAGCCCCCATAGGGAGCCAACCCATGGCACCATGTCATCAGATCTGATATTTCCAGAGAATGGTAAACCTAAAGTTTGTGTGGGGACCTGCTAATTCTGAAAGGCTGTAAAGAACCATGGATTGGGAGGTAGAGGTCTGTCTATAGGCCACACTTGGTCACAGGCTCCCAATCTATGACCTACATCCATAACCTTTCCCTTCTTTGCTTTTTCTTTCTTTTTTCTGTTTTTCTGTGTAAGAAACACTGGCTATTTTATTATGAATTGTGCCATCCAGGAGCACCAACTCCTTAATGGTAGGTGACAGATTATATAGGGCAAAATCATAAGACATTGTGGGTTAGATGTTCGAGGCCATGCTGGGAGCTGAGTGGTCAGAGACTGGACAAGGGTGATGAATCATTTTTTCAGGATTTGAAGACAGCTCTGAAGTTCTTTCCATGGGAAAGTAGCCAGGGCTTGCTTCCCCTAGGGCTCAGGAACCCACAGATAGCTGACCAAGTCCAAAATCATTTCCTTACTCCAAATGTGACATGTACCAAGGGTGAGCAGCACTGGCCAAGGTCCTCCTCCTGGATCCTCAAGGCAAAATGGCCCTGACAGCTTCTCAGGACTCATGAACTAGAGCAGGGGTGCCCGACCTGGGGCACATCTACCATGGACGCTAACTCCGGGCTATGGCTCACCATTTGTTAAAGATACAAATTTCACATGCTAATGCTTCAAAAGAAAGGCCAGTATTCAATAGATCAGAGTTTGGCGCAAAGAAAGATTTATTGATTGAGAAGGCCTAACTTAAGAAGATTGGGGTGCATTAGGTATTCTGCCAACTTTCCCTTCTTAATATCTTTACCAACGTCTGCAGCTTCCCCTTAACACAATCAGCTCTCAAGTTCCATAATCCCTGTCGTCACCTCTGGACATTTTCATCTGAACAGCTGACCTCTCAAACTCAAAATCGAACTCATTTTTCCCCCCTAGAAAACCACTTCTCCTTCAAACTTCTTTATTTTACTAGAACCACTTCCCTTCCTTTCTTTGACATTCAAAAACTCTGGCATTAACATAAACGCATTCTTATTGAAAACCCAGGATGTGTCAGATTATGTACTAAACAGCATAGGATTGACGTGGTGCCTTCACTGACCTCCAGAAGCCTGTGATCTACTGAAAGAGAGAAGATGCATAGTCAGAGGCTTAGAACATTGTAGAGACAGGATCAATCTAAACAACACAGAATTCATTCATTCATGCCACCAGTATTTATTGAATTCTTATTATATTCTAAGTCCTGGATTTAAAGCCACACATCAAGTACTGAAGACATGGTTTTGAAAGCACAGAAAAGTTTTGTTCTTACACAGCTAATTAGGGATATGGGCAAACAACAAGCAGGCATAATAAATAAGATAATCTCCATTAGGGACAAAAGTCCCCAGCCTGCTGTGATCAAGTTAGCAGTGTGTCCCCTGCATTGATGTGCAGCACAGGAGGTGGACGGGGTCTGCACCTTTTTCTAATTATCAAAAGGACGCCATATACCCTCATGGTGGCCCTGAAACTTGCAAAGTAAAACCAAGTGATGTGGAGACTGTTTTGATAAGGTTGTCAGGGAAGTCCTCGGTGCTGAGGTGCAGCTGATGGGTCTTTAAGACAGAGAACACACACTGCAGCAGCTCTGAGGCAGAAACAAACTGGCCAGTGCGAGAAACAGGGAGAAAGGCTGGGGAGTGAAGGACTAGCAAACACGACATGTCTGGTGTGCAAACGCTTCGCAAATACATCATGTTCTGAAAGGTCTCAGCTTGTTCTGGGGTTGAGGGGTTGGCATTTGAGTATTAGGAAGTGGGTTAGAAAGACAAGATTCCATCCAGACTGTGGAGGCTCACAACAGCCTAATCAGTGAAGAGCCAAATGTGGAGGAGGGAAATTGTATGATCAGTTATCTGTTTTTTTTGTTTTGTTTTGTTTTGGTTTGGTTTTTTGTGGGGAGGGAGGGGTAAAGATTTTATTCATTATTTTTAGAGAAAGGGAAAGGGAGAGAGGCAGAAAGGGAGAGAGACATCAATATATGGTTGCCTTTCACCTGCCTCCAGCTAGGGATTTAGCTGCAACCTGGTTATGTGCCCTGGCTGGGAATAGAAACAGCCACTTTTGGGTTCACAGGTCAGCTCCTTACCCATTGTGCCACCAGGCAGGGCTGTTTTGTTTTAAAGGAAGATAATTCTTTTGGTGGCTAGCAGGTCAGTTAGGTCATTATAATAGGGAGAAAATGGAAAGAATAAAGAGGGGAGATGATGCACAGAGATATCGCTAAAGCAAGAACAGCTGGGCTCGGCATCTAGTTAGATACTGTGGATGAGAAAAAGGAAGGCTTGAGAGGTCACCTGTGATGTCCTCCCTCCCTCTGTCATAATTTCCATCCCCAAGGCCAACAGCATCCATACCCTTGTTCTTCTGTCTCCCCAGTTTCTTCCTATCCAGGAACTCCTAGCATCCAGATAGCCTCTCTCCTTCCTCTGAACTGATGTGATATTTCATTTCTGCGCTCACAATACCTCTCACATTGCAGTGTGGAGCTTTATTTCTTGTGTACCTGTCTTATCTGTAAAGTCCTTGAAGACAGGAACTGAGTGTTATTTATCTCTGCATGACTCAAATGAAAATTTCTGCCACATTATGGTTGAAGAAAAATCAATGGATAATCAATGAATATAAAGTAGCTACATCCTAGGTTATGTACAGTGATTTATAACATGCAATCTTTTAAAAATACAGATTATTCAATGATAATTACTCAGAAGATGAACCTCATCTTTATATAGACTCAGTTATGAATTTGTTTATTGTATACATTTTTCTTATACCAAGTACACCTAATAATAATGCTCCAGAAATGTAACCACCCGTTCCCAAATAATCACAGACACAAATAAATAAACTTGTCAGATGAAGAGATGAATGAACGAGCCAGAAAGCCCCCAGTGGTCTCATGCAGGGTTAGATGACATCATCTACTTTCCTGTGGCTTCCTTACCCCTGTATCAGCTCTGAGCCGCTTCACTCCACCTTCCATCACTGCCCAGCCCTGAGGAACTTAGAAGATAAGTTCCTCACTATTTCAGATAAGAGAAGTTTATCTTGCAAGGTCATCTCTCCTCTTAAGAAGAGGAAGATCCCTGGCCGGTGTGGTTCAGTTGGTTGAACCATTGTCCTGTTCCTGAAGGGTTACAGGTTTGCACCTCAGGCTGGTGCATTAAAAAAAAAGTTGTTTATGGCAACATTGACTGACATGACTAATCTCCAGCTTTGCTTGGTTGCATAGACAGTCTTTAAATATCCAGCCATTCTTGTTCCTATGTTGGCATAAAGTTGAAAAGTACACATGGAAATAATATAGCAATCATGGAGCACAGAGGTCAACACTTATGGGCACCTCTAGTTTGCATTTTAGCTTCAGTGAAAATTTCTTTATAGAAAAGGGGACATCAGGCTTCCAGTCAAGATGGCAGTGTAGGCAGACATGGCTCACCTCTTTGTACAACCACATCGAAATTACAACTAAAATAGAGAACAACTGTCACTCAGAACCATCAAAAATTGAGTAGATGGGAGTCTGACAACCACAGACTTAAAGAAACCACATCCATCTAGACTGGCAGAAGAGGTGCAGAGGAGAAATGAGCTGGCCCCTCACCCACATGTGGTGTATAAAAACTTGGGAGGGCTATCTTGTAAGCAAAGAGTCCCAACCCCACATCAGGCCCCAGCCCAGAGTTCCAGTGCCAGGAAGATAAGCTCCCTTAACTTCTGGCTGCAAAAAACAGTGGGGATTGAGTTGGTAGAAGAAATTGCTGGAACCCCAAGAAGTTCCTCCCAAAAAGCGCACACACAAACTCACCTTCTCAGATTCACTCCCTCTGAGCTCCAGCACCAGAATAGCAGTTTGAAAGGGACCAGTGGCACACAGTAGGGAACTGAAGTGTCTGGCATCAAGGTGAGCAGAGGCCATCATCCCTTTTCTAAACCCTCCCTTACAGAGCCACAGAGCTGGCAAGCCAGTACCATATCTGAGACTCCATCAACCTGGCTAACACTATTTGACCCGCCTTGGAGATCCCCAGAGACTGCCCCACCCAAATTATGGGCCCACCTGAGCTGTTTTTCCATTTGAATGCCTGGTCTTGGCTCATGCTTCACAATTTCCTAAATCCTATCAAATGAGCAACAAGCTTCAGACCCTGTGCTTCTTGCTAAGGGGCCCCAGGCCCAGCACTAGCAGCAGCCAGCCTAGATTTGCAGCTTGGCTTCCCCTGGGAACCTCCAAGCCCAGCACAAGAAGCAGCATCTCAGATTGCTTCATAGCTCAGGCAGGGTGCCCCAGGCAAAACACAGGTGGGGGCTGACCTTAGCCTGCACCACCTGAGAACCGTTAGGGCCAGTGCACCCAGTAGACAGCTACAGACCATGTCGAAGCACCACTATCTTGCCCCTGCACAGCTAGCAGATCTTTCACTGAAGGTGGAGGTTGGTGAGAAGTGGTCACAGACACTTACCACAAGTAATGTGCTGTGAATGTAGTGGAGGGAGATTCCACAATGTTAAGGATTAAACTAGCAGTTGAAGACCATCCATAGAAGACAGCCTAAGAAGAAAGAGCACATGGAGATGTTCATCTGCTCTTGTCTGTAAATGAATGTGGCCTCAGTGATGTCGCCATAGATTGTATCACTCTATGGTTCTGTTACTAAGAGAATTGCAACTTTTCCACTCTGGACTCCTGTTGGTTTTACTTATTTATGCACTGAATGCTGCCTTGGCATGATTCGCATCTCAGGTGACAAATGAACCTGCTGTCTGGAACAAGAATGCTGTCCCCTACTTTCCCAGGGCTCTGCACTTGCCTTCTTAGGAATGAACTTGGGTTGTAGCCGTCCCTAGGGGAGGATCCCTTGGAACTCCTATTGCCAATAATCCAATCTGCCTCCATTCAACTCATCTGGGGATGGGAAGACCCTGGGTCTGGGGGAGAACTAATTACCTTGCGGAACAATGAGAGTCACAAGGCCCTGGGCAGATGTTTCCTACACCAAAAATCTGTTTCCTAAGTGTTCCAGAGGAAGGCCACAGCTAGAGTGAGTAACCCCATGAGTCCCCACTTCCGTGGCCAAGTGACACACTTGCAAGGCTGTATCCTGAAGTGCATGGCTATGCTCATCCTCTAGTCTCTCACCCCAGGAAGCTTATGAAAATGTAGGAGAGTGTGACTTTATTATACAAATACCTCTGAAGATAGTTTATATTTTAAGTAAATAAAAATATTTAATTATTTGAAAACTTGAGTACTTTATTATCAAAAATAAATTTCTCAAGTGAAGTGGTAGCCCAGGTTTGAGATAGAGAGAACAAAAAATTTCTTTTATCAAAAATGTGATCCTGGGAAGCAGGTGGAAGGAACTCGACTCGGCCTTGCAACCCAGGGCTGAGCAGGCCGTCTGGATTCCATTATCTAAGTGTTTGTTGTGAAAATACTTTGTAGACAGGAGGTGATGGAAGGTCCTAACATGCAAATGCACCTTCTACCCTGCTACTCCGACTGGTAAAGTTGGCATCACCTGGAGGCTAGTTAGAAATGCAGGACTTCAGGCCTCACCCCATTCTTGCTGAATCAGAATCTGCATTTTAATAAGATCCCCCACCAATTCTTATAGACTTTGAAACTGAATTGACAAATTACAAATTCGTCTCTCTCAAACATCTTTCTGGATTACTGTAAAATCCCCATGTCAATCAGCTTTCCCTCCCAGCATCAAATATAATGCAATGTAAAGCAAATCAACATTTCTTTCGAACTTGCAAAGCCTTCTAAGATGTTCACAGAATGAGCAGACGTGATCTTGGAGAACTTTTCAAATCCCACACAAGGCATCAGCCAGGAAGGAAATGGCAGCATTAGACCTCCTGGCAAACAAAGAGGAGCTAATCCTCAAGGATGGTGATATTCCTTCAAAATAGAGTGATTTGAACATCAAAGAGTGAAGACAGGCCCTTGGGAGAAATGATGAGGCTCATGAATATCTTTGTAAAAACAACCCACTTTATGACTGCTATGAAAGTCAAACATACAATTTTGTTGCAAAACTGTGCTCAAAAAAGAAAGAAAAGAAAAGGTCAACACTTCAGTTTTCTGTCATTCTAAGAAAAAGCACACTGTTTTCATGATACATAAATGATATGATGTGAGATAAGTTACTATCATACATTTTAGTTCCGTTTTTCAAAACAAAGTCTAATCAGAGCTTGCTGTCACTATTTCTCATGCTGTTGGGCCCTTGTAAGTACACTCCTGCTAAGTAGACTTTCCCAGGGGTTGTTTTCCTCTGACCATCAGACCCACTGAACTCTACTGCTTACTGTTGCATAGCCCTTTTTCTTTTTCCCTATGGGACTTCTTTTTGGTGCCTATGACCAGTGTGCAATAATCAACACCATCTTACTCCCATCTGGGTGTAGAATTCTTAATGTCCTGTTTCCTGGTTGGATGTTCCAGCACACTGTGATGTCACAGAAGGGGATTCACTATGGAGTAAGAGCTCTGCAGACAGGTATTTATTCCAGGGTTACCTTATCGAACATGAGCAAGTTCTCTAGCGACTCTCCATTTTCACAGGTGACATCACCAACCTCCTTCACTGCTCTGGGCAGGATCTCTCTCACTTCCTGGGCAATCATTCTTAGACACAAAACACTCCCACAGGTTGAGTCAGGAAAAGACCTTTCCTGAGAAAATCCTCCCAGGCCTACATCAGAAAAGAACATGACAGCCACAGGCTACATGGGAAGCCTTTGCAAATAGATGCTTATCCCTTCTCAGCTTCTGCTTTGATCTAGATGCATTTGAAGCAGAGAAAAAATTTTGAGCCATGAACCACTATAGGATTAAAGTGGGAGTGCCTTTACTTTTCTTTGAGACTCTCAGCCAAATGTTGAAAGGGGTGAGTGTACTTTAACATTCTTGTGTGTAGAAGCAAGGGTGGAGTAGTAACTTGGGGTGTTTTTTTTCTTCTCCTGCAGGAGGACTTTACCCCGTAATCCATTCCTCTTTCTTTAGAATTCCCAGATTAAACTATAAACATCACTTTGGCCCTTCTCTAGGCTAGGCCTGACATTTTCTCTCTGCATCCCTGGACCACCCAAAGCCACACCTCAAATAGTTTGAGCTGCCATCTGCCTCTTGACCCTCACCCCATGAGCAAGAGGACTCCAGTGACAAGAAGCAATATATTTTTTAAAAACTCCACCTGTACCTTGCGATACAGAAATGGGGGTGGGGTGTCAAGTAAAAATGACAGCAATTTCTTTAAGCTTTGCTGTTCTAGTGATCATGGGTTTCACAGAGGATGAGTGAGACCAGCAGAATGTTGTCAGGGCCATAGCACACAACCTCCAGGTAAAGAATTGAGAATTAAGATTCGAATAGGTAATAATACAAACTAAAAAGGAAACGTGTGTGTACCTGTTTGATGGGCATCACAGATGCAAACTCAGGTTTGTAGTCATATTCAACAATTCTCATTTGGGCTATTCTCCGCTGTTCATTTGTGTCAACCTAATGGAATTAAAGAAGAGCAGATTTCACCCACTTAGACATTTGCTATTCAAACCAAAGTCCAGAGTGACCCGGAGAGACGAGACATCTTGAAAATGGGATTGTCTTTCCCTGTTGCTCAAACTATTCTAAGGGAAATTTGTATTTTTTTCCTTAGAGAAGCCAAAGTTTCAACTTTCATGTTTGTGACATCTATCCGCTGATTTGTAAACCAAGCCAAATTTTATGTCTAAATTTCAGGACAAAGACTCCCTCAGTTACTGCTCTTGCCTTCCTTCCCTCCCCTGAGAGGTGAACACTTCTTCTGAGAACTGAGGTTGCTCGTGTTGGAGAGGAACAATTGCTGAAGGATTGAGGAGTATCCTTTCCAAATGAACACACAGTGTAAATACCAAACAAATGCAGGTCAACCTTGTGTTTATAAGTTGAAAATGCAATGTTTAGTTCAAATTGTGGTATGGCTATATCCTATATCATTAAATTGCTTTTGACCATTTTGCCAGAGAAAATTTCTTTGACAGATTTGTTTAAGTCCAGGTTGCCCACCTGTGGGCCCTCAAAACCCAGACTTTCCCCTTGTTGGGAATGGCTTCTCCCCAAGATGACCTGTCAGTGATGGAGTTTCCTGAGCTTACTGCCCTTTCAGGTGGTTAAAGGCATTCCCAACTGTCACTGAAAGTTCCTAAAAAACAAACAAACAAACAAAAAATTCAGTGAGTCCCAGCAAAATGATACAAAGATGATAGAATGAATTTTTCTTAAAGCTAAATGTATTTGATTCAAAGCATTCCCTTCTGAGAGGTTTTTTAAAAAGCCAATCTATCATATAACAAGACTGGTTTTTAAAAAATGACCTTATTCAACAAGTAAAAAGTTGGCAGCCCCTAAGTTTTCTTTTAGAACATAACTGGGTTATGAAACCAGTGGTCTCTTGGCAATTAATATTATACTGCTTGTACATTCACCCATGTGTTAGAGCAACCAAAAATGCATTATTGTTGTGGCTGTGGCTGCCATTTTAAGAAAACCCCTATCATGACCCTCACCACCTCCAGACCCACTCTGTCAGGTGAGTAGGAAAGCCCCCTCAATATCGTTTAAGGTTCTTCCCTAGTTTGGCTGATTGGGAAAGGCTGTGGCTTGGAACTTAATTGACTAAATGGGCAAGCTTTCCTTCAGGTATTTGTCAGGTAGTATCATTCTGAGCTCCCTGTGGTTGTAATAACTGCTCTTATCAAAAGCGTGGTTCAATGCATAAATTCAATGTTTCATATGACTACCATTTACCAATCACCTTCAATCAACGTAACTAAGTGTTGGGACTTCAGAAATGACTGCCTTTTCACCTGAAACTAATACAAAATGATATTGGATGTAAACTGTAATTGAAAAGTAAAATTTAAAACATGGTTGCCTTTTATAGGTTTGTGGTCTGCACAGGAAGGTAGGCTCTTCCCACCTGAACTATGTGACCACGTGATACGCAGGGTGATCGTGGCATCAGGAGGAGGGAATCACGGCTGCTCCACACACGTGTGTAAAATATTCTCGGGAGCAGAGAGAAGGAGGGCTTCCTTGGAATGGTGAAGCCCCACCGAGGTCTTGGCTTATTTCAATCCTCCAATGTGTTTCGCTCCTTCCACTTCAGGGCCCTTGCTCATAGCACTTGTCCTGCCTCCAGAGCAATTCCTTCCCACCACCCCCTTTCCTCCCCCGATTTAAACATCCCTTCACCAGAGCAGCAGTTCTTAACTTCCAAGACTAGGAAGGGTCCCTCTGCTTATGTGCTCATGGCACCTGTTCTTTTCCTTCACAGCACTAATCATGTCACCACCAGACAGCTGGGTGTGTCACCCTTGTTTCCTGTCTTCCCTATAGGTGTCCTCCCAAGGGCAAGGACATATGAGGCCATGGCTTTCTGTTCATCACCGAATCACCAGTTTCTAGGATTATTCCTTCCAAGTGGTAGGACCTCAACTAATATTTGTTAAATAAATTAATAACTTTAAGATAGGAGTTAGTTGTGGAAAGATGTAGGGGGTGGCTGGAAAGGACGACACTAAGACAGGGCTGCTAAGCAGGAAGAACAGGGTGAAATAAGTCCCAAGGCAGGAAAATCCCTCAAATGATGTCTGCACAACAGAGGCAGAGTTTGATGTTACCAGACTATAAAGATAAGGTCAGAGCAGGGAGGGCCCCGCAGGCCATGCAGGGAAGGATTGGTCACCATCTCATATGACTGTGAGCTCCTTCATTCATTCAACAAATATTTAATCAGTAGTTACTATGTGCCAGATGCTATCCCTGGCTCTGGAGATTAAATGAGTGTTTCTCATCCGGAGTTCAAATTTTAATGAAAGTTCTATCCCTTAGGGTAAGGTCTTTGCCTTGTTCAGTTCAGGACCTGCACAGTGCCTAACAGTATCTGATATCACAGGCTCCCAGAACTTCATGGCAAAAAAGAAGGAATGAAAAAATGGAGACGGTGAGATGACAGAACAATCCCTGACCCTAACAGCAGACAGCAAGTTGATCAGGAGGCAGCCTGGACTGGCCTTCGGCTAGCCAGGCTCTACTCAGCTCCCTCCTCCTACACACTTGCGAGTCCTGTGCTGTTTTGCCTGCTTTTCATTATCCCTGTGGCTCTTGCATGAGCCCCCATTGGAGACCAAAGATGAGCAGTGTCTGTTTCTTTGCTGCAAATGAAAAGCAGAGCAGGAAGTGCCCTCTCTCAGGCTGTCCAGGCTACATAGAGGGAAAATGACCCCTGGTGTCTGAGTTGGATCCTTGACTGCATTTTTCCCAGACATATTATGAAACATGGTAATTAGGTTCTCCAATAGTATTACCATTGTATTTCAGACAGATTTCTGCCCAAAGAAAAATTTGAGGATTGGCTTGGGGATCTGAAGACCTATAATAATGTTTCTCTAAGAAACATGCTCTTCTGATGTCTGCTTGTAGGCTTTCCAAAGCTAAATATAAACTGCCTGTGTTGCATGTTCCCTAGGTGTACACTTGGCCTAGAGAAAACCCATGAGACAAAGGCTGCACCCTGTTGGAATCCTCCTCCGGGAACTGTACACAGACCAGCACTTAACGCCACGCCTTGCTCATCATGTTCGTTGAGCAAGAAGCTAGAAACTAAAATTATAGTGTCTGATTTGATCTTGCCCACAGCAGTTTTGGAAAGTTTTGACCATAAATGCAAATAGCCTTTGCTGTCATGCCGCTTCATGCACAAGGCTTCTGTATCATTAAGCCAAGAATTGCACCACAGGCCCTGGCTGGAATAGCATGTCATCCAATGCCAAGGTTGCAGGTTCGATCTCCGGTCAGAGCACATACAAGAATCAACTAATGAATGGATCAATAAGTGGAACAAAGAACTGAACTGATGTTTCTCTCTTTCTCTCTTTCTCCCTTCCTCTCTCCCTCTAAAATCAATAAATAAAAATTTTTAAAAAGAAATAAAAATTGTACCACAGAGAAGACATTCCAACCTGTGGGAGTTCAGTTAGTTCAGGGAAAGAGATTTCATTACATGTCATCTAGCTATAACCCACAGCCAGAACCATCTGTCTGCGTCAGACACTGGTTCACCCAGAGCTGAAGAACTTCTGCATTTGGCTTGTGGCCCTGTGGGTAAGCTGCATATTGACTTTCTCTAGCTCTTCGCACTTTCATCTTTAACTAGCTCATTGCTGGTGTGGTTGGGAGAGAATATTTTGGGCATTTCATCTATATTTTTTTCCTGGCTTTTATTTTTTAGGGTCTTTTGCTGCCTGTTTCCAGCCTTCACTGCATTCAATTTTCAACTTTTTTTTTTTTTAATTGCATTGACATTGATGTTCTGCACATCCCTTTGGTTTTCAGCATACCCTTTCCACCCTAATTTTGCTGTTTCCATTGTAAAAGCTGCATTTCCTTCTCTAGTCTGCAGTCACATCAATAAGAACAATGGCACCTTCCGGGTAAGTCAAGCTGCGCCTCTGAGGACAGCCTCCTTTTCCCACTGTTTTGGTTTCACAGGTTTCAATCATGTATCTTCTTGGCATCTTGGATACGCATCCCAGTGAGCACCAGAGATCTCCTCCACCAACGCTCTCTATGCGGCGAGCTCATGTGCTTACCATCTGCAAAGCAACTGACATTGCTTTGAGTGAGGGGACATGGAGCTGAGACAAGGCAACAACCTATCTTCATTTTCCCGGACATGGTATTTGGTGACCTGTTTGGCCACTATGCGTTGCAACAACTCATGAAGGAGCCAACTGTGGTTACCTCGCAACCTTAAAGAATGAAGGGTGCATGCCCCCAGCCCTGTGCACAGGGTCAGAGAGGCCAAGGGGCACTCCCCAACATATTTGGAAGCATGACTTTCTTTTTACATGTTGGAAGATCTGAGTCAGGGAGAGGGGAAGATGACACCCACACATCTGTCAGCACCATTATCAATATTACCATCCTATCGCTTGTCTGTAATAAATGGCAGATAGGACAGATAAGATTTCTAGACACATATATTTTATAAATGTGGATAGACCTATTAAGAATAAATATATTAATATAAACTGACTTACTAAATGAGTGTCATATAATTTGAATCCTTTACAAGTAAATAACACTATTTGTTTAGCCGTATAGGCCGAAAAAATTGCTTCCCATAATTAGAAAAAGCTCAAGGGTAAAATGACTGTAAGCATTCCCTGTTCACAGAATGTCTCTGGGACCGATTTCCTGGGTCAAGACTAAAACTAGCCTTCTCCACCAGAGACTGGGCCTCTCTCTGCTGCTGTGAGCAGGAAGGGGATATAGGAACTTCACATTTACTGTCTAGATTGGAATGATATTTCACTTTACAGAGACCACCTCCTAGAAGGGATTTCAGAGGCCCTTGGGAAGTTTGCTAGTTTAAGATAACATACGTATTTTTCAAAGCAAAGAAGATGTTAGGCGAGTAAAGTTCTAGTAGCCTGGTTACAGTAGCAGAAAGGGTTGTGGAGGACTTTCCCCACTTGTCACCTGGCATTTACATTTAGATAAGACCTGGCAGGAAATTGTACAGCCAACTGCAAGGATAAGCTGGAGTTGGTGTGATCTGAAACACAGCTAATCTCTCTCTAAAAGTCACAGGTACAGTATCTGGGATTGGCATCTGAAAATGTATGTGAGAACTTTCTAGCCCTGAGAGTTCCCATCCGGCTAGTAGGTCACAGCTCTTCTAACAGCACCCAGCAGCCTCACAATCAGCATAAGAGTCTACAATTACAGCCATTCTCTGGAATCCTCTCAGCAAAGGAGGACATTCCTTGGCTGGCTTAGAAAAACCAGGGCCCATTTGCACGGGGAAAGGAATGCAGTCTGGAAGAATGGCCAATGATTTACAGATTGTCTCCTATTAACTAGAAAAGAATACAGACAGGAGGCTTAAAAACACGGTTCTGCCACAGGCTCACAAACTCACAAATGCTCCCAGGAGAGTCAGGGTGACTGAGAAGGTGGGGGCGTGGGGGACACAGTGAATGGAAAACAGAAATAAATGGTGGAAGAGCTGGGACCAGAAGTAACCCAGGATCTTAATCTACTCCCTTCGGTCTTCATAGCTGTTGTGACTTTCCCAGATGATTCAGTACTTATTTCAGTGGGCAGAAAAGTATAAAGGCCTCAGGGGTCAGGCAGAGAGGCACCGTTTCCATTTCATAGATGAAGACATTGCGTTTCGGGAGGCTAAGCATTTGGTGCAGGGTCACATTGCTGCGGGGATGCCCACATGGAGGAGCAGCCTCCTGATATCTAGGCCTGATTTCCAGTTTCCACAAGGCAGCTGCCTCTCCAGAGAGGGGGACCTTGGGCGATAGGGTCCACTGAGGGAGGGTCATGTAGGAGGAGCTTCGCTGACTGCTCCTCAGAGTAAGCCGAAGAGTGAGCAGGGCCTGGTCTCTGAGTGGAAGCACCTGGAGAGGTCCAGGGGGCGTATGGGCAAGAACTGGGCTGAGACGGGAGTCAAAGATGATCAGGCAGAAGGAAATTTGGAAATGGAAAGGAAAAGGTACCCCTAGCAGCTGACAATGCCTGAAAGGAAGGGCAGTGGCCGGTGGAAAAGAACCCATCAGAGACCTGATGTTTGTGGAGCGAATGGTCTGCTGTCATCTCCCAGTGCTCCCGTCAGGTGAGTCTATTCTCTCGGGGAGGACCCACTTCCCAGTCACAGCAGAGATGCCTGACAGCTCCAACACTCCTAACTGATAATCAGCATCACCCCACAGGTGACACGGAAAGATGCCCCGTGTGAGGCATGTCAGAGGCCAGGAGTGCTCAGAGCACCTGGCTCAGGTGTCAGAGAAGGTGTCCAAGAACTGCCCCGTGCTCACCTCCTGGATATTCTGCTTTGCCCGGCTGTCAGAGGGATGCATAATTGTCCCCATCACTTGCACGTTGCCACAGACAACCAGGGCTTCATCCAGTGCATCTGTGTTTATTCCCACTTGACCATGGCAGACAACAGATTCCGGAACTTGTCCTCGCTGCCATAATGCATCACTGTCATTTTCAAATTGTCCAGGGTTAGAGGCCTGGAAAAAATACACAGATATATTACAATTAAAGTTACAGGAGTAGGAATAGATGATTACTTTGGTCCTCATAGCAAAGGAAAACATATCTAAGTCTTTCACCTGAGAATCATATGTAGGATGGGACATGCTGACATATCCACCAAACTGAGGCCCCATGAGTGGGAGCTCCGTTTACCATGTTTTATAACATCCAGTCCTTATTGCATGTATCTGAAATTGATGATGTGTCTGTCGGTTGTACTGGGAGAAAGATGAAGAAAACTCACAATGACTATCTTTTCAGGGATAATAATGATTTTAAAACCAGAACATCAATCAGAAAATATGAGAAGTTTATTAAAGCTCAGATAAATAAAAATGCCTTGTATTTAGAGCTAGCATTTTTATAGTTTCTAAACACTTTCCTAGTTATGTCAATTGACTAGCAAATGACAATACAAACATATTTAATGTACTTCAACTATTCCCTGAACACAGATGCTACTGAAGAAAGAGTAATAACAGCTCATTTTTTGTGTGTAAATCCATACTCCAATTCTATGAGGTATGTACAATTACCCTCCTTTTGTTGTTACTGAGATTCTGAAAGTCTTAACAAAGTGCCCAAGACCACAAAGCTAATAAGTTCTGGAGCTGGAATTAGACTTCCTTTGATTATTAAATAATGATATTAATTTGCCTTTTTTGCCCTGTTGCCTAGTAGCCCTGGTTGACTGTGGTCTTCAAAGAAAAGCCAAGTGAAACTTTAGACTAGACAAAGTTCTGGAGATTTTATTCTTAAATAAAATTCTTGTGGAAGAATTTTCCACTGTATTGCCTTCCCTACTCTCTGTAGCCGCTGAATATATTTCCAAACATCTTTAAGTATGGATCTCTGAATCCATCAAAATCTTCACAACAAAATTTGCTTTTAAAATCATGACGCATCCTTCTAAATCTGACTTTTGTGTGTTTGAGGCAGGTTGTCAGAAATTCAGACAAAATAATAGGGACCCTGATCATCTTGGTTGGTGGCATAGTGGATAAGGTGCTGGCTTGCAAACCCAAAGGTTGTTGGTTCGATCCCCAGCCAGGGCACGTAACCAGATTGCAAGCCAGGTCTCCAGCCAGGTCCGTAGCTGGAGGCAGGTGAAAGGCAACCATTCATTGATGTCTCCATCCCTCTCTGCCTTTCTCCCTTACCCTCTCTCTAAAACAATAAATGAAATCTTAAAAAAAAAATGTCAGCACACATGCAAAGTCTTCATTTTTTTGCCTTTCTGATGGTATACATGAGTCACTGCAAACTCAGCTCCTGAACATATGCCAATCATCTCTGAAGAACACTCAAAAAAACCCAATAACCATGATTTCTCCAAGGATAAGGACTGGGAGACATGGAGGCTGGGGTGGCAGTGAGAGCTACTCTTCACTATATAGTCCCCATGTAGAATGTTTTTACTGTATGCATGTGTTAGCAACTTAAAAATAGTAATTAAAAGAAATCACAGGGTGTAGTTCTTAGTTTGGGTTCAGTTAAAGGACTATTGGGTGTCTTCCATGTCCTGTGTCCCACCTGTCTGACCCCTATGCTGTTTGGAAGACTCAACCCCTGACACTCAGTAGACAACGGCCATAGAAGAATATAAAGTAACAACATGGAACATTATTTTGTATAAGTTCACTTGAACAAAGAGCTTTTCTGCAAAAATCCCTAGAGGCCCCTTGGCTGTGAATGGCAAATTGGCTTTGACTCAAATCCTTTCATAGCAAGCAATCAGCTAAATCCAAAGGTATGCCATGTAAAATGTTGATGTATTTTGCTCTACTCTGAACATAATGAGCCAGCCACTTCAAGGAAACAAAATAGGACAGTGATGGATTTTTTTCTTTTTTCTTAATGAGCTTTGGGATAATTATCATCATGTTGGTAACTGTTACTGGAACAGCAGATATAAGTCGATTTAATTTTTTGGAACTATGACAACAATCTCACTTGGCTCTCATTGGATGAAAACTCAAATCCCTATAAATCTGTTCAAATCATTTTGGTAAGGGCCAGAGACTTACATGTTCTAAATACATAGCCCTAAGGAGGGGTCCTTATCCCTAATGGAAATGTTATAAAATTTGTGAATGTGTCCTTCTCTGGTATCCAGAATCTTACTGTGTTAAGGCACGTCATGGAATCACAGAAAAACTCTCTAGAATTACGAAGGTAGATTCACATGTGGCCCAAAAGTAGATGATTAATATTAAATACCCAAGTAAATGTAAGTTTCTAAGTTACTGTCATTATTTATCCCACAGCCTCATATATTTAGGAAAGACCTGAACATTTTAGTCTATGTTATGACACAAACTGGCTGTATGACCCTGGGACAGTCAATTACACTCTCTGTACCAGTTTTCTCCTCTGAAGAATAAAAATAATAATGTCTTCTCTTGTGGGAATTCATTGAAATCATGTATACATAAGTATTGCAAAACTGAAGATAGTTTCACATTTATTCCCAACATACTCTACTGTGCATCGCAACCACTGTCCAACCTATAATAGATTAATCTGCTGTCCTCAGCCACACACCACACACTTGCAGAGTTGCATAATTGTGGAGAGGGGTAGGGGTAGGGGTGGGGGAGGAGAAAAATCCCCTACACAAAGAATATAATGTAAATGGCGCCTCCTGCAGGTGCTTGAAACAAGAAACAGCAATTAATCGTAAATTGAGGCTTGCTCTAAATTTGGAAGGGAAAGCTGGAATTTCTCTGCTTTACCATTGTTTAGGCTTCTAAAGCAATAATACCTAAAGAGCATAATAAGAGAGTCTGAGCTGAAGAAGGCAACTTACAAGAAATCAATTTTTGGACCTTTGAAAGGACTGTAGGAAATAGGTCTCAAAATGCTCTTTACCCATGCTACTCAAAGTATGGTTCGCAGGCCAGCAGGTAGCATGCCCTGGAAGGTTACGAGACATGCATATTCTTGGGCATCTCCAACCTACTGAATCAAAAACTGTGGGGGTGTAGCCCAGGTGTCAGGCACACCTTTGAAAGACAGATGGAAGCAGTCATTCTTCCAGCTTGCAGCACAACCATGAACAGGGTTTAATGATGTGTTTTAGAAGAAATGTGGAACTGAAGGAAAGCCTCATCATTAACAAGGAGAATATGAAGGAACTCCACTGGGGAATGCTCTCGAAACACACATCTGGGAAATAAATCTGTTCTTTGGAGCAAAGCTTAATTTCCATTAAATTGGTCAATTTACACTATGGGGCCATAATGTAGTGCTACAGCTGTTTTGATTGACAACCCATAGGAACAATTACTGGGTTCTGCTCACCATTCTCTCTCCAAGGAGATTTCTGACAAGCTTGGTTTCCCGGACCCCTGCTGGAGGCCCGACTCCCATCCATTCCAGCCTTTGTGCAATCATCCAAACATGAATCTCTGCTATTGAGAGGAATGGTTCGGTCCCAAAAGGAATCCGAATTTGCTAACTGCAATTTGCAAGTCATTTAGTGTGGCCATGTCTTGTAAGATCTTTGATTGTCGAAATTTTCTCCCTTCACTCAGGAGCTTAAACTAACAGAGCCAGACCACAGCCTATGTACGTCTGCTTTTTTATTTTTATTTTTTTTCAGAAGGTAGGCTGATCTCCCTTCTGCCCAACCCATGATGCATATACCTGCATGGAGCCTTCTAGAATCTCAGTGGCAGAAAATGTGTTCTGCAAACATTTCTAAAACTCACTGATTCAAACAACATTGCCCTTTCTGAAATTGTTTTGTTGGTGGTGGTGGTTGTTTTAAACATTAAACAAATAGATTCAAAAGTCTGTATTCATTTTTCACTTCTGCATTTGGAGTTGGAACGAAATAAGATCAATAAGATATTTCTAATTTTGGGAGAGGTTTTGTGTTATCTACCATTATAATTCTTCTCATTTTCCTTAGGCCCTTGTGTTACCCAGCACACTTGCAGAATAGGGCATTATCTTAAACAAAAATTATGGCTAGAAAAAAGCAATCAAATCTGGAATACAATCATTTTTTTCCCTTTTTTGGGGGGGGGTAGGGGGGAAGCAATCATTTTTAAAAAACAAAAATTCTGTAAATGATGTGACACCCAATCTACACTGAGTACATGTTTTTTTGTTTGCTTTCATACTGAACATAAATTACAGACATTTTTCAAATTCTCAAAGTCATTGTCATGAGTTAAATTATCATATTGTTTTGGATAAGATAACAATTAACAAGAGTTTGGGTCACAGCATGTTAGAAGCGGGGTCCATTTCAGATGGCTGCTAGGTGAACTTGCCCAGCAGCCAGATGATAGCTTAACAGGAGCTGCCAGCAGGAAATGGAGGAACCTCAACACCCAGTAAATTATTCAAAATATGCAGGTGACCAGCGGCCCGCCCAGCGCAAGTGTGAGCTGTGCAGGACTCTGCCTCTTAGTGTATTCCTCTCTATGAGAAATTAGAAACAAGAAACGCCCTACGTTTCTAAATGTCATTTCAAATCATGTTTGTTATTGCAATCAATGCAATCCCAGATGACATCAGGTGAGGGTCCAAGCCCTCCCTGAACCCTTCTGAGGGAGGGACAGGAAGCTCTGTCCTCACACAGAGGAGGGAGGTACACCTGCCACAGGTTAAGCTCTGGCCCCACACAATGCAGCCTGGGGTGCGCATGCTGGCAGTACAGAGCCTGGCTCTCCCTCCGGACCTCCGAACACATTTCCATCATTACTTCACCACCATTAAAACTTTGAGCCCCAGTGTAAGGATTTCCGCTAATAGGTGGCTTATTATTTTTAATTGACTAAAAGAAGAACATAAAGGTCCTTTGTTTCAGAATAGCTCCAGGCAAGCAAGAAGGGCTCACTTTCCCAAATGGGGAGATCTTATCCCCAGGTCTAAGGTTAACAGCCACCTTTGTTAGCATGCGTGAGCAAAGTGAACACTGCTGTTTCCACTGAAGTCCTCCTGTCCTCCCTGTGTCATTTCAAAGAGCCATGACAAGCACCCCCTCCCAGGGCCACCGAGGGAGCGGTTACCTGTTCCCTCATGCCCCTGGCATTCTCAGAGTAGCCAGCCTGGCCTCACACAGCTGCAGCTGCAGCTGCAGCTGCCAACCGCTTTATGTTCCCATGGCTGCCAAGACTCTGTCCACAGCTGTGACCAATCAGTCATTCGGCAAAATGTGCTGAGCCATGACCATGTGCTGGGCAGAGGCCCAGATGCCCCGGGGTCACCCACCGCTCTAGGGCTTGGAAGGCCTTCCTGCCATTATCCCTGCCTTGTGGGCTTTGGGGTCAGAGAACTGGGTTGTACCCCAGCTTCATCACTTAGAAGCTGTGTGATCACAGATGAGTCTGTACCCTCCCGCACCTCCCTTCCTCTGAGTGTAAAGAACAAATGTAATACAAATGTAAAACAATATAAAATGATATCATAGATAGATAATTTAACTCAGTGCCTAAAATAGAGTGTAAAAATCAGGATTTCTCAACCACAAGCACTTTTGATCTTTTAGGAGGATAATTCTGTGTTGTGGGAGTTGTCCTGTGCATTGTAAGGCATAGGACAAGTACCCTCTACTTGTGACAACCTAAACTGTTTGCAAGCATTACCAAATGACCCCTAGGGGGTCAGAAATATTCCTGGTGGAGAACCACTGTGCAAAAATTAAAATAATAGTATTTGCTATTACCATCCTCAAGGAAAGCAAGTGGGATCCAGAAGTCAAGGAAATAAGCTTACCCTTACAATGATCCTTTCTGAGATGTGGGCAGACAACAGATAGAACTGGTCTTGGTTAGCAGCATACAGTCCAACCACCAACATGAAGTATCTAATTCAGAAATAAAAGACCAATGCCAGCACATCAGGAAACAAGGACATAATTTGTCCTATCATACCGCCCCACAGTTTATCAGTAGTAATTTACCTAGATGGGTTTCCTCATTTAAGGATTGCATATTTAAATATTTTACTCCTCTGCATTAAGTTGCCCCTTGTGAGAAGTGAGATAGCATTTGATTCACTTGCTATTGCTCCAGGTCCACCCTTTCCCCAGTTTGACTTGTGTGGCTTTTGCTGGGGAGTCAGCCCACTGGGGGCCTGCGCTCAACCCTCTGTGCCTACTGGGCACAAGCTGTGTGCCCGGGACCACGGCACAGCACCGCTCACAGACACGGGCACAAGTGGAAGGCATTTTGGAGATCCCTTTGTCCAGAATCACCCAAGCCATGTGCTCAAGGCCTCAGTGGAAGATGGCTCAATAGGGTTTGCTCAGCCACACTGAAGCCTTCCCACCCTAAATTGCTCTTGGCCCTGTACCCTGTACCTTCCACACCCTCCAGTAATGACTTTAGTCAAAGACCTAGACCCTCCTCTTCAATTGTTTCCAATGAACATTTTCATCAGTTACTTCAATCGCTTCCTCATAGGTACCACTGCTGAGACACTTTTAAAGATCAGAACAATTCTTGAAAGTCAAAATAAAAATTACCCCTATCAGAGACGCTTTGCTTTAATAGCTGCATGAAAAAACTTCACCACGACTGTGACACTAAAGATTCTCCAGTCCCTAGAGAATGAGTTCTCCTCTGTATCTAAAGTAAATCAGCAATAGAAGTAATTGTTGTTATTATTATTATTATCTACCATCTACCAAGTGCTCAATGTGCCAGGAATTGGACTCAGCCATTTATCTACATTATTTCATTTAGATCCCCAAAACAATCCTATTGGAGTAGAATATGGTTATTGCCCCCACTTTACAGAATAGGAAAATGAGTCTCAGGGAGGTTAAATTACATGCTGAAGGTCCCCCAGCTAGCAAATGGCACTGCCATATATTCAAACTCAATGCTGTCCAACGCTAAAACCTATATTCTAAAACCAGTGATTCTCAAACATGATCATACTTCAGGGTCACCTCAAGGGCTTGTTAAAATACAAATTGCTGGGCCTTACCCCCAGCATTTTTTTGTCTGGTTGGTTTTTTCCAGTAGTTCTTTGGTGAGACCTGAGAACCTGCTTATCTGATAAGTATGCAGGTTAAACTATCTTTGATAATCCTGGAACCATACTGTGAGAGTCACAGGTCTAAATTATTCATGCAAATTTATTTATTTATTTTTTAATCAAAAAAGGCAACAGCAAACCTGCAGAATTTGGGGTATCCTATTAGTGAGCAGCACACAGATTTGAGAAATGCAGTCAGTCCTCCATCAGCCTTTGGACAGCAATGAGACAGAACTGCAAGGTGACTCCAGAGACTCATGGAGGGAACCTACGTGAGCAGATTTGGGGCTGGGCAGGAGAGTAGGCATTGCAGGGGTGAGGCTGGTATCTAAGGGTAAGTGAGATGGATTAATAACCCAAATTAGAAAAGGGAGGGAAATGTTGAGAGAAGCCCAGTTTGCAGCCTAGCAGAACCTAGAGGAGTAGAGGGGCCTATGGAGGGCACTCCCTGGTCATATAAAGCACCAGCCACCCTGGATGGCTGGATGGACACAGTGATGCTGGTACCTCTGGTCAGGATTTGGTTTCCCCTTCTTTCTCATGTTATTTGCTGTGGTTTCATTGAAGTGTAGTCGGCCCAATGTTACTTTGGTGACTTGGTTGGTCAGTAAGTCAATTCTAAAACAAATAGCAGAAATACTGAGACTGTAAAAGAACATAAAGTCTTTGAGCATATGTATCCCATCTGAGATTCTCAAGCATGTTCAGTCCGCAGTTTCTGTCACACTGCAGAGGATAGTTTATTCCAGTCACTGATTTTTAATAAACCATCTATAGCATGGCCAGAAATGGGGGCCAGGGAAATCCACAGAATAACCCTTGAGTAGAAATGCTCAAGCCCAGACTTTCTGTCTCATGAGGGCTCCCGATACCACATATGGGTTCTTTTACCTCCACAATGAGGAGAAAAGATATATTTAATTTGTGCTTCCACTTCTACAGCACTCACTTCCTCAGTGAAATAGTTTCTCTAGGTTCCTTGTGAATTTCTTCACATCCGCTTCATGTACATATTTGCCCTCTCCTGGCATGGCTGTGGGAGGCTGCCTGCTCCTAAGGATGACCACACACAGCCTTCCCCACGCAAGGGAGAGCCAGATGCACCAGATGGGTTGGGAGCTGTATTTGTTCATGAGGCTCCTGCCTGAGCCCCAGGCTGAGCTCCTGCCTGGTCCCAGCTAAGGGGCCAACTTCTTCCCAGCCCAAATGGAATTAACTGAGGGTTAAAACATAATGTCTCAATGGTATCCCAGCCAAATCAACCGTTAAAAAGCAAATCCCTCTACAAAGTGATTCCACAGAGGGTTCTCTCTTTGGACCATCATATTGCTTTGAATAATCTCAATTCTGTACGCTTTCTCTTTTGGAACCCATTAAGCAATCTATTAACATAGCTCTAAAAAGTAAGAAAAAATAAACTGTAAGCACAGATGGATCCAGAACCTTGTAGTAAATTCTATCAGCATCATGCTGATTTAATGAAAAATTAAGTGATCTAATCATAATCTGTCTCAAGGAACCAAGGTTGTTAGCAAGCTTATCAGTAGTAAATAATTATAAAAATAAAAATGACTTAAAATGGAATTTTTTATTAGAATTTTTTGCCATTATTTCCATGCACCTTACCAATTTTATTTTTATTGATAGTATGTGTTCCTAAATTAACATTTAGTTTCTACAGTAGGATACATTTTAAATAAGCAAAATAAATTGGGCAATAGGTCTTCTTCCCAAAACATTCACAAAGGAATTCAGAAAGGAAGTTCTTACTTAACAGGGTTGAAAATCTTTTTGCTTCTATTTGCTTGGGATTGTTCAATAGCAATTATTTGATTGGTGGCTTCTACCTGGGTAAAACAAGATTAAGTAAAAGAAATCATTTAATAAGCTAATTTATTAATTAAAATGTTCATTAATAGATACTGTTCAAGTAATTTTAAAGTTTTCCAAAGTATTAATCTAGGCCCTGGGGAGGAGGGTCAAGTCACTGAAAAGGCGTGTAAGCAATGGCTCTGATCTTAAAGCAGTGTGCTCTCGGTGAGAAAAGAAGCAAATACCTGTAAAACTACATGGTAAAAACACAAGACCACAGAGTATTTCAGGTAAACAGTGAGTATACAATAGGCTAGTAGAGATCCAGCGTTTGATCCAGCAAAACACAGATGTGACACAGCTCAAAGAAGGCAGCATTCATGCATTCATGCATTCATGCGTCTATTCATTCTATAAACACTTGTTGAGCACCTGCTATGCCCCAGGCGTTAGAGATGAGAAGTTGACCAACTTAACAGAAATTCTTGCCCTAGCAGAGCTTACATTCTAATAAGAAAAAACAATGAAAATAAAAATAAGTATAGGGAATGGCATTTATTCAGTACTTGCTACAAACTCTTATTATTATTAGTGAATGGTGGCAACAGTGTGATGGGACCTGCCCTGTCACCTGTGCTGTGGGTATTCATACACATAGTAATAATCTTTCTGAAAAGCCACTGGGCAACCTACATCAAGAGATTAATAATGTTCATATTTTTTATGTATATATTCTGCTGGAATTTATCCCCATGCAAAGTAAGTATATACAGATGTTTGCTATAGTTTTATTAACAAGAACAGAAAATTGGATATAAAACTAACAATAACAGAGGAATTCACAGGGTACCTCTATACAATAGAAATCTGTATCATCTTTGTAAATGATAGTTGATAGTCTTTAATAGCATATTGTATTATTTTCACAATATACTAACAATGAGATAAATTTTAATACCAGAACAACAAGGAAAAAATAAGCTACCAAATGGCAGATCCCAAATATGAATGATTTTTCTTTTCTTCATATTTTTATTTTCTTCATATTTTTCTATGATGTTCCAAAATTTTATAGTAAATTAATACTTCCAAAATCAGAAAAATATCCACTTTTGTTTTGGTTAGTTTGCATTTGCTTTTATTTTGTTCTGCTTTGCTTTGGTTTGGTTTGATGTAAGGGCTCACTTTGGAGGAAGAGCAGCTGATGTGTCCAGCAGTCTAGCTCCATATTGGGAAGCTAAGTCCAGATTCGTGATCAGAATGAAATGTGTGGGCAATAGCTACTCTTCTGGATCTGGATCTGAGGATATGGTTTATTAGATACTTATTGACCAATCAAAAGTCATCCTACCTGCATTTTAAACCCAGCTCTACCATTTATTATCTTTGATGAATTGTGTAACATACTGAGCCTCAGTCTTCCCTCTCTGTTAAAATAGAAAAGAGGAGGCATTGACTAGATTAGTGTTCATTGCCTTTTCTTAAGTCCAGAATTTGGTGAAAACTTTGAATCTATTCTATATAAAAATGGAGCAGCATCAAAAATCATAAAATAGTTAAGACTACATTTAGTAGAAGTGCAAGACTTACGCACTAAAAACTGCAAAATTGCAGTTTGAAGTGGTATTTTGCCAGTTTCTGAGTCCAGGTTTAAGAAATTAGCAGCTTCTGCCCTAATTCGTGTGGCTCAGTTGGTTGGGCATCATCCTGGAGAGGACACGGTCACTGGTTTGATTCCTGGTCAGGAAACATGCCTGGCCTCTGGGTTCTATCTCCCGTCAGGGCGCATACGAGAGGCAACCAATTGATGTTACTATCCCAAAACTCTGTTTCTCTTTCTCCTTTCCCCTGTCTCTAAAAATAAATAAATAAAATCTTAAAAAAGGAAAAAAAAACGGAATAAGCAGCTTCTGCTACCTGTCTTAGAACCCATCCAGCATGCTGAGAAAGCACCAGCTAGCCTACAGAGAGGTAGTACGGAGAAGAGCCAAGGCTTCCCAGCTGCAGCCCCTTTGAGCTCCCAGTTGAAGGCAGCATGAACTTGACAGACCCTAAGTGAGCCTTCTTGCAAATCGGATCCAGGCCCAGGTAAGCTGCCCAGGCTGATGACTCCTAAACAGAGACTGACTATCAGAGCAAAGCCCTAACCAAGTTGCAGGTGTGTGACCCAAATAAATGATTGTTAGTATTTTATGTGACTGAGTTTTGCAGTAGATTGTTATGAAGTAGACTACTAGAACACTTCATAAAGGTTGGCTGAATGAAATGGGACTAAATAAAAGACTTAGCTTAACTCCAAAAGCTTTCAAGTAAAACATTTCAATTGGCTTTAGGCCCATTTGGGTTTTGACAAATTTTGGACTTCCCCAAACTTGGATATAGATGGTTATCTGAAAATGGTTCTTCTTTTGACAAATAAAAGCTTCATCTGCTGGTGAAAAATTGAATCCTTTGTCTGTGACACCTTGATAGCCTATAGTGGGCCTATGAAAAGTGGAATCAAGAAACCCACTTTATAAATATTTTCTATGCACTTTTTTCATTAACCATGTTAATGAAACATTTTAAGAAAATACATTGCAGAAAGTTACTTTTGCTCTATTTAATAAGTTTTGTGAATTCCTACTAAGAAAATGAAAATGATATTTCAAAACACAGCTGGCTCCTTCACAGCTTTTTATCTTCTCACAAGGAAGAAGCACGATCTTGCTCAGTGGAAGGAAGCATTGTTTCCCCAGCTTGCCTTTTCCTTTGTGCTTTCTAGTCATCTACAATCATTTGACTCCACCACACAATAGACATCAGCTAGAAGTTGGAAAGTTACTGCATTATTCAGACTTGTAAAATATTTGGAATAAAATTTATCTTTTTGCTCCTTTGAAAAAAGAAGGCTCTAAATTTTATCAGCAATACCATACTCAAATAGTTATTCAGATGAATGATTATTCAGCTGGTGATCATATGAATAAAGTAGACAGGTCAGAAATACCAGGAATGGCTTTACAGCAGATTAACCAGCATCAGTCATACTAATGATTGAGAATTTGTTCTATCCACATAGAGGTCATTTCCTTTGTATTCACCCAATCTGCATAGCACCACAAACCTACTGGGCAAATTATTTCTACAGAAAGGAATGCAATGATGGTGGAGTGACTAAAAAAATCAGACTCTTGCTTTACTTGTTTTAATCAAATCATTTTCAATAGAATGTTACATGTTGAATGAAATGCTTAATTAAAATTTTTTACATGTTTAAATACTTTTAAATGTTAGTAAAAATAAAACATATTAAATGTGAAACATTTTCAAGGAGAGAAGAGAATATAAAAGTTGAAAATCCCTTTAGTGAGTTTTTTTTTAACATGTAGATATGGAACATGATTTTTAATTGATTGGGTTTCTCCTCAGGAAAGAAGCTTCTTTCCAGGAGCACAGGTGGAAGATGGCAGAACTTGTGGCTGGGCTAGCTCTCGGCTACTGTGTGGATTTTTGCATCTTGGGATCTCCATTTGGAAGGCTGCCATTATAATGAACAACATACAGTTGCTAAATCGTCCTCTAATTCCAGAGACAGAAAATATTAATGGGTCTCTTGGGTAAGTAGTGTTTGTGTTTTCTGCAAGTAAAGCACCTTCACAAGGAATCAAGTCACTGGGTCATCGATTACCCCCAAGCGGCTAATCAGTCATAGGCTCCACAATCACTGTGACTGCCAGCAGCACCAAGAAAATCCATTGAATGAAGAATTTGATAAAGACCACATGTCTTATGCCGTCTGGGAACTTTCTATTGACTCAGGTTTCTAGAACTAATCTGTTAATTTGCTCATCTGAAGGCTAGACAAATTGAACTGTATAGATTTTACTACAGAGGGTAATGAGAACTGTCTTGGTTGAGAAAAAAAGGAAGTATCTTTTTGTGGTCTTCCATGTTTCATTGTCAAAAACTCTGAAGAAAACAGGTAAGGTTGGCAGCTCAGATATGAGCATTAGCCTGAAATTTAAGGACAACTGTAACAGAAACTGAATCAGCTAACAATAATTATACTGTTGAAGATTAATCTAAATCTTAAACACCAATCTCTGATTAAAGAAATCTACCTAAGAATAGCAATTCTGTTTTTGATATCAAAAGTCAATTATAAAGCAAATTAAAGTGGCTTTTAAAAAGTCTTTTTAAACAGGTTTGAAATATCATTCAGGAAAAAAGAGATCTCATAAATTTTCAGTCCTCTAATGCTAATTAGGTAATTTAGGGAAACAATATTTTTGTAACAATTTAGACAAAAGCAGGCCTGAATTCTAATGCAGGTGAATACTGCCTTCATTTATGGTTAAGAAAAGTGAATCATGGCTTCAAAATACATCTTCCTTTACTCCTCTGAGTTAATACCATTTGTGTTCTCCATTTTTTCCCAGATCAGTCAAGCATGGATTCGCTGTTCAATAAACTTTAGAAAAATAATCTATTCAATTAAGAAGAGAGATTACAGTTACCTCAAAAGCTTGATTAACTCAGATGCATAGAGACCAGGAAGCATTGAAGGTATCCACTAAAATACAACTTATGACATTTCAATGACACAATTAGCAATTTGCTTTTTCCTGCCTCCTATTAAATACCCCAAGGCCCCAGTCTTTTTACCTCCTTAGTTGTAAGGAAGAGATTTAATTCCAGTTCATCTTACATAAAAATCCTAAAAACAAGTTTGCTCTTTAAAAAGTTATATTTGAATTTGGAAAATACTGTGAAGGCCTTTAAGTTTGTAGGCCAATACTTTGCATTTTTCATTGTACTTATTATTTGAAATTTTTATTCTTTAACCATTAACATTTTGTAGTGTGTCAGGAAGGCATTTATAATCAATAAAAATTCTAGAAGACTTAGATGGGTAAATTATATTCTAAGGAGTAAAGTATTAAAGATTGTTTAAGGGCAATAATGTATAAGTCCACATTTGCTTCTTGAAACTATAATGTCATAGAGTAGAATGAAACTTTTCCAATTTAAGGATATTTTGTATGGTTTGATTTCTGAATACAAAGCCACCAATGGCTGTGATTACTGCAGGGTATATTTAAAATGGACTTGCTATAATGACTGGTAGCATAGATATGAAGAGAGGAAGGTGTCACTAGCTAAAAATTTATTGTGGCCCCCACCATGTATTCTCTGGATTATAAATGAACTAAACATGATTAAATGTTGGTAATTTGAGAAATCTCCACTTCCCAGATTTTAGCTTAAATTGAGCATGTGATCTGAGAAACACTACCTCTCCGTTGTTTAGTGGGTAAGTTATAATAAGTTAGAATTACAAGTCTGGATTCCTGATGGCCAGAAACCCATGTCCCTGCTATTCATTAGGTAGAGTGCAAAACATAAAGAGCAAGCCACGCTTTCTCGCAGACCCTTCGCATTTGATCGGGGGTGGCATCAAAGTTCACATACTGGGTTTAGTGTTGAGAGTTAGCACTACCTTCCTCCCCCGACTCCTCAGCCCACCACAAGGGGTTCCTAAGGCCACTTACAGTTTTTTGCAACAACCATTTAATAAACTATGCCAAGGAACACTTTGGTATGGCTGCCACTTCAGAGCAGGAGAGCAATGGTCAACGGGCATCACATTCTGTCCCTCACTGCCATGGTCTTGCAGTTCGCCACTGTGACTCCTACTCGTCACTGCAAAGAAATCGGTGTGTTAGACCTTTCCTAGACTCACAGGGAGCTGCAAGGAGCTCATGAATGGGCCACACAGAAAGCACTGACCATGTGGGAAGCGACAAGGGTTGGGAGGCAGGAGGCAGGTAGCTGGCCTTGTTTCCTCATCTATAGAAAGAGCAACCTCAGGTGTTTCTCTCCCTCTCTGCCTCTCTCCCTTCCTTTCTTTCTGGAAATAATGAATAAAATCTTTTAAAAAAATAAAAAGAAAGAGCAACCTGAAGTCCGTGATCTCCAAGGTGCCGAGGTGAGTGTTTGTTGGAAATGTTGTCCTCAGTACACCTATCTTTCCTACTTCCTGCACAGCGTCTCCTCTGCAACCACCATTCTGTGTGGTTTCGGTGACATCCATGTTCAAGCCTGATCGCGGCCAGGCTTGGTCAGTCCGAGTGCAGCGTTCACTATATGCATCAGTAATTGCACCAGGTAGACTCCTGGTCTAACCCAATCCACACAGAGTGGATCTGAGCACTAGTGGGAATGTAGGTTCAAAGATGTTGAGTCTTTTCCATGAGTTTTGAGCCTGCCAGATACATCCCCAAGATTGTGGGGCAGGAAGGGAACCCTGTCTGGGAGGAAGACAACGCAGCGGGAGGCACAACTGAGAATGAAGGGCACCCAGGCTTGACAGCATTATTTGAGTTCTAGGCTCCAATCCTAAACTCTTGCATCACAGAAGCCAACATATCCTCTGGTTTTGTCTTCGCTTGTTTTAAACTGCTTAGGCAGTTTAAAGTTATGGGTTTTGTCTTCTGTTTCTTTGGTTTTGTTCATTGCAACCAATACATTCTAATTTGTTACCCAGCCCGTGTGGCACCAAGATTCTGTGGTCCAACTAGCTTTTTGAACCTGGACTGAGTTATTCATCCACATTGTGTTGTCTTATTTCCCTCAAATGCAAAACAGAAATGAAAACAGGTGTTCCCCCCAACTTACAGCATTACACAGAGAGAATGACAGCAAGGGTACCTTTAGAAGCAGATACCAAGATACAGTGACAGAAAATATCTTGTTAGTATGTAGTGTTAACCATATGTAATTGCTACTTTTGTTATGGTCACATAACAGCAATTTCACACATGTCAGCTACCACTTTTGTGTAATTCTTGCACACTGTCTTAATTTGAATATGCCTCCAAACAGTATGGTTCAACGGTAGAAAATTTTTATGTAAATTCGATTGGTACATTTGTGTTTCCTTTTTGCTTTTAACTCTCTCACCAACACTCATGCCTGACCCAAAGAGTAAAAGGGAAGTAGTGGTTGTTTGTGAGTTCAGGTGCAGGCTGTAAGAACAACACAGAAATACAAAATTAGCTCCTACAGAGCCTGCACTTAGCCTACAACTTGGGAAATGCAGGGGGTGTACCTGGGTTTTCTTTCACTCCCCTAACCTTTTTTATATGTACTTTTATTGAGGACTTCCTAAAATAAATAACAGAGCTGCTTCAGGTTTTCTTTGATCTTAAATGCCACATAAAATATGTTTTCCTTGGGGTATCACTATTACATGTCACCTAAGCAACACATTGGTTTTTTTTTTTTTGTTTGTTTGTTTTGGTTTTTTTTTTTTTTTTTGGTTTTTATAGTATATATGGATTTGGGGAACAATTTCTCATAATCCTGAGATTCTTTTTCCCACCTATAAATACGAAGGTTGGCAATGCAAGAAATTCTTTGTGCCCTCACTCTTCCAAAAGTTATCTGACCTTAAATATTTTTCAAAACAACAAACCTTCCTATCAGTCTCTTGCTTATACCAAATTCAGAGAAAGCGAGAAACTAGTTCTTCCATCTTTCTTTCCTCTCTCCTCCACTGGATAAAGGAAATTCAGGTGCTTACAGTTTGGAAGTGCGTGTCTATCACAGCTCCATACTTAACGGCTATCCAATCTTAAGGAAATGGTTTAAGGACTTGGGGCTTCCATTTCTTCCTCTGCAAAATGGAGTATAACCGTATGACACCTCCCCAGATTGTTAAACAGATTCAAGGAGTAATATTTATAAGTGCTTAGCACAGAATCTGTCACCAGTAAGAGTTTAATCAATGGTGTCATTATCACACTTCTTGTTTCAGCTCAGGTGACTCAGTTATTCCCAGGAAGCCTTGGCAAATACTTTTGGTTTTCACCTCCAGTAATGCTATCTGATGTGAGTGAACTGCTAACTCAGGTCCTTCCCCACGCAAGCATGGTAGCAAGCACCTGGAGCCAGGAGAGGCAGCCCAAGGCCAGCTCTGCTCCTCCAGGAGCAGGTTGAGGGGAGGGCAGTGGGCACTGTCCTCAGGGATGATGGCATTTCCTACCCTTTTTCATCATAGCAGCAAGGCTATCAGGGCAGTCTCTCCAACAGCACTGGCTGTTGCTTCTCTGGGAACTGGCTATCAGCTGGAGGACCCCAGGGATGGGAATCTGGGACCACCAACTCACACCAAAATTCCTGGCATAGGCATGAGCCTATTCAAGGACTTATTAAATACCACTAATAATATCTACTCTTCCGGTGTGTCTTCTGAACCATGGACACTGTCCCAGACATTTGACATAGTTCCTTATCAACTCATTATTAACTCATCTTCAAGGTTAAGATTTCTTTTTAAATAAGCTTTCTTTATTGGCATATGATATACATATAACAAAGGCACATCAATTGTGGGTACACAATTTGATACTTTTTTTTTTAAAGATTTTATTTATTATTTTCAGAGAGAGGGGAATGGAGAGAGGCAGAGAGGGAGAGAAACATCAACGTTCAGTTGCCTTTTACCTGCCTCCAGCCACAGACCTGGCTGGAGACCTGGCTTGCAACGTGGTTATGTGCCCTGGCTGGGGAATCGAACCAGTGACTGTTGGGTCCGCAGGCCAGCGCCTTAACCATTGTGCTACCAGCCAGGGAAATAATACTTTTTAATAAAATGAATTATACCAGGTAATTACCATCATCAAGAAACAGGACATTCCAGCACTCTGGAAGAGACCCTCCTGTCCTCTTCTCATTGATACTTTCTTCTGCACCCAAAGAATCACCATTCTAACATCACAGAGAAATCTAACACCATAGAGAAGTTTGTAGAAATGGAATGATAGGTACTCCTAAGTATTGTTGTTGTTTTTTGCCCAACATTATCTTTATGAGATTCACTTATTGTCACAAATGACAGTTGCTTGTTCATTTTCATTGCTGTATAGTACTTCATTGTATGAATATACCACAACTTATCCTGCTGTTGATGGTCACCTGGGTTACTTTGAGTTTGTGGTTATTATGAATCATGCTGCCATGAATATTTCTGTGCATGTGTTTTGGTGAGCTTCCCCTGGGAGCCTGTGAGAATGACAGGCTCTCAGACCCGCTTCAGGCTTACTACAGTTTACCATGCCCCCACCCCGTGATCTGTGTCCTGTGAAAACACTGCAGGGCAGAAGGCAGGCACTGAACAAAGCAATGAGCATACAGGCAGGCTCTTGGCTGTACAGTCTCCCCAGGCCTGAAGTCTGGGTCCTCTGAGACACATGGCCCTTGAAATGTAAAGGACTGGGGTTTCATCTCCAGCAGGGAGAGGGGATGGATGGCATCTCTACCTGAGAGCTCCTGTAGGACCCCACCCAAGACTGCATGACACATTATGCCAACAGGGAAGAAATAAAGTCCCAGAGCCTATCAATGCCCTTCTATGAGAGAGAAAATAACTCTGTAGGGCTTCTCCAAGGCTGGTAAAAGTAGAAGTAAAATAAAATAAAATAGCCTGGATTGAATGGGCGACAGGCCCCTCATCGGCTCACTTGGTCTGGCGTACTGGGCCCACAGTTGACAGTCCCTGGGATCCTCCAGTGCCTGCGAGCACTTTCTCTTCTTGGTTGGTGACAACAAGGCTCTAAAATCAAGAAAACAACATGAAGATTAAGGTCCTTCTTTGACCTCCATGTTATAGTAAATAAAAATGTAATGCCCCACATCTCTGTTGTCTGCTTTCCAAAGTCTAATTCTAATGAGTTATGGTTCCTTGGGTCCGGCTAGTCTGCGAAACCAGGTCCATTCATGGAGTGGACAAAGCAAGACTGGTCTCCAATTTTATTTTCCTCTACCCAATGGACCTGGGATTCACCTACATGAAAGATAGGCGGTCAAAGGCAAAGAGCTCATTGAGGCAGAGAAGATGCAGACTTAAAATACCGGTATACCTTTTACACCTGGGATTTTTTTGCATGGCATTTTACCAATTTTTGATGGCCTCTACTCTTTTTGCCATCTTCTAAGTCCAAAAGGAGGTGTGGAAGGAGGGAAAGAGGGAGGGGAAGGAAAAGAGAAGAAAGACATTATTAGTGAAAGCTTCTTTGACACCTTTCTGAGAGCTCAGTCACCAATTCCCTTGAGCGCTCCAGCTGAGGCTGCACATGGAATTAGGGTTCTCGCCATCACCTAGAACCTCCCTGTGTATTTCTGACACTTCAGCTCTTCACCGAATAAGAACCTCAGGTTTAGTGGGTTTTTAATTAAAGGTCTAAAGCCCAGTGCACTGGGCCAGGCCCTGATACATGTGTCAACACTGCCATCTCCTGGACAGGTCGTCACTGTTCATTCTCCGTGGGCACTGCCCAGGGCTCTGAGGTCTTGAAAAACAAAAACAAAAACAAAAGAATTTAATCAGCTTGCTTCTTACCTAGGGTTGAGGTACAGAGGTTGCTGATGGTGGGAACAACTTGTCGCCAGATGAGAGGGCATGGGCTGGTTCGGGGTGGTCGCAGGATGACCGGCGTTGGGGTAGCAGCTGAGAGCAGCTGTGCAGAAGGCCCGAGTCGCTCATTTCGGGACACCGCGCTGGGCGTGCGGGCAGCATCCCGGGTGCAGCGGCCGAGGGGCGGAAAGGAGCGGGAGTCCCAGGAGTCCAGCAGCATGCGCCTGGGGGAACACACAGGTGAGAGGGGCCTCTCTCGCTCACCGCCGGAGTTGAAGAAGGCTCTCGTTGTGCGGGAGTGGGAGGGCACTCACCTTGGACCTGTGGAGGAGAGCAGGAGTCTCATGTAGGGTAGCGTTGGGTATCTGGGGGCTGGCGCGTCCTGAGGATCAGAGACATGCCCTTGCTTTTTTGTTGTAACCTATTCCATCATCCTAGTTTTTTGTCACAAACGGGAGGCGGCCCTCAGTGCACAGCACCTCCAGGGAGGGTTCCAGGTGCTCCAGGGGCCAAAGCCCACCAGACCATGCCCAGTGTCCTGTGTTAAATGAATGGGCTTTGAGTCAGACAGACCTGGATTTGAGTCCCACCTCTTCCACTTCCTAGCTGTGTGTCCACAAACAAGTACTTAGCCTTTCCAGACCTCGATTTCCTCACCTACAAAATAGGAATGAATAATCATTACACTTTCCTCATAGCATCATTATCAGAATTAAATGAGATGCTATATATAAACCCATAGCATAATGCCCCAAACTTAGAGAGTGCTCAATAAACTGTAATTAACGTTATTGCTGCTTTTTAACATTCTCACATCACCTACACCAGACTGATGGTTGTACATACTGTTTGGGCTAAGTCAATTTGAAACAGCACCACTAAAGCAAGCATTTTCCATCTTCCATTCTTGAAAGGGGCTCAAGGGTTTTATAAAGGAAATTTTTTAATGCCTGGGGAGAAAATCACATTTTTCTGTTTTATATCTTGAGAGGCAAGTAAAATTTCATTTTAAAAAATGAATACCTCCATTAACAAATTGTGAGAAGTTCTGGTCCCTAAAACCTGCAAGTCCTTTATGGCTCAGTCATTGTTTAAGCACCACAACCTTCCACTTGGTTCTTTTGCTGCAGAGTATGCTGTCACATTTTTCTTGGTTGATTAAGATTTCAATCATGTACAATAAAGAGAAAAGTCTGCCTTTATTATTCACCAGGAAAGCTATGCTTTCTTCTCAAATTTGTCCTTTATAATGTATTCGCTTCTTATTAATAGGGGAAGAGAGAAGATACATTTATAGCTCTCTGAAAACCCCACCCAAATGAAAGCAAAAGAATAAAGAAGCATTAATGCAGAAGGACATGGAGTATGAGCAGAGATCACACCAACCACATTTCAATGACATGGTGCAGAAAGAAGTAGTATGGCTGGTGACTGGATCCGCAGGATGAAATAAAAATCAAAAACAAGACTTCCTGGAGGAGGGAACAGGAAATGTGGGAGCCAATAGGAAGTTTTCCAATTAAATACAGCCCCAGAAAAGCCCAAGCCATGAGCATTAACAGGGGCCTCTGAATTCAGAGGTAAGATGGGGCTGAAAGTGAAAGGACTGATTGAAAGTTAGATGATGGAACAGCTGGACCTTTAGGTCAGCTTCCCCAACCCATACATGAGCCTCCATGACCCCGACAGAAGCTGAGAAAGCTTACTTTCTGGAGAAATGAGCAAGGAGACTGTGGAGCTATTGGGCTAAACATTGAAAAAGTAATTAAAAGTCTAAGCATTAAACCATGAGATCTTTCCTCAACTTGGCTTTGTAGGCATCCAAGCAGACTTCCCACAGTAAGATATTGGAAGGTTGTTCCCTAGAAAAATTGAATGTCACCAGGAGGGGAAAATTATATATATTTTTCTCTTTTTGAGGGTGGGGTTGGGGTCAGTCTCTTGGTTTTTAAGATTTTGTTTGTTTTTAGAGAGGAGGAGGAGGAAGGGAGAAAGAGAGGGAGAGGAGTATCAATGTGCGGTGGCCTCTCACATGCCCCCAACTGGGAACCTGGCCTGCAACCCAGGCATGTGCCCTGACTGGGAATCGAACCAATGACCATTTGATTCACTGACTGGCGCTCAATCCACTGAGCCACACCAGTCAGAGCAGAAAATGCTATTTTGATGTCATCCAAGAAAATGCCCAGGTCCTGCCTGATCACTCGACAATGAAGTCCCTCATTTGAGAAGAATGGCTTGCATCCAGAATGTCTTAAGAGCAAACAATGAAGGAACAGACATTTTCACAAGACCTTTAATATTAAACACAGAGACCAAATAACTAGATAATAAGAAGTGCAAAAGAATCATAAAAAGCTCCTCTGCTTCTGATATGACTGATGATAAGCTCCTACCAGACCTGACCCTCACGCATATAAAAACTATGAACACAGGGAAAAAGTTAATTTATCCCAAAACAATAGAAGGGAACAAAAGCAAGAAGATTCAGAAGGGGCACTGAAACTAGGATGAAGGTAATGGCAGAAGCTGAGTTACCTGTTTACAGCTCTTAGCCCTTGGGCAGTTCAAGTCAGGTTTTTTCAGAGAATGTGAGGGAAGAATTCATGATAGCCGCTTTCAAAACTAAGCAAATTATTTACAATAACTGAGCAGATTGTTAAAACAAGGGCAATGATTAACGTCAAGAAAAACACTGCTATTTGGGACTGTTTCTAAATGGCCAACTCCTTCCTAATCACAAGCACCCTGTCAGGAATCCCAGGAATGCACCTGAGGCCACTCCTGGACTTTCCACTCTAAATGTGTCTATTAAGCCAGAGGAATTTTCATGAATCAGGCCTAGGAAGCAACAAATGCCATGGGTCCCTGCTTGAGGGGCCATCTCTGTCTCTAGCTTCTGTAGAAGATAGTTGTAAATATCAAAAATCCCTTAGCTACTGATTAAAAAAAAAATAGACTAACTTGCCTTCTAAACCCTTTCGTCTCAGACACACAACTTGTTCTGTGTTTGGAGGTTGAATGCCATGCAAATCAAACGAGAGGGTGCAAAATAGAGGTTAGCCTCCCGCTGGCTGAGGTTATTTGTACATCTAGGACGTCTGCCTGCTGCCTCCAAAGCAACCAGTATTGCCTTCAGATCACAACCAGGCTACAGCTTCATATGGGCTCATGACCGACTCCACTAGGTGCTACACAGGGCACACAGTGATAAAACATGGGCTTCACGTGACCATCCAGGTAGCTGACTACTTGCAATCCAACAGTCCAGTCCCCGGTTTTCCCAGTGACTCCCGCAGTGCCTTCACACGCCAACTGCCTGTTACCTAAAGTTCTATCCCACAGTGAGCTCAACTTAGCACAGGGCCTGGTACAAAGGCCAGAGCCTGGGACTTAATAAATATGAATTACTGCTTTTTTTTACTCTACATATAGTTACATATATATATACAAATTCATAGATCAAGAGAGGGCTTTCCTGACTACCCAATCTAAAATGGTAGCCTTCCCCCATCCCTCACTCTATGTCCCTTTACCTTGTGCTTATTTTTCCTATCTCACTGAAAGACCTTATGCTGCATGTCATTGCCTTTCTCTTCCTACTGGAGTGGCAGGAGAGCAAGGAGTTCCATCAGGAAAGGAATGGGAACAGCCCACTTTAGGAGGAGGTAATAAGGAAATGATTTGCCTGAGAGAACTTAAAAACAATCCTTAAACCTACAAAAAGTCAGCCTTTTTTTTTTTAAGTATACTTTATTGATTATGCTGTTACAGTTGTCCCATTTTTCTCCCTTTGCCCCCCGCCACCCAGTATCCACCTTTCCTCCAGCAACCCCCCTCTTTACTTCATGTCCATGGGTCATGCGTGTAAGTTCTTTGGCTTCTCACTTTCCTATACTATTCTTAACATCCCCCTGTCTATTTTGTTCCTACCAATTTGCTTCTTGATCCCTGTACCATTTCTTCTTTGATCCCCCTCCCAGCTGATACCCCTCTAAAGGAACCATTATACCTATGATTCTGTTTTCTGTTCTAGTTGTTTGCTTAGTTTGTTTTTGTTTTATAGATTCAGTTGTTGATAGTTATGAGTTTATTGCCATTTTAATGTTCATAGTTTTGGTCTTCTTCTTTTTCTTAAATAAGTCCCTTTAACATTTCATATAATAAGGACTTGGGGATAATGAACTCCTTGAACTTTACCTTGTCTGGGAAGCACTTTATCTGCCCTTCCATTCTAAATGATAGCTTTGGTTACTGTAAGTCCTTGCTTTTCATCACTTTGAATACTCCTTGCTAGCCATTTCTTGCCTGCAAAGTTTCTTTTAAGAAATCAGCTGGTAGTGTTACGGGAACTCCTATGTAGGCTTGTTGTTGTTTGTTTTATCACCACCTACCACTGACTCAGAGACAAATGCCTGGGTACCTTGCAGGGCAGACACTTCCCCACCATACCACCCTTGGCAGCGGTTTCATCTATTTTGTTCATTGTTGCACCCCATTAGCCAAGTATAAAAATTATTATTGAAAGTATTTTCTCCAGTGTGTATGATTTGTCCTCCCACATGAACATTCACACTAAGAACATGTTACACAGTATGTCGATTACCAGATGGGAGGGGTATGTGGAGACATAGAAGAAAAAACAGGGGGGATAAATGGTGATGAAAGGAGACTTGACTTGGGGTAGTAAACATACAATACAATATATAGATGAGCTACTGTAGAATTGTATCCTTGAAACCTATATAATTTTGTTAACCAATGTCACCCCAATAAATTCAAATTTTTAAAAAGAGCATATCTTAATAGTGTGTGTGTCTGTCTGAGTGCCCTGCATAGTGCTCAGTGCAAGCACATGGCAATCACTCAGTAACCACTTGATTGAGCTTAGTTTAGAGTTTGTACCCGCTGCCCAGAACTTGGGATAGGAAGGAGCCTTGGCAGAAGTGCCAACGGTAGAGAAGGAAGTGCAAGAAAATCATTTCATGACAGAGCATGAGAGGCAAGAAGAGCATGATGCCTCTCCCCTTTAGCCCTACGTCAGCAAATGGCAAGGACCCCAACCCCATCATCACCCCTGCTCTGCTGCTTTAGAAATAGATAACCCTTGCGGACAACCTGCTCTGGGCCAGGCACTGAGCTGCCCTCTGCATGTGTTGACTGAGCTCATCTCTACCAAGCAGCCTAGGAAAGGCGCCAGGCAGCTTCATGAGGTTATTCATTTGGACACTAGCCAGGGTGGAGTTAAGGGGTCTATCTACCACCAGAGCTCACTCTCTAAAGAACACGGTGTATTCAACACAGACCATCCTAATCAGAAGGAAAACCACAGGCTATTTCGTTCTCCACAGATATCTTTAGAATCGATGGTTTAGCCCAAGATTCTGTTTCATCTTTCTCCTACTGAATTGATTTGAACCCAGAAGTCAAACCGGCCAATGAACTTAAACAGCCTTTAACAGGTTCTCATAGGACTATGCATATTATTGCTTCGCTGCCTTTCGCAACATCACAGTTAAGAGCTTATCAGCCCCACTCGACTGGCACTGGCCACAGAACTAAACATGCAGGTCATTGACTCCTAAGCCATTTTGCCACCCAACCCCAACAAGCCAAGCCGTAAGTAAACCTCCAATTATTAGACACTTAAACTCAACCATTAGAATTAAATTAAATGAAACCTGGAGTTGATTCCTCATAAACCTAATGTATCTCTAAGGTCCCCTCCTATGAAATCACTGTGAATAGGTGTCACCTCACATTTTTTTCAAGGAAACAAATTTTGTTTTGAAAATGTGCCAGTCTATTTCCCAGAGTTTTCATTCCTACATGCATGCGCGAGCGCACGCACACACACACCATTTCCTTTTTCACTGCATCCTCCAGAGTTTTAAAAATATTTTATTTGTCTTTGATTTTTAAAATTTTATTAATTTGAAAGAGAGAGAGAGAATGCTACTTATTTATGCATTCTTTGGTTGTTTCTTACATGTGCCCTGACCAAGGATAGAACCTGCAACCTTGGCGTGTCAGGACAATGTTCTAACCAACTGAGCTACTCCACCTAAGCTGCACCCTCCAGAATTTTATGCTATTCCCTAAATATCCAGCCTTTCTGCCCCCAAGCAGCTTTCCACACCTGGACATTTCCCACAAAGTCTAACTACCACAGCTCACCTTGCCTCTAGTAGGTAACTGGCTGCTAACCCAGAGGATCAGACAGGACTTCATTCTGCATCTGCGCAGACAGCCACCCTGGACTCTGCCACATAGGAAATTAAGGGTCCCGGGCAAAACCTTCACATGCCAAAAGGACCGTCCCAGCCCAAAATACCAGATTCACACAGAAACACAAGAAAGCCTTGAGCAGCATATCCCAATGCTCATCCCTAGGCACACACCTCCCAATAGGGGGTCCCAGCTGAATAAGTTTGAAGAACACTACATTTATCTTTCCTAGTTGCACGTTAGCAAATGAAAGGTTCTGAGAAGTACTACAGTAAAGAGGATCATTTCATTTTAAGCCAGTGAGTCATATGCTTATCACAGAATGATTTTTTACCCCCCACAGCATTTCTTGGGACCAGTTTTCCATAGAGCATTTAGGGGAATCCATTTTAAGGATCCAATAATTCCTAATATGTTTGAAATTTGAAAATCTGCTTATGAGATGCAAACTGGCTCTTGGTACATTTGCAGCCTTGCAGCCCCTTAGGTCATTTAGATAAAGAATCATCATATATATATATATATATATATATATATATATATATATTTTTTTTTTTAAGAACAATTTAAGGCAGTTTAACAGAGAAGAAGTTATCAGGATTTATAGGAAACTCAGGCATGAATTCCAGTTCTGCTACTTACTAGGTATGAGACTAGGCCAGAAAACCTATATTCTGGGGTTTCTGGGAAGCTGGTGACGAGCTTGCGAAAAGCACCTGGTATTTAGAAATACTCCACACTTTGAGCATTTGAATAGGTCAGCCAGCTGTCATGATCATTGAACCAGTCCCACAGCCCTGTGGTCATAAACTGGACCCGTTTCCACTTGTTCTCTCTCAGATCTTCATTGCAGTCCCACTTAACTGCATGCTTCGGAGCAGTTTTTATCAAGCGATGACAGGTTTTGTGATCATAGGACTTCTCTTTCATGGGTGTGAATTCCAACAAGCTTTGCAAACTATGCATGGCTCATATCCATCCTGAGTCACACCTTTTGGCAGATTACTTTAAACACACTTATTATATTTCCCTAAGGTTCACAATCCTCCAAAATATCACTTAAAATATCAATTAATCTAAAAGCTGTTGGTAAAAGAAAGAGCATGTTTCCTAGAGCCAGACACATTTTAAGCCCAACTTCGCCACTGATTTACCTATGGAGAGTTACTTGTTGAAACTCAGCCTCCTCATCTGTAAAATATGGACAGTAGTGTACCTATTTGGCAGAGTTTGTTAAGTGAAATGTGTAAAAATCAAATGTGTAATTAAATAACCAAATATGTAAAGTGCACAGAACATAGCCCAACGCTCCCTAAGTGCTCAACAATATTCACTCCCTTCCCTCCTTTATCTCAATAACACACCCCACCCACCCCAAAGGTACAGAGTGAATCTGTTTGGACAAACCAATAGAGGCAGCTTATAGAGAGCTATCTTTGGTCCTGTAGGAAGGACCATTATTATCGTAGGGACTAAGATCAGAGGCAGGTTTCAGAACTCCCAGGTAAAAAGATAGCTCTTCAAATCAGTCTTTTGTTCATCACCCTTCTGCTCCCAACAGCTAAAGTTCTTTCTGCTATAAAAGTAATCCAAATGACCACACAGAACTCAGATGGCATCAGCTGTACCTTCTCTTAAGAAGAAGTCACGTAAGAGAGAGACACTAGAAAACTTCTGGCAGATTACCATCTTCTTACCAGAGATGGTAAGGTCACATCCACTGTTCATTCTCCCACAGGAGTTCATGCTGCTGCTGGGATGGGAAGAGAGGACTATGAGGGCAGGCACGGGGCGGCCACAGTCTGGGTTCAGCCCACACAGTGCCTGGGGCAGGACAGCAGGCTCAGAGTGTGGGTTCAGACAGTTGGCAACTTAACCAGGGTGTATGTGTGTATGTGTGTGTGTGGGTGGGTGGGTGGGTGGGTGTATGTGTGTGTGTACCTTGTAAAATGAGTTTCCTGTCTTCTCCCCATCATTTGGTAAGGATTTTTAGTTTTAGTTTGAGTTCTAGTTTTTAGTTTTTTGCAAAAATCAACAGATCCAGGTACCAGAAACATCCACAAACAAGTTTCCTCATTACTATCACAATTCAGGTCTGCTTTCACTCTCTGTCTTTCATCAAATGAGATTCAGGGACTTGTGTACAGTATAAAAAATCTAACATTTTGTATCATTGGAGTCCTAGGAAGAGGAAAAAAAGATGTTGGTACAGAAAAATCAACGTGAAGAAATAATAGCTGAAAATTTCTAAGATGTTGTGAAAAACAAATTTACAAATTCAAAAAGATGAGCAAACCAAATCAATATAATCACCAAGAAAAACATGCCCATAACCCAGCCATATCATAATAAAAATTGCTAGAAAGTAAAGAAAATATTTTGCAGCTGGAGAAAAAGGACATATTACATACAAGGGAACAATGATTCAAATAACTGTTTCCCATTAAAAACCAGGGAGGTCAAAGACAGGCCAAAATTAAGTGCTGGAGAAAAAGAGAACTTAGAACCAAAATGTCTAAACTCACAATCATTCTTAAAGACTTTACCATTCCTCTCACAGGGATAGATTTAAAAAATAGCAGACAAAAGTCTGCAAGGATATAGAAGACCTAAACAATAATGCCAACCAATTTGACTTAATTATCATTTATAAAACACTCTACCCAATAGCTGAATGCACATTTTTTCAAATGCATATGGGACATTCATCAGGATAGACCATATCCCGGGTCAGAAGGTATACCTTAACAAATTTAAAAGAATTAGAATCATACAAAGTATGTTCTTTGTCCATAACAGTATTAAACTAGAAATCAGCAACAGAAAAATATATAGGAATTCCCAAATATTTGGAAATTAAACCACAAAATTCCAGCAACCCATGAGTCAAAGAGGCAGTCTTAAGGAAAACTAGAAAATCTCAGAGCTGAAAGAAAATTAAAATATACCATATCACAAACGAGGGAGGAAGCTAGAACCACACAGAGAGGGAAATGTATAGCACTGCATATTTAAATTAGGGAACAAAGAATGGTTTCAAATTAAGAATTCAAATCAAGCTTCCACTTTAAGAAACTAGAAAAAGAAGAGCAAGCTAAACCCAAAAGAAGCCGCAGAAAAGAATAAAAGTAAAAATCAGTGAAATTGAAAACAAGCAAAATGAATCAATGAAACCAAAAGCTGCTTAATTGAAAAGATCAATAAAACTGACAAACATCTAATAAGATTAATCAGAAAAAGAGAAAAGAAACAAATTACCTACATGAGGATCAAAAGAGGGAATATCACTACAGACTCCTCAGAATCTGCAAAAGGCCAATAAGAAATACCATGAACAACCCTATGCCCATAAATTTGAAATGGACTGGTTCCTGGGATGGAGGTGGAGAGGAGAAAGTGGAAACCAGAAACCAAAACTCACTTAAAAAGAAAGAGATAACATGAATGTATTGGATAAATTTAATTGTAGTTAAGCTCTTCCAACAAAGCAAACTACAGGCACAGATTAAGTTTCACTGGTTAATTCTATCAAATATTTAAGTTACAAATAAATTCAATGCCATACAATCTCACCCAGAAAATTTAAGAGGTGAGAACACTTTCCAACTAACTTTTTTTTCTTTTTCTTTCTTTTTTAGTGTAGCTTCCACTACTCTTATGCTGCCATCTTGGATTGATCCCGCCAACTAATTTTAAGAGCCTATATTTACCCTGATTCTAACTCAAGAAAAATGCCATATAAGAAAAAAAGAAAAAACTGCAAACTAATATTCTCATGAATATAAATGCAAAAATCTTCAACATAATTTTAGCAAATTGAAGCCAGCAATATGTAAAAAGATAATACATTACAACTAACTGAGGTTTGTCTAGGAATACAAGTCAAGTTCAATATCCAAAAATTAAGCAAAGTAAGCCATCATATTAACAAGCAGGAGAAAAGCCTGTATGATAATAATATACATAGAAATAACATCTGACCAAGTTCAAAAACCATTCATGGTAACAATTCTCAACAACCTAGGATTAGAAAAGAGTATCCTTAAGCTAATAAAGGGCATGACAAAAAACATAGAGCTAACATCATACTTAATGACTAAAAAACTGAATGATTGCCTTCTAATATCAAGGACAAAGCAAGAATGTCTGCTCAAACTACTTTTCTATTTCTCTATTATACCCAAAGTCCTAACCATTTCAATAAGGCAAGAAAAAAAAATACCAAAAGATACACAGTTTGGAGAGAAAGATATACAAATGTTCCTTTGCAGATGACATGATTGTCAACATAGAAAATGCCGAAAAATCCAAAAAAAGTGCTTAAGGTTGATAACATGGCTTCAGCAGGAATATAGAAACCAAGCCCAATACATAAAAGTCAATATTATTTCTATAAATTAGACAAGAATAATTGGAATCTAAAATTTGGGGGGAAGGAGTATTAATTACTACAATAGTTCAAAGAAAATGTAAAATACATGAGTATAAATCTAAAATAGGTGTAGGATTGTATGCTGAAAACTATAAAAGTCTAATTAAAGGAGGCCTAAATAAATGGAGAGATATATTATATTCATGGATTAGAAAACAATTTTGCTAAGATGTCAGTTTTTCTCAAAGGGACACTAGACTTCATGATAAAAATATAGTAATTAAGATAGTGTGGCATTGGCAAAATAATTGGCACATAGATTAATGGAGCAGTAGAGTCTAGATATAGCTCCAAACAAATATGGCCAATTAATTTTTTTTAACAAGTGTAAAGGCAATTCAATGAAGAAAGCTTAGTCAACAAATCATTATGGAATAATTAGACATTCATAAGTAAAGAAATAAATCTCAATTTCTATCTCAAACCTTGTACATAATTAATTCAATAAGAAAAACAGAAAATCTTTGAAAACTTAGATTAGGCAATATTTATATTTCTTATATATAAAGTATAAGCCATATAAGAAAAAATATGATAAATTGGACATCACCAACATTTAAAGCTTCTGTTCTGGGAAAAACATCATGAAGAGAATGAAAACATCAACTGGGAGAAGATATTCACAAATCACATAACCAACAAAGTTCTGATATTCAGAACATTTAAAGAGTTCTCTTAATTGAAGATAAGAAAACAACTCAAAAATTTTTAAATGGGTAAAAAATTGGAAGAGATACTTCACCAAAGAAAAATCTATGAATAGTAAATAAGCAATTAAAATGATACTTAACATCATTAGTCATTAGGAAAACACAAATTAAAACAAAGAGATACCATTATAAACCTATTTGAATGGCTATAACAAAAATATTTTAAACTGATAATACCAAAAACTGGTGATAAAGAGAAGCAATGGGATGTTTTATACATTGCTAATAGTAATGCAAAATGAATGGCTACTCTAGAAAATTTGGCAATTTTTATAAAATTAAGTTGACACTTACAATATAACTCATCAGTCTTTAACCTAAGTATTACCCTAGAGAAATAAAAACTTGGTCATATAAAGCCTGTGCATGAATATTTACAAAAACTGTTCATAATGGCCAAAAACTGGAAATAATCCAAATGCCCTTACATAGGTGACCAGATAAACAATCTATGTTATAACCATTCAATGGAGCCTTTCTCAGGAAAGAGAGAGAGAGAAAGAGAAAGAGAAAGAGAAAGAGAAAG